>CALNXK010000059.1:647500-872500 GCA_942486035.1 Porites lobata | reverse complement strand
AAGCCTAATTAAGTCATTTTCTACATTGTATGGTGAAATCTGTATTATGCAGACCCCATATCAAGCAGACACCCTGTATTCAGCAGTCGAATAGCTCACAATGTGGCAAAACGTTTCTTTCCATGATTTAAGAAAAACAAACCTGTATTTAGAAGATATCTCTAATAAGCAGAAAGCGACAAAGTTTGTGTGGATGTCCGCCTAATTTAACTGTAAGCCACAGATAACAACCTGCTTGATTATGCTTGGCTAAACAGGATATTGCATTTTTGGGTACAAAGTGGCAAATTTCCGCCAGGAGGTTCTTTATCAACTCAGGCCTCTTATACGTGGGTTTTTACTGTATTTGTATGTGTAATCAAATGGTGACGAGTGAAATTAGGGAATAATTTCACTTGTGTTTTGTCCAAATCCTAATAATTTCCCGAGCCTTCAGGGGAGGGAAATTATTAGGATTTGGACAAAACGCAAGTGAAATTATTCCCTAATTTCAAGAGTATACCATTTGATTACCTATTAATATCATGGGTGACGAACTACGTTAGCAATCTTGGATTTTTGACATGTTTATCCTGGATCGTATCGATCGAGAACTCCACTCTCTCAAATGCGTAGACCTTAAATTTGGCTTTTAAAGTTCAGAATTTTTCAGACTTTTTCGGCAAAATACCTGTTAGAATCCTTCTTGATGTTCTCTTGTGTGTTCAGGTTTTCTAAAGTGTCTTTTTGTGCCCTGACATCTTCATTCACGGCATTTTAAAACTTCGTCGCCATCTTGACACTGAGACGCACGGAAGGGTTGCCATGGCAATTTTGTAATTTCACATGTGAAATTACAAATTAACCCTGAAATTTCGCGCCAAAATTAAGGACTAATTCGTCACCTATGATATTAAATAGGTAGTTCAGCTGGTCAGGGGGATGTAAAAAAATGGCAGACAATGGTGCTTCAAGAAAATCGGTTGACCGACGCAAACCCTGTGATTGCAGCTACGGCGGGTGCCAGATTGAGGCCCTGTTTGTACGGAGAAAATTTGTCCCGAGTGGAAGGGTCACTTGCCTACCCAATCTACCGCTGGGCGAACCAATTTTTCGTTCTTTTCCTTATGACAAAACTTGGCGGACCGTTTATATGCATGAGAAACAAAAAGTTGGCTGCGCTAAAATGGTACCCGTCTAACTGGACTAAACTTTTTCGTTGGTAGAAACACCCTCCTACTTTTCTCATATAAACGCTTGCTGAGAGGGTTACCCTCTTTCCCTGGACAATTTTTTTAAGACTAACATTTCCCTCAAATAAAAGTGGAATCCAACCCCATACCGGAAAGTACGTGGAATATCTGTGACACAGTCGACAAAGCCATGTTCAAAGATGCCCTACATGTTATAACAATCACAGAGCTCAGAGTGTAATTTTTTAATGAAGATATGACTGCTGTGTTACTCGTTTTAGCAAGTTAAAATCTTAGGAACGTTCAGGAACAGGGAAAAATCGTTCTATGGTTCAGTAATTGCCCACTGCTGGAACTCCTTATGGAAACCAATAAGGGAGCGATTTTTATTTTTGAGTGCGGGGGGGGGGGGACATCTTTAAAAGTGTGGGCCACACGCTATCCACTCTCCTTAAAGCAAAAGCAGTTCCTTAGGAACTTAGAATTACTTATATCAAAAACACTAATAAAAGCAAAACCACAGCAACAAACTAACGAGGAAAGTCTCATGTGTAGAACTGGATAGCTAAAAGTCTCGAATACCAAGAAGACAAAAAGTAAACTGATCCCTACGGCAACTACTAAAAAAATATACTTAACAATTATTCCTCGAGCCCGAATGGGCTATTGACTCAGAGGCCGTGAGGGAGGAGGAGGCTAAAATAGAAAAAATGAATACAGATAAAAACGTTACATATGCAAAATCTGAATATCATTAGCAAGCAGAAAATAATCGGCTCATGAAAAAGATGAATGTGGCTTATTTATACCACCTCAGGAACCCATAACCCAAGAGAGCAACTCCCATACCAGGCCTATGACACGACGTTTTCCGGCACGGACCAGTTTGTGCACATGCGTAAGGTACTGGCCATAACGCGGAGTTGGTAAGCGTGCTTCAGTGCTTAATTTGGTTATTTTAAGATGCATTTTAAAGTTCTTTTTCCCTCGAACATGAGAGCTTCGCCCCGTTCACGAGCGCATTATTAGGAGTATAAGGCATGACGAATAAAAACTAAACGTCGCTAAAAGTTCAAAAGTATCATTTTCAAGTCTTTTGGTTTTGCTGAGTGGTTTGTGGCACCAAAAAGATATTCTAAATTCGCGCCAAAATTGTTGTAAAAATAAACTGTTTTGTGAAAACACCTTGACACGAGACATGGAAGTTGCCCGCCCCGGGTTATTGGCTCCTGTTTAAACCGAGGCTCCTGTGTCATTGCTCTGTCAACAAGGTGAACCCCGTGTGAGAGGCTCACACGAGAGTCGCTGTTACTACGGATTATTTTCGAACTGGGACGGGGCGGATGCAGCCTCGTCGCTTCTCTCCACCCGAGAAAGCCTGGAAGCCTGGAAGCGACAACCAAGGGTTGTCACTCAGCTGTTGTTCCACAAAACCTCGTTTCTATAATGGTTACTTAACTTTTTAACTTACTCGCAAAACAGCAATAAACTGTGAGTGAACGTTGTTTTGTATGTTTCTTTATTTTACCAAGAAAGTAGGGAACTAACAGATTTCTTTGCAGGTGCCTGGTATTATTAAAAGAGAACTGATTCAGGCCAGAAAAAAGGTTGAATGCTGTTTCAAAGTCCCAAAAATTGATTTTTCCAAAGGGGTTCACCCATGATTTTGGTGAAAAAAAAAACATTTTTTTCCTTTATTAATTGTTCTTGAGAATAAGGCCAGAAAAAGTATTGAATAATATTGTAGATCAAAAGGAAGCCTGTTCAGACTAAATAATGTCCATTTCTAAAAATCTGATTTTTCCAAAGGGGTTAACCCATTATTTTGGTCTGTACCCTCTGGAAAAAAAGGCGACGTTATTTGTTCCCTTCAGAAAAGAAATTTTACAGTACTCTTCTTAAATAAAACTGTATTCACCATGCCTATATTGATGATATAGCTCTCCCTTTATCCTTTCAGAAATTTATTCTTGGTATTTGTACCCTTAAGAAATTGCAATTTTGGACAACAACCCCCCTTCAGAAAAACCTCTCTGCTGGTATTGAGCCCTTCAGAACATCTCGCAAGCGACCCCTCTTAAAAATCTCATGTACTAGGAGAGTGGGGGGGGAAGGGGGGGATGGGGATATAAAATAGAATGGCCCTGTCTCGGCGGACAAATAATCCATATATTGACTCTTGTCAAACCTCTCTACAACGGAAAACTTTTTTGTATCGGCCGCTTTCTTTCTTCAGGGTGGCCGTTGTGAAACTTTGTAGGCGAAACTGACAAAAAAGCAAACATGGTGTAACTGTCCAGTAAAGAACCACTAAAGACCTGTCTACATGGATTTGGAAGACCCCAGGTGAGGTAACATGTGGCGGGTCACCCCACCTATTATGTAAACGTGAACAAATTAAAATGAGAGATTATATGGACGGGCGGGGTTACCCCACCTGAGCGGATTACCTCACCTTCTTGGGGTCGGGGTCTCCCACCTCCATGTAAACAGCCCCTGAAACTACTCATAAAATACGCCATATATCGAGGCCACAACATACATCGACGGATTCCGATGACAGGCTATAGAACACCTATCGTATCTTTCATCCAACAATTAGCGGCTTGTTTGGCGCTAAAAATGTGAGGCACATGCCACGTTAAAAGCGAAAAGTTTCATGTGATATATACGGAGAAAAGAAAGTTTCAACGGAACGAACTGAGACCGTCCTGCTCTGGTAAGCGTATTGTTGTCGCTGTTAAACTGTTGTTTGACAACGCTTTCGCCTTTGAGATTTCTTATATTTTTAATGATTTAAACCTTGCCGGATAAAGTTTTACGTTGAGCTGCATCAAAAGACCGCAAACTCCTGTATTAAAATGGGAAATCTTTGCAATTATTTTGCCAAGCAACTGTGACGTACATTTGTCAAGTTTCGTTCACAACATGGACACAGGAGCAATTGTCACGACTTTGCAAGTTTTTCCTTTCCGACCCAAAAAATTAACCGATTTTTCCGCCTTTAAAATGGTTTACTCTCCCAGGACCTTTTTAAGGAATTTATTTGAAATGTTAATTAGTCTTACAAGTCCCATATGGTGTGTGTGGCAAACAACCCTTGTTGGCTTGCTGCATAGACACGTGCAGTAAGAAACCATGTATTATTCAAATCAAAACGTTGCTCCGCGCCATATTCAAAAATTGGCAGCTTCAATTGTGATAGCTGGCGAAGGTTGCTCACGAAGAAGAAACAAGACGCTCTCGTTTAAACTGCCTAGCCGTCTTTCTCAGCTGCACAAAGAAAGCTAACTACGAACGAAGCAGTCTGGGATGTTAAAACAAGCGCACGAGGTAAATTATACTTGTTAACTCTATCGTCAGTACGGTTGAAATTTGTGTTCCGACGAGTCCAACTTGAAATTAACTGAGTTATTTTCGTTGTCGAATGTTCTTGTTTTAAACTAATTTGTTCTGAAAGGAAAAATAGCGAGTAGAAACGAAGCAAAATGCTCTCTCAGTAAAATTTATTTATTTTTTTTATTATTTTGAAAGCCCTGTGTAGTTCTTACATGTCGAACACGTGGCCGTCTAAAATACAAGCTAAGCTCAATGGAGTCTTTGATAAAGAAAGTAACCTAACAAATCATATTTTGCTATTCATGCAATTTCATATTGGGGACACAGACAGTAATAATTCACCATAAAAAAAACAAATTTAATACCTTTTCTTTTTCCGGTATACTCGGCAACATCAAAGCGACATTTTGATGAAGTTTATTAACCTCACCGGCAAAATAAGGCCATCGTTCCTCCTTTAAATGATATAGAGACAAATAAACAGAAGCACCCGACGACTGTTTTCTGTAAAATATCTGTCCGGGAAGTAAATATTGCCTATAATTTTATATTACTTGAGGACAGCAAAAATTTGTAGGCATGATCGTTCCATTTATGAATTTTCAAACCTTATTTAACAAAATTCCATACGATTTACTGAAGTTTAATTTTTCACATTTCACACCCAAGGCTAGACTATTTATCGTAGGAAAAAGGAAACCTAAAATATTCAGATTCAAAGGTGTGATGGAGAGAGGATTAAAAAAAAAATTAATAAAATTGCACCTATAATTTTCGGGACAATAATATACTGAAGCCCCAGAAATTTCGAAAAGGCTTAAGTTCCCCCAGGATGACCGAACAGATACAAATTGTATAGCGCAGCTTATAGAATGCATTTGTAGAGGTAGATAATCTAAAAATGTGTTTTCAATGCATTGGGAGGAAACCGTCTTTGGGTGCCCCTGAATAAAAGCTGTAAAGGGGAACCTCAAGTTTGCAGAGGGTTTTTTTAAAGTTTTTTCCAAGAATTTGAACAAATATTTATCCCTTACAGAATAAACAAAAAAGTACCTCGCACAGTAAACTTAATTCCGTGAAGATGGGAAAATGTGACTTCATCAGTTGGTACTTTTGGTTGTCAACGTTTTTACTTAGGAAATTTCGAACAACTCTTTTTTATAAACTCCTCGTGTGCAACTACTAAACGGGTTTACTGTCTTATAATTACGTTGAAGTAGATTGCCCTTACTTTCAAACAGGGTCGTGTAAAAAACTATCCGTGGTTAAATTAGTGAATTGATAAAAAAAGGTATGCATACATGCAACTTGCAGTTTAAAATGATTTTAACATACGATTTATAATTAGACAAATTGCGATTAAATAGATTGGGATCAAGAATGACTTTTGACTTGCCATATAAAGTTGTACACAGGTGATCAGTTTTCACAAAAGTCAGATGGTTTTCATTATATTTTTCCAGAATTCCTCATAATTGCCATGGTAAAAACAGTTTGTACCAATTATTTACAATCAAACCTTTTCTCACCTAATATGATGTCTCTGCATCACGCGTGATCTCTCAAGTGAAAATATTGCAGTCGAGCCTGGAATGTTACATACATACATACATACATACTTTATTGGCTCGTCCCCACGGGGCTTTTCAGAGTCAATTTTACATTACAAAATTATAAACCAAGTACATGACAATAAGAATATAACAATGATAAAAGAAGACAAAGGTCAATAAAATAAATTAAATTAATTAAATAAAGCAGTCATTAAGAAGCTTTTGCCTGAGTAAACACTTGAATTCCGTCACGGATGGGCTAAGTTTGAGCGCAGGCTGCAACTCATTCCAGAGAGAGGTTGCTCTATATTGAAAGGTCCTTTGGCCGCTGGCAGTGCGAAAGAGTGGTATGTTCAAAAGTTAAGAATTTCTCGTATTCCTTGTCGAGACGGCGGATCTTCCAACGAGCTTTGATGTCAAATACTCCGGAGCACAACTCGTCATGCACTTAAAAACCAGAACAGCAAAACGAAAATAAAGTTGTTGCCTGATTGGTAGCCAGCGCAAGTCTTTTAGCAAAGGAGTTATGTGATCGAATTTTTTAGCGCCGCTCAAAATACGACAAGCGAAATTCTGTACTGCTTGGAGCTTGTCCAGATTAGTTTGAGTAGTATTGCTCCAAACAGAAGAGCAATAGAATAATTTACTAAAAACTAAGGCATTTATAATAATAATGAGCGCGTGTTTATTAAAAATATGCCATGGTGACGAACATTGCAATTTACGATTCTTAGTACAAATGGAAAAGATTCGAAAAGATTGTCAGCACAGCCCTTGATTGAGTCTTTGCAAACCTTTCCAGGGCATGAGAGTTTTCAATTGCAACTGAATTTGAAAAAAACGTATTTTCGTATTTCTTCTTCACGTCTCTGTACGTAGCTCTCTGAAGCGTTTAGAGCCTTTTCACTATTCTTACCTCGGCTTCTCATGTTTTTAATTTGCAGCGGTCAGAGCAGACCATCCTCCTCAGTCAGTCCTCCAGGTTAGGCCATTGAACCAGACCACAACGGCAGTCCATAAGATCAGCCCCAGATCAGACCACCACAATAGACAATCAGATGAGTCTCAGATCCGGCTACAGATCAGACCATGCAGCAACTCCGACATCAGACCATCGTCAGACCAGACCACCAGATCAGATCAGCCCACAGACTACCATCCATGGCTGCTCCACCTCAAATCAGCACAGCACACCCAACCTCGTGAAATGGTACAGGTCAGGTGCATTGTTTGTGGGTTGGGTCAAGGGGGGTATATAGAGCTCTGGATGAACCTTGCAAAGCATACTTTCCACACACGTTCGGCCTGAACTTTTCGGACATCTTTTCCGGCTTAAATTAACTGTAGTTAGATCAGTTAGCGGGGCTCCCTGGGCTGGTAAGGGCCTCCCCTGCCCTTTTTGATAAGTTGGGTTCCTTTGCAGGTGTTCGGTCAGCGACTTAAGTTCGGCTTTTAGGATTCGGCTCGGCTTCTAGGAAACGGTTCGACTGCGTTTTTTCATCTTTTTCGGATGGACTCATCGCCTTTTTTCGTCGTCGTCGTCGTCGTTGCAGTCTCCCGCTTAGTTGCGCCAAATTCAATTCATTACACTTCACTTGACAGTCATTGCGCTGGGCAAGTGAAGCATTCACTCGCAAGGTTCAACCAGACAGTTATTATTTTAAGAAGAACTCTAGTAAACTAGAGACATAAGATCATTCAGCTACTGCAGTGAGAGGACCTCATTTGGCCTCCACTTACAGGCTCAGTGGTCTCTCTGGTTACAGGTAGATAGTCAGGTTAGTCTCGCAAATTCGAGTCTGCACCCACCTATACCAATTTGACTTTTCATGTTAAACAGTGCGAATGCAAAGAGAACATTTTTGATGCGCGTCGATTTTTCAGACTTCGAACTTGTGAGGGTAGATCAGATGACAGGTTTAGTCTTGCAAAGAAGGTAATCTGCGATAAGGCGTTTCTTCCCGTGAAGAGCCAACACCTTGTTGCAGGTTGCCAGGGCAACATGGGACAATCCACACACCACAGCCTAGATCGTTTACAAATGGTAAGCGTAGGAAGTCTTCGAGACCAATCTACGACGCAGTTTCATCGCTGGAGCAGCACGAACAAGCCGATCGGCATTTAGCAACGTTAGTAGCCTGCGAAGTGATTACGAGAATGCTACTAGGTCGAATATTTCAGGGCAACACATGTGAAGGCCCACCATACCTTGATATGCGTTTCCCTGAATGGCATTCAGGTGAAAACCTCGCAGGTTATAGATAGTTTTTCATAGGCCACAGGAACAGCAGGAGAGGATACTCTGGCGTGGCATCGTTAACATTAAGACAATTTAGTTGGTCTTTTTGTTAATTTTGCCTTGCTGGAGAGTTTTCTTCTTAGGAAGTCCTGCATTGCACTACGCAGGCACAGATCGTCTACAAATGGTAGGCGTACGTAGTCTTCACGTCGACCGTTCGTGGCTATTGGTTTCTTAGTCTTCATCCGAAAGTGGCCTGCAGTGTTCTACCCCCGACAACTCTTGAAGTACTTCATCACTGGTAGTGAATCCTAAAGCAGCACGCTGTCTATTTACTTTTTTCCCTGAATCTTGTAACAAGAAATAGTTGCTTTTGTAAATGTGAATAAAATGCTTTTGATCGTATTGTGTGTGATTAAATTGTGGGTCCATTGCTACATCAAGGGAAGAGGCTGGTCGAAGAAAGAAGAACAAAGATTCTCCAGATGAACAGAAAGATAGTCCAGTTTATTAAGTAGACGAGGTAGCTGCCTTTGCGGCGATGAATTCAGAAGAAACGCATAGGACCAAACCAGACAATGATAATGATGATGATGGGGATGATGATGACGACGACTTGATGATGATGATCGTTTGCACTACGACGTCGTACCGCTTCTACTAAAGTTATTTTATTTATCGTTGGTTTAGGGTCATAATTGAACTGAAGAAAATCACGCTAAAATGTAAATTGGCTGTTTTGCAAACAGAAGCCGATGACATCATAGTGAAAACGACTTCATCATTAGGAAGGCAAGGTAGACAGAGGAGACAGCACATAGCAATAACTTTAATAAGCTGTCTTAACTAACGTTGATATCTGTAATAAATAGCCCATATTCACTCCCCCCAACCCTTTTCAACAAATTTCTTAGTTACCGTAATTCTGAAATTAGTTGAATTTTTGTCATGTTTGCGGATACCTTGTTCCGCGGTTCTAAACTCGCAAAGTCCAATGTTAGTTGAGACAGCCATCAATATGTTATTATTAAAATTTAATTGGCCGGCTGGACTTCAGCTTTTGGCAACTTCACCTCATCATGGACGTCTACGACTTCTTCTTTTTTTTCCCAATACCTACGCCTTTTTTTTGGATTGTGGATCCCAGTCTTCTTGGTCTTTTGGTGGAGGAACAAGACAGTTTACAGCAGCCCATATAAGGTAGGGCCGATTTATGCTGGTACAAATTTTACGCAAAGCTGACTCGTTCGGTCAAAAATAGGAAAATCGGCTCATTGAATTTCCTAGTAAGGTTCGTAGCTTATGTAAACTTTGCACCACATCAATCAGCCCAAGTAATAACCCAATGTGGCACAAGGTATGTGGATTTGTTTTCTATATATTAGGCGATTAGATTTTCGGTTCGGTCCATTCGTCTTTTTTCGGTTTCGATTCGACTTTTGACCTGATTCCGCATTCGGCTTCAAAAACTGTGAAGGCTTGGTATAGACAATGTTTCTATAGCAAGCCACCAAATATTCATGCGTACCGTCCGGGGGACCCTGGTGTGTTTCATTCGAGGTGTCGAGGTTTTATGGACGCATGTCACACTCCTCGGTCTTGCTCGGACGTCAAATTCTAAGAAGCGCACCCCATCTGTATAGACTACATAATTTCTGTAAACAGCAAACTCAATTTAATAAAAGCACTTCATCTAATGTGTTGTCTGTGTGTTTTTTCTTTTAATTGAAAGCTAAATCTTTAGGTAATTAATTTTAAGTACTAATGATGATTTAATTTGAAGGGATATGATAAAAAAATTGTTGTAATAACGGCAAAAAAAATAAAACAAAAATAAAACACTGAGTTGTGAGTGTGATGTCTTTTAAATGCGCACATTAAGTGACACTGAATGTCGCATCAGCGTGTTTGCTATTAAAACACAAATGACTAACTCTTTTAAATTCAGGTGCGTTGGAAATCGATCAATTTATCTTTTTCGGACTCCTCCGCCACTTTTTGGCTAAGGTGAATGGACTCACATTTTTTTTGGCGCGCCGTCTCAAGATGACTTTTTTTCTGACCACTTTACTGCGTTTTGGATGCGTTCTTGAAGAAACGCATGGCACTAGCTACTTATTTTGAAGACGTACGTGAGGTTCTGAAGGAAGGGCAGGAACATTGATATTAAGGTTAATGTGATTGAATTGTACGTGGTTAAAAGTTGATGAAAAATAAAGTTTAAAAAACGAAAGTTATTTCGTCAGCTTGTCTGTTTTTTTTTTTTTAAACCAGCACTAACAAACTTAGATAAACTAGATTATGTTGTAACGGAGTTGCTTCTGAGGAAAAAAATAAAGTGTGACCAACACATTGCCGTTTCATCATTGTATTTTTTCTTTAAACCAATAGTAAATAATTTAAAAGTTTCATTTCAGGAACTTCGTACATCGTTTTTTACATTTTTTTGCTCGAACATCGCCTTTTCGAAGACGTCTTTTTGGGCGCGCCCTCTGAAGACCGACTACAGCAAACTGAATGCGTGTAACCAGTACTCTGTCTAGAAGCTCACTTGGAAGTTTTTTCTGGCTGCGTTCCTGAAGAAACGCATGTCGATGCTGATTACGACTAGAAAACAAGTCAAAGTTCTAAAGGTAAGACAGATTTGTTTATGCTCTAACTGTTAGATTATCTCTTTGGGTTTCAGATTTAGTGCATGAAGTTAGCGTTCGACAGCAGCATCTAAGAGGCAAGGAAGTGTAACACGGAAGGTGAGTACTTTAAATTTGATTGTACTGATACATGCCCTTATTCCCGGATGATACTAAAACTTATTCGTTCACACCCTAGTAGGATTCAAACCTACGACATTTCTTTATTAACTGGTGCTCCTAGTGTACCAAAGAATGCAATTTTCAAGACTTGGAATTCCAAATGATGTTCGGCTGAATTCGAATCTGTTTGATGATAAGTGACAGTGGGAAATGGATTCTGCGATTGGTTTCCAAGTGTGCAACAAAGGCAGTGTGTTGATGTTATTTATTGATTCTGTTTTTAAAAAATATTTCATTTAGGTCTGTGACGTCCAGCAGTGATATGGTCCATCAGTAGTGATGTGCAACCGGTAAGTACAAGAATATAGGAAACCCTTTTCGTCTTCAAGAAGTTAAACAAGCCTACCCACAAAATGACAGGGTCATTTCAGAAAAGATTTTTGCCAGAGGCAAATGTGCTCCTACTGCAGCAAAAGTCCTAACTTTATAGGTAAATACTATTTTCCAGTGGGATTCCAACCCATGAACAATTTTTTTTTTGCTTCATCATTAAGCAAATGGAGATGAAAGGTTAATGAGATACAAACTCCAGGATATCTGAGAGAAGCTGCATACTTTAAAATTCATTTTCAACTGCCCTGTTAAAACTGTTGCTTTGATAATCTGTTTGAAGACGCTTTTTGTTCAGGTCTGTGCAATTCCAGAAGTTGTTTCCAATCCGCAGTCGTAGCCGGCCCATTGACATTGTGATTTTAGCACGTGACCCTAGCTACTAGGTCCGAGGTAGGTACTTGAAAGGTAAAATATGTTTACCCAAGTATTCTGAAAGGAAATGAAATGAAGCTTTTGTTTATCATTTCAAGGCATGACTTTCACTCTTATAATCATCGTATCAGAATCTCTTCAAAGATAATTAAAAAATGTCACGTTTAAATGGAAAACAAATCCAAGAGGTCATATCCGAAACAGCGGTTTGGTTACCACGTAGATAGACAAAAACGCAAAGGAGGAACATCCAAGGATTAAAAAGGATCAGTGACAGAATAATAATAGCAATAATAGGCTCTTGCTGAGTAACAAACATCTTTTTGATAAGCTAAATATCTTGTGCTTGAGATCTATTTTGTACAGATCCAGAAGAGTTCAGATGTCGCGCCTCGTCAGGTCTGCAGTCAGTGGCTTGGAAATTATTTGGAGGAGCCATGGTTAACTAGACAGAGGCAAGTACAATCTTTCTGCTTCTAAATTGTAAAGAATAGACTTTGGCTGGGATCCAAACCCTACGGAAATTTTGAAAGTGTTGTATGGAATTAGCTGGACTAAACATATGCTAAGACTGCAATAATAAAGTAGTAAAAGTGCTTAGCTAAACCTTTTTGCTGTCTGAAGTTTCACTAAATTTGCAAGCCGTCCTAAGGTTTTTTTCTAGCGAGATTTAGGGGCAGTCTGACAAGGCACCGTCAGTGAGTAGAGGGGTGGTAAATGTCTGACACCTATTGCGTCGATTATGATGATTATTATACATTGTAGTCATTACCTGTCTTCTCTTTTGGCTACGATCCTACAGCTAATTTTTGAAATCAGGGCAACCTACAGATTAGTTTGTTATCTGCTAGCAGATAACTGACTAATCTGTAGGTTGCGCAAGCAATGTATGATTTCCACTAACGACGTCAATTCAGGTTCCTTGCCACGGTGGGATTGTCGTTATTTTCGTCAACACAATGTATATTAAAACAATTATTGCATTAGGTTTTTCCACATTGTATGATGTCACTGCCTCACGCGCGATATCCGCGCGAAAATATTGCAGCCGAGCTTGGAATGTTGCCATGGTGACGAACATTGCAATTTACGATTCTTAGTACAAATGGAAAAGATTCGAAAAGATCGTCAGCACAGCCCTGTATTACTTTGATTGAGTCTTTGCAAACCTTTCCAGGGGATGAGAGTTTTCAATTCCAACTGAATTTGAAAAATGAAGTATTTCCGTATTTTTTGCTTCGTTTCTCTTTACGTAGCTCTCTGAAGTATTGAGACCCTTCTCATTAGTATTACCTCAGCTTCTCATCTTTTTCATTTTCAGCCGTCAGAGCAGACCATCTTCCTCAGTCAGTCCTCCAGATTAGGCCATGGAACCAGACCACAACGACAGTCCATAAGATCCGCCCCAGGTCAGACCACCACAACAGACAATCAGATGAGTCTCAGATCCGGCCACAGATCAGACCATGCACCAACTCTCACATCAGACCATCGTCAGACCAGACCACCAGATCAGATCAGCCCACAGACTACCATCCATGGCTGCTCCACTTCAAATCAGCACAGCACACCCAACCTCGTGAAATGCTACAGGTCAGGTGCATTGTTTGTGGGTTGGGTCAAGGGGGGTATATAGAGCTCTGGATGAACCTTGCAAAGCATACTTTCCACACACGTTCGGCCTGAAGTTTTCGGACATCTTTTCCGGCTTAAATTAACTGTAGTTAGATCAGTTAGCGGGGCTCCCTGGGCTGGTAAGGGCCTCCCCTTCTCTTTTTGATAAGTTGGGTTCCTTTGCAGGTGTTCGGTCAGCGACATAAGTTCGGCTTTTAGGATTCGGCTTGGCTTCAAGGATACGGTTCGACTGCGTTTTTTCATCTTTTTCGGATGGACTCACCGCCTTCTTTCGTCATCGTTGTCGCCGTCACTGCATTCTCCCGCTTAGTTGCGCCAAATTTAATTCATTACACTTCACTTGATAGTCATTGCGCTGGGCAAGTGAAGCATTCACTCGCAAGGTTCAACCAGACGGTTATTATTTTGAGAAGAAACTTTAGTAAACTAGAGACATAAGACCATTCAGCTACTGCAGTGAGAGGACCTCATTTGGCCTCCACTTACAGGCTTAATGGTCTCTCTTGTTACAGGTAGATAGTCAGGTTAGTCTCACAAATTCGAGTCTGCACCCACCTATACCAATTTGACTTTTCATGTAAAACAGTGCGAATGCGAAGCGAACATTTTTGATGCGCGTCGATTTTCAGACTTCGAACTTGTGAGGTTAGATCAGTTGACAGGTTTAGTCTTACAAAGAAGGTAATCTGCGATCAGGCGTTTCTTCTCGCGAAGAGCCAACACCTTGTTGTAGGTTGCCAGGGCAACATGGGACAATCGACACACCACAGGCTAGATCGTTTACAAATGGTAAGCGTAGGAAGTCTTCGAGACCAATCTACGACGCAGTTTCATCGCTGGAGGAGCACGAACAAGCCGATCGGCATTTAGCAACGTTAGTAGCCTGCGAAGTGATTACGAGAATGCTACTAGGCTGAATATTTCGGGGAAACACATGTGAAGGCCCACGATACCTTGATTTGCGTGTCCCTGAATAGCATTCAGGTGAAAACCTCGCAGGTTATAGACAGTTTTTCAGTGGTCACAGGAACAGCAGGAGAGGATACTCTGGCGTGGCATCGTTAACATTAAGACAATTTAGTTTGTCTTTTTGTTAATTTTGCCTTGCTGGAGAGTTTTCTTCTTAGGAAGTCCTGCATTGCACTACGCAGGCACAGATCGTCTACAAATGGTAGGCGTACGTAGTCTTCACGTCGACCGTTCGTGGCTATTGGTTTCTTAGTCTTCATCTGAGAGTGGCCTGCAGTGTTCTACCCCCGACAACTCTTAAGGTACTTCATGGATGGGAGTGAATCCTAAAGCAGCACGCTGTCTATTTACTTTTTTCCCTGAATCTTGTAACAAGAAATAGTTGCTTTTGTAAATGTGAATAAAATGCTTTTGATCGTATGCTTGATCGTATTGTGTGTGATTAAATTGTGGGTCCATTGCTACATCAAGGGAAGAGGCCGGCCGAAGAAAGAAGAACAAAGGATCTCCAGATGTACAGAAAGATAGTCCAGTTTATTAAGTAGACGAGGTAGCTGCCTTTGCGGCGATGAATTGAGAAGAAACGCCTAGGATCAAACAGGACAATGATGATGATGATGATGATGATGGGGATGATGATGACGACGATTATGATGAAGATGATCGTTTTCACTAAGACGTCGTTCCGCTTCTACTAAAGTTAATTTATTTACCGTTCGTTTAGGGTCATAGTTGAACTGAAGAAAATCACGCTAAAATGGAAATTGGCTGTTTTGCAAACAGAAGTCGATGACATCATAGTAAAACCGACTTCATCATTAGGAAGGCAAGGTAAAGACAGACGGAGACAGCATATAGCAATAACTTTAATAAGCTGTCTTAACTAACGTTGATATCTGTAATAAATGGACCATATCCACTCTCCCCTAAACCTTTTCAATTTTTCATAAACTTTCTTAGTCACCGTAATTCTGAAATTAGTTGAATTTTTTCATGTCTTATACCTTGTTCCGCGGTTGTTAAACTCGCATAGTTCAATGTTGGTTGAGACAGCCACCAACATGTTATAACTAAAATTTAATTGGCCGGCCGAACTTCACCTTTGGGCAACTTCACCTCATCATGGACCTCTACGACTTCTTCTTTTTTTTCTCCATTGCCTACGCCTTTTTTTGGATTGTGGATCCCAGTCTTCTTGGTCTTTTGGTGGAGGAACATGACAGTTTACAGCAGCCCATATAAGGTAGGGCTGATTTATGCTGGCACAAATTTTACGCAAAGCTGACTCGTTCGGTCAAAAATAGGAAAATCGGTGCATTGAATTCCTCGTAACGCTTCGTTTGTAAGAAGCTAAGGTTCGTAGCTTATGTAAACTTTGCACCACATCAATCAGCCCAAGTAATAATCCAATGTGGCACAAGGTATGTGGATTTTTTTTTATATTTTAGGCGATTAGATTTTCGGTTCGGTCCATTCGTCTTTTTTCGGTTTTCGATTCGACTTTAGATCTGATTCCGCATTCGGCTTCAAAAACTGTGAAGGCTTGGTATAGACAAAGTTTCCATAGCAAGCCGCCAAATATCCCTGCGTACCGTCCGGGGAACCCTGGTGTGTTTCATTCGAGGTGTCGAGGTTTTATGGACGCATGTCACACTCCTCGGTCTTGCTCGGACGTCAAATTCTAAGAAGCGCACCCCATCTATATATAGACTACTTAATTTCTGTAAACAGCCAACTCAATTTAATAAAAACACTTCATCTAATGTGTTGTCTGTGTGGTTTTTTCTTTTACTTGACAGCTAAATCTTTAGGCAATTAATTATAAGTACTAATGAAGATTTAATTTGCAGGGATATTATAAAATACTTGTTGTAATAAAGGCAAAAAAAGAAATAAAACAAAAATAAAACACGAGTTGTGAGTGTGATGTCATTTAACTGCCCACATTAAGTGACACTGAGTGTCGCATCAGCGTGTTCACTATTAAAACACAAATGACTAACTCGTTTAATTTCAGGTGCGTTGGAAATCGATAAATTTATGTGTTTTGGACTCCTCCGCCACTTTTTGCTAGTATGAATAGACGCACATTTTTTGGGCGCGCCCTCTCAAGATGACTTTTTTCTGATCATTGACAGCGTTTTGGATGCGTTCTTGAAGAAACGCATGGCACTAGCTACCTATAATTTTGAAAGTTGTACCTGTGGTGCTCAAGGAAGGGCAGGAGCATTAATATTAAGATTAATGTAATTAAATTGTACGTAATTAAAAGTTAATGAAAAATAAAGTTTATAACAAACGAAAGTTATATCATCAGCTTGTTTGTTTGTTTTTTTTTTTTTGTCAATTAAACCAGCGCTAACAAATTTAGATAACTTAGATTATGTTGTAACGGAGTTGCTTCTGAGGAAAAAAATAAAGTGTGACCAACACATTGCCGTTTCATTATTGTATTTTTTCTTTAAACCGATAATGAATAATTAAAAAGTTTCATTTCAGGAACATCGTACGTCGTTTTTTACATCTTTTTTTTGCTCGAACATCGCCTTTTCGAAGACGTCTTTTTGGGCGCGCCCTCGGAAGACCGACCACAGCAAACTGAATGCATGTAACGTATGCTCTCTAGAAGCTTGTTTGGAAGTTTTTTCTGGCTGCGTTCCTGAAGAAACGCATGTCGATGCTGATTACGACTGGAAAACAAGTCAAAGTTCTAAAGGTAAGACAGATCTGTTTATGCTTTACCGGTTAGATTATCTCTTTGGGTTTCATATTTAGTGCATGAAGTTAGCGTTCGACAGCAGCGTGTAACACGGAAGGTGTGTACTTTAAATTTGATTGTGCGGTTACATGCCCTTATCCTCAGATGATACTAAAACTTATTAGTTCACACCCTAGTAGGATTCAAACCTACGACATTTCTTTATTTACTGGTGCTCCTAGTGTACCAAAGAATGCAATTTTCAAGACTTGAAATTCCAAATGATGTTCGGCTGAATTCGAATCTGTTTGATGATAGCTGACAGTAGAGAATGGAGTGTGCGATTGGTTTCCAAGTGTGCAACAAAGCCAGTGTTTTGATGTTATTTATTAATTCTGCTTTCAAGAAATATTTAATTTAGGTCGGAGACGTCTAGCAGTGATATGGCCCGTGCAACCTGTAAGTACAAGAATATAGGAAACCCTTCGTCTTCAAGAGGTTAAACAAGTATACCCACAAAATGACAGGGTCATTTAAGAAAATAGTTTTGTAGGCAAATGTGCTCTTACTGGAGCAAAAATCGTAACTTTATAGGTAAATACTATTTTCCAGTGGGATTCCAACCCATGAACAATGTTTTTTTGGTTCATCAGTAACCGGCAAATCGATATGAAACGTTAATGAGATTCAAACGCCAGCATATCTGAGAGAAGCTGCATACTTAAAAATTCATTTTCAACTGCCCTGTTAAAACTGTTGAGGTTATAATCTGTTTGAGGACGCTTTTTGTTCAGGTCTGTGCAATTCCAGGAGTTGTTTCCAACCCGCAGTCGTAGCCGGCCCATTGACATTGGGACAGGTGACCCTAGCGACCAGATCCGAGGTAAGTACTGAAAAGGTAATACACTTATCCTCGGATGCAGTTATCCTCGGATGATTTTACCCAAGCTTTCTGAAAGGAAATGAAGCCTTTGATTACCTTTTTAAGACATGAGTTTGACTGTAATATTCATCGTATTCGAACCTCTATCAAGATAATTAAACAATGTCAAGTTTAAATGGAATGCAAATCCATACTAAGAGGTTATATCCGAAACAGCGGTTTCGCTACCACTTAGGTTGACCAAAACTCAAAGGAGGAACATCCAAGGATTAAAAGGAATTAGTGGCAGAATGAATTTTTAAAAAACAATGGAAAACTTTTGTTTGCATCAGTCTTAATCGATGTTCTTGAGAAACTTTGCATTTAGGTTAGAAAACTGCTGATAGACGTCGGCGAGCGGAAAAGCAACCCTGAAGTGTCTCTTTAACTATTACATAGAAAGTGATTGGAACGATCCACCTGGCAGATCGTAGGTAAGTACAGAAGAAAAAATACGAGCACGTTCAACCCAACCTTGCCCCCCAGAAAATACCAGGAAAGAAAACTGACGATAAAAGAACTCACTATGTGCATTTTTTCCAGTTGTGAACTAAGTCACAACTAAGTCTACTAAAACTGCATATTGCAAAATGGACAACAAGGACCCTTAACAAGAGGAGTCTATGCTGGCTGCATGTAGCTGTTAATTGAATTCCTTAGAGACAAATAATGTGAAGGTCCCTAAACACTTCTCCTTTAATGGAATTCTAATCCATGAACTTTGCTTAACTTTGACGTTACTTCAAGCAAATACAAGGTGTTAGTGGGATTCAAACCAAGGCCACTTAAGGTGGCTGAACACAGTTTTGCGGGCGGTCAGCGGTAACTCGCGTGACCGCGCGTGTTTTTAATTAGACAAACAAACATGGCGGCGAAAAAGCAATGGTACACAGAAGACGATTTCTCAAAATCTACTCATTAAAATTTTGTGATATTTGGCAGAATTTTTACTTTTATCGTATTTTAGATAATGAAAACTTTAAAATGGAGGTTGGACAGACGAATTTCGTGACACATTTAATAATTACGATACAATTATATTATTGATTATCCAAAAAAGTCCGTCTGTTAAAATTTGATCAAATAAGTTTCAAATGGTAATGATTAGTTACAGTAAGCTGTGTGCACGATTATAGGAAAATCTAATGAGCGAATTTTATGTAAACTGAACAAAAGTGAAATTTTAAGGTTGTATTCAATCGTTCATGTTGCCATGGAAACTACGAGAACGTCAAATTTTACCTGTCAATCAAAATCTTTCATTAGTATATTTTCCACCTGCCAAGTTTCAGCTTGTGAGCTGCAACCTTTCTCTTGCCATGATTTGGCAAATGACATACACTCACAAACTGCCAAAACTGTGTTCAGCCACCTTAACTAAGAAGAGGGAACTATGTAACAGCCTCTTAGTTGCTGAGTAACAATCATCCCTTTGATAAGCTAAATATCTTGTTCTTGAGATCTATTTTATACAGATCCAGAAGATTTCAGATGTCGCGCCTCGTCTGGTCTGCAGTCGGTGGCTCTAAAATTATGTGAAGCCTTACTTAACTCGACAAAGGCAAGTACAATCTTTCTCCGTGTAATTTGCAAAGAATAGACTTAATGAAATTAGGCTGGGATCCAAACCGTGCGGAAATTTTAAGTTTTGTATGTAATTAGCTGGACTACTCATATGCTAAAACTGCAATAATCAAGGAGTAAAAGTGCTTCGCTAAACCTTTATTCTGTCCGAAGTTTCTTTAAATTTGCTTGCCGCCTTAAGTTTTTTTTCTAGCGAGATCTAGGGGCAGTCTGACGAGGCAACGTCAGAAAGTAGAGGGTTAGGTTAATGGCTGACCCGTTTGCATCGATTATGATGATTATTGTGCATTGTACTCATTACCTGTCTTCTCATTGGCTAAGAGCCTAAAGCTAATTTTGGAAGTCAGCGCAACCTAAAGATAGGTTAGTTATCTGCTAGTAGATAACTGACTAATCTGTAGGTTGCGCGCGCAATGCATGATTTCCACGAACAATATCAGTTCAGGTTCATTGCGTCGGGTATTATTGTCGTTATTCTCTTCAAAACAATGTATAATAAACAGTTATGAAATTCGGTTTTGTAATATTCTAAATAATCAAGGTCTCGGTAAGTGTTATGAGCCGAGCCCATTATTCCGGATATCACTAAAACCTCGTCCAATAATCGCTAATTATCTTGTTGATTGCAATGATGATGATGAGGACGACGACGATAATGGTAATGATGATGTCAAACAACGACGATGATGGAGATACCATGTCTTTATTCAATTTGGGAAATTGTCCATTGAAACTTTAGTAACTTAGACGACGTCCAAATGCAGTTATTTTAACTAAAACGATAGAACTATAATTGACACAACAGCAAAGACAAAAGCAACCTGAGTTCTCCCGATACTTCAGATGGTGTAGATGTTCGTCCCGGGGGATTTTAAGACCAGTAGGGATTACACTTGAAATATTACTTAAAATGCGAGTGGACTGATTGGAATCACAAAAGTAAAGAAACGAGAAAGGTCAAAAGAGGAAATAAATGTTGGAAAATGGAGCAGAAATGAATTTAAAATGACATCTAAATAAAAGAAAAATAAAGAAAAAAACAAATAGACAAATAGTGATAAAACAATAAATAATAAAATGTGCTATAATAATGAAACTAAATATAAATTGAAATTAATAAAAATAGTGATAGTAATAATGATCACGATAATGATAATAATAATAGAAAAGGATTTAACAAGCAGCTGCAATCAAGCTAGACTGATTTTTGACAACGTAAGTAAGCAGTTACGTTTCAAAAATTCAGCTAGAAGTATTAACGCTTTCCCTTTCCTATTACAATCATTATTTACGATCATTATTATTATTTGAATATATTTTACTAACTCTATTAAGTATTATTTTGAAGTTAGTTCATTTTTGTTACATTCTTTAAATTTCTTTGTTTATTTATTTTTTACTATTATTTTAAATTAAGTTCATTTTTGTTACATTCTTTAAAGTTATTTCCTTTTTTGACCTTCTTTCTCTTTGTTTTTGTGCGAGCAAGTCATTATTTTCAAGATTTATCCGTATTGACCTGTATTATTATTTTGAAGTTTTAAACAATTGTATCAAATTTCCAACTCTGCTCCTGACTATCGGTAATATCTGGAGAAGCAATATAGCTTTTGTCTTTGCTGTTTTGTTATTATAGCCGATTAAACGCGAGGACTCAATGAAGGAGTGAGTAGGCGGGGGGAGGGGTTTGGGGGCTAGTAAGCTTTGATAATAAGTTCAGTTAAACGTGGGGTCTTGACTTGGTCTTGAGAGATTTAGGAGCAGTGAGCATGGACAAGCTAAGCAGCCTGATGTGGCATTGGCGATGTGCTGCCTATAACGTTAATGATGACGAGGACGACAATGATGATGATGATGATGATGATGATGATGATGCTGATGCGCTGAGAAAGAGGATGATGAAGATGAAGATGCTAACGATGATGCTGATGACCCTAACAATGACGATGACTCTGAAGACGATGATAACTATAGTAATGTTGATGATCACGATGATGATGACTTGGCGAATGCTGACGATTAATGTTCATGACGTTGACGATGATGCTGATGATGTAACTAGCGATGATGATGATGATGATGATGATGATGATAGTGACGCTGACAATGACGGATGCTGACGATTTAGTTGATGACGCTGGCAATGTCAATGATGCTGGCGACGACGACGATGATTATGATGATAATGATGCTTATGTTCTTGTACTTAGACGAAGAAACCCCACAGCTCAGTAAATGGCCATGGCGTCTTCACCTGGTGAGCACCTAGTTTTCCTTCTTCAATTGCTGACTCGATCTCCAGTCGCCTCTCTTCTCGCTCAGATGCCGTAATAGTCTCACGTGACCATTTCCTGACCAAAAGAGTCAAAAGAAAACACTGAGGACGAGTCATTTTCATAAGATTAAAGGCAAAGACCTAGAACTGAAACTAGAAATGTCATTGAAGGCACCTGCCCCTATAATAGAATTAAGGATATTTAACAATTATTCCTCCGGCCCGAATGGGCTCTGAGTCAATAACCCATGACGCCGAAAGCCGAATAAGCTATTGACTCAGAGGCCATGGGGGCGATAGGAATAATTGTTTTAGTAAACTCCAACTAGTTGCAGAAAAATATCGAGACAAAACAACTTTTGCTTGCAAAACGCGATTCAGCCGCCATTGTGTTTGTTTTCAAAGCCGGCGCTTTTCGCCACTAGTGAGCTTTAACATATAGCCTAGTAGTAGCTCAACCAATCAGAGCGCAGCATTCATAATAGAACACTGGTTGGATTTTACTAAAACAAAATACACCACGAAAATACTCTGCAGCTATAGTAAAGTAAACCTGGGAGATTCTTATTTAAAAGTTGAAAAAAAAAGGTGATTCCAAACTGTTTTGTCCCAACAGCAACCATGAGGAAAAGAGTGCAATTTAAGAGTCCATATTTAGTATTGGAAGAAGATTGCGGATGTACTTGCACGATTCTACCACCCTAAGTGGAGGAGAAACCAAGCTTTGATGAACTTTAAACTACGATAGACTATAATATTTAAGTAAGGCAGACTGCTTATCGCACCGATCTCCCTGGCAGTTTCGCCAGCAAACACTGATCGTTGAAGAAAACGGATTCAGCCAATTCTATAAGGTTTAAACTCAAAAATTATTATTCTACCAACCTTTTATCCCATATATTTTACTTTGTAGACCGGCCATCGGTTCTAAACAGCAACAGGTTTGAACTTGGGCCTATGTTTTGCGGGAAGAAGTAATAACATCATTCCCGGTCGATGAATCATAACGGTTTAACGCGCGGTCTGTATACGAACCGAACTCTTCCAAAGCATTTATGAAAATAAGAAATTGTGTTTGATACCTCAGAGTTTGTTGAGTAAACCCTATGGTGTCACCTTGGAAATAACACTTTTTCAGCACTACTTCCTCGTAGTAACAGTAATTGTTTAGGATTTTACGAACTAGAAAACAAGATAGTAAATAGATGTTCATGAATTGGGTTTGGCATTCTTAAAAGGCTTTTAGAGCAAAAGGAAAAATAAAAATCCGTAGATTATTAGTACTTATCATTCAGTATTGGTTTCGTGCTAGATGAACATAGAATAAGGTCAATATGTACCAAATAGTATGAGAACCATGATGTAAAGTGAGAAAGCTAAGATCTTTCAGAGAGATGTAGAATTTATCAATTCGGCTACGAACGTAAGAGCGTAACTTGGAACTTCGGAGGTCTTCTTAATTAATGCCACTGAATTCGCTGATTCCATAGCTTAACATGTAACATAACCAGCTATAACCTTATAATGCATGAAGACTTTCAGAGGTTCCAAGGAAATTTTTTGGCTGATCTTAATTTGCCTGAACAAAAAATAACAAAAATAAAACGTTATAGTGGCTATCTGCTATCTAGCTTTCAAACCTTTACATTGGTTCAATGAATATATTAATTTAATTCAGTTCTGCAGGCGCAAAAACAGACATTCAGGTTAATGCGCTCATAAAGCGCTTTGATATCATTGCTTGCGCTCTTTGAAACGGCGACAGTAGTGAGATGATTAAGTCGCGCGCGCTATTCTAGGGTCAGCCTTGCCGACTCGACAACTCAGCGCGCAAAAGAGTTTTTTTCGGTCTTTTAGCCTAGCTAAGCTAAGAGGTTATTTCTGTTAGTTTAAAGTTTAATATTTTCTCGTATTTATATAAGCTAGCAGGCCTTAAAACCCCAAAGGCAGCACCATAGCACTGGTTGGGGGTACACGGTCCCCATTTTTGCCAAAATTGGTTTTTCGGGGTTTACGTGTCCGGCTTTGGTGTTCTCGTATTTTCATTTTGATTTTTTTTATGATGCATCTGATGTATTCTTAATGTATCTCTTACCAATAAAGTGTACTGTCTTGGGCTTTATATAAATCGCGTTTTGGTTTCTTTGTTTTTTTATATGAAGGGGACGCAAAATATCTTGTCAACTAGAACATGATAGTTCTCATCGTACGGTATCTTGGTTCAATAAACTCCTGTTTCTTTTTGCCTTACGAAAGGTTGATATCTAATGTTTCAGCCGCTTATCTGCCCCGCAGAATACTGTTGAGTGACTGCTGTAGCTCAGTTTGCCCTTCATTTATATCTGTTCACAGTAAAGTGAGTCCATTCAAATGAAAGCCACTTAGCGAACAAATGGCTCATTTATTTAGCTTCAATTAAACTCGCTCGTTGTTGTATTTACCAGGCTACTTAGCATTTGACGGAATCAAACAAGAGGCTTGTTTTTCAGTGAATTGACGATCAGAAACGAAGGTCCTTGGCTTTCAGAAGCGACACTTTTTTGGAAAATCTAGCAATACCTCTAAGGTGTTCATATTGTCCGAGGATGGGGCAAAACGGCTTATGCAGAACTATAGCAATGACAAGCTCTGCAAGCACGTCTATATACGAAGAGTACTGAGAAAACCGGACAGCCATTCACGCCGCCGAACGCTGACGACTTTACAAACACCCTATATCCTTAACCCCGTGGAAGTCGACGAAAAACGTGGCAACACCTCAATTCCTTTCCCCGAAAACTCCTATAAAATGATCCCTGACGCGACGTTCAATTTTGAACAAGCCCGACGACTTGCCGAAGACGTTTTGCATCGTAACGTCAAGGCGTGAAATACGAGGCGAAAAAATGCAAAGAGCTTGTGTTAAAGGGTCTAGGATGTAACAGATATTTCTATATTTTATACTTAGCAAAAGTTGCAAAAACAACAACAACAACAAAAAAAACGCGGGGGTTCTGTCATTAAGTTGTTCAGCGTTTGTTTCACTCGAATTCTAAAATGACTTTTTAACGAAGTATATTTTGCGAGTTTTACCTGAGTCGTATTCACTGCGGATTGCATTGATTTTGTCTGTGAGAGCTGTGTTCTTCACCAACTTAGTAAATGGCTGTTTTCAACAAAGGCGTCGTGCCGCGAAATGAATTGCTAACGTTAAACGTTAAATGTTGTTCTACATAAAAAAAATATCTTTCTGGACTATAGCTAATAAACCAGAGTCCCAATCTATTGAGGTTAACCCATCATTTTGATAAAAAAATTCAATTTTCTCAATTTTTGGTGAAAAAAGCTGGAAATTATGTAAAATGTTGTAGATTAAGAACAAGCCTTTTTAGACTAACAAAAATGTCCATTTTTCGAAGTGTCAAAAAATCGTATTTTTCAAAAGGGGTTGATCCATAATTTTCGTCAAAAAATTCGATTTTTCCTTTTATCAATTTTTGGTAAAAAAAGGCAGAAATTATGTAAAATGTTGTCGTAGATCAAGAACAAGCCATTTTTAGACTAACAATAATGTCCACTTGTGAAAGTCCAAGACTAACAAAAATGTCCATTAATTAAGGTCCAAAAAGATTGGATGTTTCCAAAAGGATTAACCCATAATTCTGATACAAAAATTTAATATTTAGCCAAAAAAAAGAAAAATTATGTAAACGTTGTTCTAGGTCAAGAACAAAGGTCCATTTTTCAGAGTCTTAAAAATTAGTAATTTTCCAGAGCGGTTAACCCATAATTTGTCTTTAATAAATATATGTTGAATAGAAGCCAGGAATTATTTAAGGTAATGTTGTAGAAAAAGAAAGAGCCTAATTTTAGACCAACAACAATGTTCATTTTTCAAAGTCTCAAAGAAACGTATTTCTCTAGGAGTTAACCCATAATTTTGGTCAAGAAATTCAATTTTTCTTCCATCAAGTTTTGGCGAAAAAAACGGAAATAATGTAAGATGTTGTTGAAAATCAAGAACAACCCCCTTTAAAACTAACAAAAATGACCATCTTTTAAAAAAGTCAAAAGATCAGATATTTTCAATAGGGTTGTTAACCTATAATTTCGGTCAAATTACATTTTTTTCTTTCCTCAATTTCTGGAGATAATCTAGACAAAAAAAAAGCCTTTCTAGACTAAAAGAACAAGCAGTAAAAAAAATTCAAAAAATTGGCATTTTCCAAAGGGGTTCGTCCGCGGTTTTGGTCAAAAAATTTAATTTTTCCTTCTCTTTATTTTAGGTAATATAGGAAAGGAGAAAGTGTTTGGCGATATTCTAGATTAAAAAACGCCTTTCTAGACTACCAAAACAAGGAGTTAAAAAAAGTAAAAAAAGTGGCTTTTTAGAGGGTCTCAATGGGGTTAACCGATAGGCGTAAAACGGCCAAAAATTTAGCCGATAGCCGTAAAAATTGAAAAATTTTAACCGTTAGCCGTAATTAGGGTAAAAAAGAGTTAACCGTAAAAGAAAGTGTTCCCTAGATTTGCTACTTTTAAGGAAGGTACTAAACTCACTTATGGTTGCGTTTTTTATTTCCCGGCTAGTGTGACTCCATACGCACGTTAGGCGAAGCGCCTTTTAGGAGTTAACCAAGACCTAGGCTCCATTTCCGGCGCTCTCTCTGGGAACTAACTAGCGAAAGTGTGGCTTCTTGCTGGGCATTAATATTTGCAATTTTTCGGAGGTCGTGCCCTCGAAACACTAGTGAAACAACACGCAGAGATGTCACTGTTTGTAAAACTCGTTGCCGATAAGCAACATTTCCCTGTTTTTCTCTGACGCTACGGTAGACATTGCCATGCCTAGTCCCTGTACGGCGTCTACCCACGCAGTTTCAGTCAAGGCATTTCGGTGGCGAACTCGCTCGGACCACGTGACCCGAAACGCATTAGCCGTGCGGAATAATGCAGCCTACGGACAAGGCAACGGCAGACAATCGTTCCGTAGTCCTTCGCTATCATTAAAAACACTGGACACGGGAATTTTGTTATTGGCCTTTTTGACACTATAGCTAGAAATGGATCATCCGTCTGAGACTAGCCCGTGTCTAGTCGCGTCCTCTCCACAGTCACCCCTTCTCCGATTTTTTCTGAGGGGAGGGGGCGGCTGTACACAGGCTATCTGGAACGGATAATCCCGTCTTCAAAAGTCAGGCAGATTGTTCATTCCAAATTAAAACAATTCCATTTTCAAATTAAGACATATTACGTATCTGACGCGAATCATCAAACGGATAACCCGTCTCACACGAATAATCCTTCTCTAGTGTGAAAACGGCCATTTCTGTTTTAATGAATGTCGCGCCCCGGCTTTGATTTGGCGTTCGTGTGTCTGCTTTTGCTTTTTCACGAAGATAATTTTTCAATTGACTATTGACATTACTATGTGTAAAATAATATTAGAAGTGAAATACTTTATAAAAGAATAGCTTATTTCATCCCGAGATGATCCGAAGACCCTTATTCAAAAAAATACAGGTTGATTAATATTTAACTCTTTGAAACAAAAGAAGTTAATTTTTAACTTTTTCGTTAACCGTAACTGAAAAAAATTAACCGATAGCCGTAAAAGAGCCAAAATTTTAGCCGATAACCGTAAAAGCCACCACCCCATTGAGACCCTCTTTTTACCAAACCGCTTAGTCCATCTTCTTGGTCAAATAGTTTAATTTTTCCACCTTTTTCTTTCATCCAAAACAGACAAGGAAAAACTGTTTGGCGATATTTTAGATAGATTTAAAAAAGCCTTTCTAGACGTAAAAAAACACGAAGTTAAAAAAGTCAAGAAATTGGCTTTATTGTCCGTGGTTTTGGTCAAAAAATTGAACTCTTTCCATTTTTTCATTTTTTAGGCAAAATAGTGAAGAAAAAAGTGTTTGGCGATATTCTAGAAATAAATAAAACTTTTTTAGGCCATAAAAACGAAGAGTACAAAACAAAATCGAAAAATTGGCATTTTTCGAAAACGGTTAATATGGTTTTGATCAAATAATCGACTTCCTTAAAATCTCTTTATTTAAGGTAAAATAGGGTAGGAGAAAGTGTTTCGCAATAGTCTAGACAGAGAAAACGCCTTCCTAGACTATAGAAAAAGGAGCCAAAAAAAAAAACAAAAAACAAAAAACAAAAAATTGGCATTTTTCAAAAGGGGTTAGTCCATGGATTTGGTCAAAAAATGGGATTTTTTGCACTTTTTTATTTCGGGCAAAACAGGCAAGAAAAAAGCCTTTCGCGATATTCTAGAAAGAAAGAACGGCTTTCCAGACTATGAAAACGAGGAGTAAGAGAAATCGAAAAATAGGCTTTTTTCCAAAGGGGTTAGTACATGGTTTCGGTCCAAAAATGGGATTTTTTCCACCTTTTTATTTTAGGCAAAGTAGGCAAGAAAAAAGTCTTTGGCGATATTCTAGAAAGAAAAAACGCCTTTCTAGACTATAAAAATAAGAAGCAAAAAAATCGAAAAATTGCCTTTTTTCCAAAGGGGTCAGTCCATAGTTTTGGTCAACAAATGGGATTTTTTCCACCTTTTTATTTTTGGCAAAAAAGGCAAGAAAAAAGTATTTGGCGATATTCTAGAAAGAAAAAACGCCTTTTTAGACTATAAAAACAAGAAGCAAAAAAAAAAAATCAAAAAATTGGCCTTTTTCCACAGTGGTTAGTCCATGGTTTTGGTCCAAAAATGGGATTTTTTCCACATTTTTATGTTTGGCAAAATAGGCAAGAAAAAAAGTCTCTGTCGATATTCTAAAAAGAAGAAAAGCCTTTCTAGACTTTAAAAACAAGGAATAAGAAAATCAAAAATTTCGCCTTTTTCCAAAGGGGTTACTCCATGGTTTTGGTCCACAAGTGGGATTTGTTCCACGTTTTCATTTTTGGCAAAATAGGGAAGAAAAAAGTCTCTGTCGATATTCTAGAAAGAAAAAACGCCTTTCTAGACTATAAAAACAAGAAGCAAAAAAATCGAAAAATTGGCCTTTTTCCAAAGCGGTTACTCCATGGTTTTGGTCAAAAAATGGGATCTTTTTCCACCTTTTTATTTTTGGCAAGATAGGAAAGAAAAAAGTCTCTGGCCATATTCTAGGAAGGAAACACGCCTTTCTAGACTATAACAACAAGAAGGAAAAAACATCGAAAAATTGGCCCTTTTCCACGGGGGTTAGTCCATGGTTTTGGTCCAAAAATGGGATTTTTTTCCACCTTTTTATTTTTGGCAAAATAGGCAAGAAAAAAGTCTTTAGCGATATTCTAGAAAAAAAAAACTCTTTTCTAGACTATAAAAACAAAAAGCAAAAAAAAAAAAAAAAGAAAAAAGGAAAACGAAAAAATGGCCTTTTTCCACATGGGTTAGTCCATGGTTTTGGTCCACAAGTGGGGTTTGTTCCACGTTTTCATTTTTGGCAAAATACGCAAGAAAAAAGTCTTTGGCGATATTTTAGAAAGAAAAAAGGCCTTTATAGCCTACAAAAACAAGGAGTAAAAAAATCGAAAAATTGCCTTTTTAAAAAAGCGTTCGGCCATGGTTTTGGTCCAAAAATGGGATTTTTTCAACGTTTTAATCGTTGGCAAAATAGGGAAGGAAAAAGTCTCTGTCGATATTCTAAAAAAAAAAAAAAAGGCCTTTCTAGACTCTACAACCAAGGAGTAAAAAAAAAAAAAAAAAAAGAAATTGGCCTTTTTTTCAAAGGGGGTTAGTCCATGGTTTTGCCCAAAAAATGACATTTTTTCCACGTTTTTATTTATGGCAAAGTAGGCATTGGAATGATAAAACGCCTTTCTAGGCTATAAAAACAAAAAGTTCAAACAGTCGAAAAATTGACATTTCTCAAAAGGGGTTAACTGATGGTCTTGGTCCATTTTTCCAACTTTTTTATTTAGGCAATATAGGCCAGGAAAATGTTTTTAACGATATTCTAGAGCGAAAAACGCCTGTCTTGGCTATAAAAACAAGAAGTTGAAAAAGTCGAAAACTTGAGATTTTTCCAAAGGGATTAACCCATGGCTTTGGTCCATATATAGGCAATATAGGCCAGGCAAATGTCTTTTACGATATTCTAGAACAAAAAAACGCCTAGACGATATTCTTGAACAAAAAAAAACCTTTCTAAGCTATAACAACAAGAAGTTCAAAAAGTCCAAAAATTGACATTTTTCCAAAGGGGTTAACCCATGGTTTTGGTCCAAAAATGGCCATTTTTCCATGGTTTTGGTTCAAAAATGGAAATTTTTCCAACTTGTTTTTTCAGCCAATATAGGTCACCAAAATGTCTTTTACGATATTCTAGAGCGAAAAAACGCCTTTCTAAGCTATAAAAACAAGAAGTTTTAAAGTCGAAAAATTGATATTTTAACAAAGGGGTTAACCCATGGTTTTAGTCCAAAAATGACCATTTTTCCAACTTTTTTTGTTCAGGCAATATAGGCCAGGAAAATGTCTTTTACGTTATTCTAGAACGAAAAAACGCCTTTCTAGCCTATAAAAACAAGAAGTTCAAAAAGTCGAAAAATTGACATTTTTTCAAAGGGGTTAACCGATGGTTTTGCTGCAGAAATGGCGATTTTTCCATTTTTTTTTTTTGGCAATATAGGCCAGGAAAATGTCTTTTACGATATTCTAGAACGAAAAAACACCATTCTAGGCTATAAAAACAAGAAGTTCAAAAAGTCCAAAAATTCACATTTTTGCTAAGCGGTTAACCCATGGTTTTGGTCCAAAAATGGCCATTTTCCCATTTTTTCTTTTAGGCAATATAGGCCAGGAAAATGTCTTTTACGATATTCTAGAACGAAAAAAACGCAATTCTAGGCTATAAAAACAAGAACTTCAAAAAGTCAAAAAATAAACATTTTTTCCAAAGGGGTAAACCCATGTTTATGGTCCAAAAATGGCCATTTTTTCAACGTTTTTTTTTAGGCATTGTTGGGCAGGAAAATATCTTTTACGATATTCCAGAACGAAAAAACGCCTTTCAAGGCAATAAAAACAAGAAGTTCAAAAAGTCGAAAAATTGACATTTCTTTAAACCCATTGACATTTCTTTAAACCCATGGTTTGTGTCCAAAAGTGGCGATTTTTCCAACTTTTTTTTTCTAGGTAATATAGGCCAGGAAAATGTCTTTTACGATATTCTAGAAGGACAAAAACGCCATTCTAGGCTATAAAAACAACAAGTTCAAAAAGTCGAGAAGTTGACATTTTTTCAAAAGGGGTTAACCCATGTCTTTGGTCCAAAAATGGCCATTTTTCCAACTTTTTTTTAAGGAATTATTGGGCAGGAAAATGTCTTTTACGATATTCCAGAACAAAAAAAAGGCCTCTCTAGGCTATAAAAACAAGAAGTTCAAAAAGTCGAAAATGGCCATTTTTCCAAAGGGGTTAACCCGTGGTTTGTGTGAAAAAATGGCGATTTTTCCAACCTTGATTCTGCAGGTAATATAGGCGAAGAAAATGTCCTTTACGATAACCTTGAACGAAAAAACGCCTTTCTAGGCTATAGAAAAGAGAATTTCAAAAAGTTGAAAAATTGACATTTTTTTAAATGGGTTAACCCATGGTTTTTGTGCAGAAATGGAAATTTTTCCAACTTTTTTTTTTCAGGCAATTTAGGCCAGCAAAATGTCTTAAACGATATTCTAGAACCAAAAAACGCCTTTATAGACTATTAAAACAAGAAGTTTTAAAGTCGAAAAATTGATATTTTTCCAAAGGGGTTAACCTATGGTTTCAGTCCAAAAATGACCATTTTTCCAACTTTTCTGGTTCAGACAATATAGGCCAGGAAAATGTCTTTTACGATATTCTAGAACGAAAAAACGCCTTTCTAGGCTATTAAAACAAGAAGTTCAAAAAGTTGAAAAATTGACATTTTTTTAAATGGGTTAACCCATGGTTTTTGTGCAGAAATGGAAATTTTTCCAACTTTTTTTTTTCAGGCAATTTAGGCCACCAAAATGTCTTTTACGATATTCTTGAACCAAAAAACGCCTTTCTAGACTATTAAAACAAGAAGTTTTAAAGTCGAAAAATTGATATTTTTCCAAAGGGGTTAACCTATGGTTTCAGTCCAAAAATGACCATTTTTCCAACTTTTCTGGTTCAGACAATATAGGCCAGGAAAACGTCTTTTACGATATTCTAGAACGAAAAAACGCCTTTCTAGGCTATTAAAACAAGAAGTTCAAAAAGTCGAAAAATTGACATTTTTCCAAAGGGGTTAACCGATGGTTTTGCTCCAAAAATGGCGATGTTTCCATTTTTTTTTTGGCAAAATAGGCCGGGAAAATGTCTTTTACGATATTCTAGAAAGAAAAAACGCCTTTCTAGGCTATAAAAACAAGAAGTTCAAAACGTCCAAAAAATTGACATTTTTGCTAAGCGGTTAACCCATGGTTTTGGTCCAAAAATGGCCATTTTTCCATTTTTTCGTTTAGGCAATATAGGAGAGGAAGATGTCTTTTTCGATAGTCTAGAAGGAAAAAAACGCCAATCTAGGCTATAAAAACAAGAACTTATAAAAGTCAAAAAATTGACATTTTTTCCAAAGGGGTGAACCCATGTTTATAGTCCAAAAAATGACCATTTCTCCAACGTTTTTTTTTTAGGCTTTATTGGGCAGGAAAATGTCTTTTACGATATTCCAGAACAAAAAAAACGCCTTTCTAGGCAATAAAAACAGGAAGTTCAGAAAGTCGAAAAATTGACATTTTTCCAAAGGGGTTAACCCATGGTTTTGGTCCAAAAATGGCCATTTTTCGATGGTTTTGGTTCAAAAATGAAAATTTTTCCTAAATTTTTTTTTCAGGCAATATAGGCACCAAAATGTCTTTTACGATATTCTACAACGTAAAAAGGCCTTTCTGCGCTATAAAAGCAGGAAGTTTTAAAGTCAAAATATTGATATTTTTCCAAAGGGGTTAACCCATGGTTTTAGTCCAAAAATGACCATTTTTCCAACATTTTTTGTTCAGGCAATATAGGCCAGGAAAATGTCTTTTAGGATATTCTAGAACGAAAAAACACCATTCTAGGCTATAAAAACAAGAACTTCAAAAAGTCGAAAAAGTGACATTTTTCATAAGTCGTTAACCCATGGTTCTGGTCCAAACATCGCCATTTCTGCATTTTTTTAAGGCAATATAGGCCAGGAAAATCTCTTTTACGATATTCTAGAAGGGCAAAAACGCCATTAAAGGCTATGAAAAAAAGAAGTTCAACAAGTCGAAAAATTGACATTTTTTCCAAAGGGGTTAACCCATGTTTTTGGTCCAAAAATGGCCATTTTTCCAACTTTTTTTTTTTTAGGCATTATTGGGCAGGAAAATGTCTTTTACGATATTCGAGAACGAAAAAACGCCTTTCAAGGCAATAAAAACAAGAAGTTAAACAAGTCGAAAATAGCCATTTTTCCAAAGGGGTTAACCCATGCTTTTAATCCAAAAATGGCCATTTTTCCAACTGTTTTTCATTAGGCAAAAAAGGCCAGGAAAGTGTCTTTTATGATATTCTAGAAAGTAAAATCGCCTTTCTAGGCTATAAAAACAAGAAGTTCAAAAAGTCGAAAATGGCCATTTTTCCAAAGGGATTAACCCATGGTTTTGGTCTAAAAATGGCCATTTTTCCAACTTTTATTTTTAGGCAATATAGGCCAGGAAAATGTCTTTTACCATATTCTAGAACGAAAAAACGCCTTTCTAGGCTATGGAAACAAGAATTTTAAAAAGTCGAAAAATTGATATTTTTCCAAAGGGGTTAACCCATGGTTTTGGTCCAAAAATGGCCATTTTTCCATTTTTTTTATTAAGCAATATAGGGCAGGAAAATGTCTTTTACGTTATTCTAAAACAAAAAAAACGCCATTCTAGGCTATAAAAACAAGAAGTTCAAAAAGTCGAAAAATTGACATTTTTTCAAAAGGGGTTAGCCCATGTTTATGGTCCAAAAATTACAATTTTTCCAACTTTTTTTTTAGGCATTATCGGGCAGGAAAATGTCTTTTACGATATTCCAGAACGAAAAAACGCCTTTCTACGCTATAAAAACAAGAAGTTCAAAAAGTCGAAAAATTCACATTTTTCCAAAGGGGTTAACCCATGGTTTTGGTCCAAAAATGGCCATTTTTCCATTTATTTTTTTAGGCAATATAGGCCAGGAAAATCTCTTTTACGGTATTGTAGAACGGCGAAAACGCCATTTTAGGCTATAAAAACAAGAACTTCAAAAAGTCGAAAAATTGACATTTTTTCCAAAGGGTTTAACCCAGGGTTTGTGTCCAAAAATGGCCATTTTTTCAACTTTTTTTTTTAGGTAATGTAGGCCAGGAAAATGTCTTTTAGGATATTCTAGAACAAAAAAACGCCTTTCCAGGCTATAGAAAGACGAAGTTAAAAACTTCGAAAAAAGGCCATATTTCCAAAGAGGGTTAACCAATGGTTTTGATCCAAAAATGACCATTTTTCCAACTTTTTTTTTTAGACAATATAGCCAAGGAAAATGTCTTTTAGGATATTCTAGAACAAAAAAACGCCTTTCTATGCTATAAAAACAAGAAGTTCAAACAGTCGAAAAATTGACATTTTTCCAAAGGAATTAACCCATGGTTTTGATCTAAAAATGACCATTTTTCCAACTTTTTTGTTTTAGGCAATATAGGCAAGGAAAATGTCTTTTACGATATTCTAGAACGAGAAAAACGCCATTCTAGGCTTTAAAAACAAGAAGTTCAAAAAGTGGGAAAAATTAACATTTTCTCAAAATGGGTTAACCCATGTTTATGGTCCAAAAATGGTCATTTTTCCAACTTTTTTTTTTAAAAATTACTGGGCAGGAAAATGTCTTTTACGATATTCCAGACCGAAAAAACGGCTTTCTAGGCTATAAAAACCGGAACTTAAAAAAATCGAAAAAGGCCATTTTTCCAAAGGGGTTAACGCATGGTTTGTATCCGAAAATGGCGATTTTTCCAACTTTTTTTTTTTGTAATATAGGCCAGGAAAATGTCTTTTACGATATTCTAGAACGACAAAAACGCCCTTCTAGGTTATAAAACGAGAAAATCAAAAAGTCGAAAAATTGACATTTTTCCTAAGTGGTTAACCCATGGTTTTGGTCGATAAATGGCCATTTTTTCAAAGGGGTTAACCCATGGTTTTGGTCCAAAAATGAACATTTTTTAAAATTTTCTTTTTGCCAATATAGGCCAGAAAAATGTCTTTTACGATATTCTAGAACGATAAAACGCCTTTCCAGGCTATAAAAACAAGAAGTTTAAAAAGTCGAAAAATGGCTATGTTTCCAAAGAGGGTTAACCCATGGTTTTGATCCAAAAATGACAATTTTTCCAACTTCTTTTTTTAGCCAATATAGTCAAGGAAAATGTCTTTTACAATATTCTAGAACGAAAAAACTAATTTCTATGCTATAAAAACAAGAAGTTCAAACGGTCGAAAAATGGCCATTTTTCCAAAGGGGTTAACCCATGTTTTTGGTCCAAAAATGGCCATTTTTCCATCTCTTTTTGTTTAGATAATATAGGCCAGCAAAATGTCTTTGACGATATTCTAGAACGAAAAAACGCCTTTCTAGGCTATAGAAAGAAGAAGTTCAAAAAGTCAAAAAATTTACATTTTTTCCAAAACGGTTAACCCATGTTTTTGGTCCAAGAATGGCCATTTTTCCAATTTTTTTTTTAAGCATTATTGGGCAGGAAAATGTCTTTTACGATATTCCAGAACAATAAAAAGGCCTTTCGAGGCTATAAAAACAAGAAGTTAAAAAAGTCGAAAATGGAAAATTTTTCCAAAGGGGTTAACGCATGGTTTTGGTCTAAAAATGGTCATTTTTCCAACTTTTTTTTTCAGGCAATATAGGCCAGGAAAATGTTTTTAACGATTTTCTAGAACGAAAAAAACGCCTTTCTAGTCTATAGAAAGCAGAAATTCAAAAAGTTGAAAAATTGACATTTCTCAAAAGGGGTTAACCCATCGTTTTGGTCCAAAAATGGCCATTTTTCCAACTTTTATTTTTTCAGCCAATATAATCCAGGAAAATGTCTTTTACGATACTCTAGAACGACAAAAACGCCTTTCTAAGCTATAAAACAAGAAGTTTTAAAGTCAAAAAACTGACATTTTTCTAAAAGGGTTAACCCATGTTTTTGGTCCAAAAATGACGATTTTTCATCTTTTTTTTTTTAGGCAGTATAGGCCAGGAAAATGTCTTTGAGATATTCTAGAACGAAAACACGCCTTTCTAGGCCATAAAAACAAGAAGTTCAAAACGTCGAAAATGGCCATTTTTCCAAAGGGGTTACCCTATGGTTTTAGTCCAAACATGGCCATTTCTCCAACGTTTTTTTTTTAGGCAAAATAGGCCAGGAACATGTGTTTTACGATATTCTAAAAACAAAAAACGCCTTTCTAGGCTATAGAAACAAGAAGTTCAAAAAGTTGAAAAATTGACATTTTTCCAAAGGGGTTAACACATCGTTTTGGTCCAAAAATGGCCATTTTTCCAACTTTTATTTTTAGGCAATATAGGCCAGGAAAATGTCTTTTACCATATTCTAGAACGAAAAAACGCCTTTCTAGGCTATGGAAAAAGTGGCCATTTTTCCATTTTTTTTATTAGGCAATATAGGGCAGGAAAATGTCTTTTACGATATTCTAAAAACACAAAAACGCCATTCTAGGCTATAAAAAAAGGATGTTCAAAAAGTCGAAAAATTGACATTTTTTCAGAAGGGGTGAGCCCATGTTTATGGTCCAAAAATTACAATTATTCCAACTTTTTTTTTAAGGCATTATCGGGCAGGAAAATGTCTTTTACCACATTCCAGAACAAAAAAACGCCTTTCTACGCTTTAAAAACAAGAAGTTCAAAAAGTCGAAAAATTCACATTTTTCCAAAGGGGTTAACCCATGGTTTTGGTCCAAAAATGGCCATTTTTCCATTTATTTTTTTAAGCAATATAGGCCAGGAAAATCTCTTTTACGGTATTGTAGAACGGAGAAAACGCCATTTTAGGCTATAAAAACAAGAACTTCAAAAAGTCGAAAAATTGACTTTTTTTTCCAAAGGGGTTAACCCATGGTTTGTGTCCAAAAATGGCCATTTTTCCAACTTTTTTTTTAGGTAATATAGGCCAGGAAAATGTCTTTTAGGATATTCTAGAACAAAAAAACGCCTTTCTAGGCTATAGAAAGACGAAGTTAAAAACTTCGAAAATAGGCCATATTTCCAAAGAGGGTTAACCAATGGTTTTGATCCAAAAATGACCATTTTTCCAACTTTTTTTTTTTAGGCAATATAGCCAAGGAAAATGTCTTTTAGGATATTCTAGAACAAAAAAACGCCTTTCTATGCTATAAAAACAAGAAGTTCAAACAGTCGAAAAATTGACATTTTCCCAAAGGAATTAACCCATGGTTTTGATCTAAAAATGACCAGTTTTCCAACTTTTTTGTTTTAGGCAATATAGGCAAGGAAAATGTCTTTTACGATATTCTAGAACGAGAAAAACGCCATTCTAGGCTTTAAAAACAAGAAGTTCAAAAAGTGGGAAAAACTAACATTTTCTCAAAATGGGTTAACCCATGTTTATGGTCCAAAAATGGTCATTTTTCCAACTTTTTTTTTTAAAAATTACTGGGCAGGAAAATGTCTTTTACGATATTCCAGACCGAAAAAACGGCTTTCTAGGCTATAAAAACCGGAACTTAAAAAAATAGAAAAAGGCCATTTTTCCAAAGGGGTTAACCCATGGTTTTGGTCCAAAAATGGCCATTTTTCCATTTATTTTTTTAGGCAATATAGGCCAGGAAAATCTCTTTTACGGTATTGTAGAACGGAGAAAACGCCATTTTAGGCTATAAAAACAAGAACTTCAAAAAGTCGAAAAATTGACATTTTTTCCAAAGGGGTTAACCCATGGTTTGTGTCGAAAAATGGCCATTTTTCCAACTTTTTTTTTTAGGTAATATAGGCCAGGAAAATGTGTTTTAGGATATTCTAGAACAAAAAAACGCCTTTCTAGGCTATAGAAAGACGAAGTTAAAAACTTCGAAAATAGGCCATATTTCCAAAGAGGGTTAACCAATGGTTTTGATCCAAAAATGACCATTTTTCCAACTTTTTTTTTTTAGGCAATATACCCAAGGAAAATGTCTTTTAGGATATTCTAGAACAAAAAAACGCCTTTCTATGCTATAAAAACAAGAAGTTCAAACAGTCGAAAAATTGACATTTTTCCAAAGGAATTAACCCATGGTTTTGATCTAAAAATGACCAGTTTTCCAACTTTTTTGTTTTAGGCAATATAGGCAAGGAAAATGTCTTTTACGATATTCTAGAACGAGAAAAACGCCATTCTAGGCTTTAAAAACAAGAAGTTCAAAAAGTGGAAAAATTAACATTTTCTCAAAATAGGTTAACCCATGTTTATGGTCCAAAAATGGTCATTTTTCCAACTTTTTTTTTTAAAAATTACTGGGCAGGAAAATGTCTTTTACGCTATTCCAGACCGAAAAAACGGCTTTCTAGGCTATAAAAACAGGAACTTCAAAAAGTCGAAAAAGGCCATTTTTCCAAAGGGGTTAACGCATGGTTTGTATCCGAAAATGGGGATTTTTCCAACTTTTTTTTTTTGTAATATAGGCCAGGAAAATGTCTTTTACGATATTCTAGAACGACAAAAACGCCCTTCTAGGTTATAAAACAAGAAAATCAAAAAGTCGAAATATTGACATTTTCCCTAAGTGGTTAACCCATGGTTTTGGTCGAAAAATGGCCATTTTTTCAAAGGGGTTAACCCATGGTATTGGTCCAAAAATGAACATTTTTTTAAGATTTTCTTTTTGCCAATATAGGCCAGAAAAATGTCTTTTACGATATTCTAGAAAGATAAAACGCCTTTCCAGGCTATAAAAACAAGAAGTTTAAAAAGTCAAAAAATGGACATTTTTCCCAAAGGGGTCAACCCATGTTTATGGTCCAAAAATGGCCATTTTTCCAACTTTTTTTTCCAGGCATTATTGGGCAGGAAAATGTCCTATACGATATTCTAGAGCGGCAAAAATGCCATTCTAGGCTATAAAAACAAGAAGTTCAAAATGTGGAAAAATGGCCATTTTTCCAAAGACGGTTAACCCATGGTTTTGATCCAAAAATAGTGATTTTTCCAACTTTTTTTTTTTTAGGCAAAATAGGCACGGAAAATGTCTTTTACGATATTCCAGAACAAAAATACGCCTTTCTAGGCTATATACACAAGAAGTTCAAAAAGTCGAAAAAATGACATTTTTCCAAAGGGGTTAACACATGGTTTTGATCCAAAAATGACCATTTTTCCAACTTTTTTTTTCGGCAATATAGGCAAGGAAAATGTTTTTTACGATATTCTAGAGCGACAAAAACGCCATTCTAGGCTATAAAAACAAGAAGTTCAAAAAGTCGAAAAATTGACATTTTTCCCAAAGGGGTTAACGCATGTTTATGGTCCAAAAATGGCCATTTTTGCAACTTTTTTTTTTAAGCCATTATTGGGCAGGAAAATGTCTTTACCGATATTCCAGAAAGAAAAAACGCCTTTCTAGGCTATAAAAACAAGAAGTTCAACAAGTCGAAAAAAGCCATTTTTCCAAAGGGGTTAACCCATGCTTTTAATCCAAAAATGGCCATTTTTCCAACTGTTTTTCATTAGGCAAAAAAGGCCAGGAAAGTGTCTTTTATGATATTCTAGAAAGTAAAATCGCCTTTCTAGGCTATAAAAACAAGAAGTTCAAAAAGTCGAAAATGGCCAATTTTCGAAAGGGATTAACCCATGGTTTTGGTCTAAAAATGGCCATTTTTCCAACTTTTATTTTTAGGCAATATAGGCCAGGAAAATGTCTTTTACCATATTCTAGAACGAAAAAACGCCTTTCTAGGTTATGGAAAAAATGGCCATTTTTCCATTTTTTTTATTAGGCAATATAGGGCAGGAAATTGTCTTTTACGACATTCTAAAACAACAAAAACGCCATTCTAGGCTATAAAAAAAGGAGGTTCAAAAAGTCGAAAAATTGACATTTTTTCAGAAGGGGTTAGCCCATGTTTATGGTCCAAAAATTACAATTATTCCAACTTTTTTTTTAAGGCATTATCGGGCAGGAAAATGTCTTTTACGATATTCCAGAACGAAAAAACGCCTTTCTACTCTATAAAAACAAGAAGTTCAAAAGTCGAAAAATTCACATTTTTCCAAAGGGGTTAACCCATGGTTTTGGTCCAAAAATGGCCATTTTTCCATTTATTTTTTTAGGCAATATAGGCCAGGAAAATCTCTTTTACGGTATTGTAGAACGAAGGAAACGCCATTTTAGGCTATAAAAACAAGAACTTCAAAAAGTCGAAAAATTGACATTTTTTCCAAAGGGGTTAACCCATGGTTTGTGTCCAAAAATGGCCATTTTTCCAACTTTTTTTTTTAGGTAATATAGGCCAGGAAAATGTCTTTTAGGATATTCTAGAACAAAAAAACGCCTTTCCAGGCTATAGAAAGACGAAGTTAAAAACTTCGAAAATAGGCCATATTTCCAAAGAGGGTTAACCAATGGTTTTGATCCAAAAATGACCATTTTTCCAACTTTTTTTTTTTTAAATATACCCAAGGAAAATGTCTTTTAGGATATTCTAGAACAAAAAAAACGCCTTTCTATGCTATAAAAACAAGAAGTTCAAACAGTCGAAAAATTGACATTTTTCCAAAGGAATTAACCTATGGTTTTGATCTAAAAATGACCAGTTTTCCAACTTTTTTGTTTTAGGCAATATAGGCAAGGAAAATGTCTTTTACGATATTCTAGAACGAGAAAAACGCCATTCTAGGCTTTAAAAACAAGAAGTTCAAAAAGTGGAAAAATTAACATTTTCTCAAAATGGGTTAACCCATGTTTATGGTCCAAAAATGGTCATTTTTCCAACTTTTTTTTTTAAAAATTACTGGGCAGGAAAATGTCTTTTACGCTATTCCAGACCGAAAAAACGGCTTTCTAGGCTATAAAAACAGGAACTTCAAAAAGTCGAAAAAGGCCATTTTTCCAAAGGGGTTAACGCATGGTTTGTATCCGAAAATGGGGATTTTTCCAACTTTTTTTTTTTGTAATATCGGCCAGGAAAATGTCTTTTACGATATTCTAGAACGACAAAAACGCCCTTCTCGGTTATAAAACAAGAAAATCAAAAATTCGAAATATTGACATTTTTCCTAAGTGGTTAACCCATGGTTTTGGTCGAAAAATGGCCATTTTTTCAAAGGGGTTAACCCATGGTTTTGGTCCAAAAATGAACATTTTTTTAAGATTTTCTTTTTGCCAATATAGGCCAGAAAAATGTCTTTTACGATATTCTAGAACGATAAAACGCCTTTCCAGGCTATAAAAACAAGAAGTTTAAAAAGTCGAAAAATGGCTATGTTTCCAAAGAGGGTTAACCCATGGTTTTGATCCAAAAATGACAATTTTTCCAACTTCTTTTTTTAGCCAATATAGGCAAGAAAAATGTCTTTTACAATATTCTAGAACGAAAAAACTAATTTCTATGCTATAAAAACATGAAGTTCAAAAGGTCGAAAAATGGCCATTTTTCCAAAGGGGTTAACCCATGTTTTTGGTCCAAAAATGGCCATTTTTCCATCTTTTTTTGTTTAGGTAATATAGGCCAGCAAAATGTCTTTGACGATATTCTAGAACGAAAAAACGCCTTTCTAGGCTATAGAAAGAAGAAGTTCAAAAAGTCAAAAAATTTACATTTTTTCCAAAAGGGTCAACCCATGTTTTTGGTCCAAGAATGGCCATTTTTCCAATTTTTTTTTAAGCATTATTGGGCAGGAAAATGTCTTTTACGATATTCCAGAACAAAAAAACGTCTTTCTAGGCTATAGAAAGAAGAAGTTCAAAAAGTCAAAAAATTTACATTTTTTCCAAAAAGGTTAACCCATGTTTATGGTCCAAGAATGGCCATTTTTCTAAATTTTTTTTAGGCTTTATTCGGCAGGAAAATGTCTTTTACGATATTCCAGAACAAAAAAACGTCTTTCTAGGCTATAAAAACAAGAAGTTAAAAAAGTCAAAAATGGAAAATTTTTCCAAAGGGGTTAACGCATGGTTTTGGTCTAAAAATGGCCATTTTTCCAACTTTTTTTTTAGGCAATATAGGCCAGGAAAATGTTTTTAACGATTTTCTAGAACGAAAAAAACACCTTTCTACTCTATAGAAAGCAGAAATTCAAAAAGTTGAAAAATTGACATTTCTCAAAAGGGGTTAACCCATCGTTTTGGTCCAAAAACGGCCATTTTTCCAAATTTTATTTTTTCAGCCAATATAATCCAGGAAAATGTCTTTTACGATATTCTTGAACGACAAAAACGCCTTTCTAAGCTATAAAACAAGAAGTTTTAAAGTCAAAAAACTGACATTTTTCTAAAAGGGTTAACCCATGTTTTTGGTCCAAAAATGACGATTTTTCAACTTTTTTTTTAGGCAGTATAGGCCAGGAAAATGTCTTTGAGATATTCTAGAACGAAAACACGCCTTTCTAGGCCATAAAAACAAAAAGTTCAAAACGTCGAAAATGGCCATTTTTCCAAAGGGGTTAACCTATGGTTTTAGTCCAAACATGACCATTTTTCCAACTTTCTTTGTTCAGGCAATATAGGCCACGAAAATCTCTTTGACGATATTCTAGAACGAAAAAACGCCTTTCTAGGCTATAAAAACAAAAAGTTCAAAAAGTCGAAAAATTTACATTTTTTTTCTAAAAGGGTTAACCCATGTTTTTGGTCCAAAAATGGCTATTTTTGCAATTTTTTTTTAGACATTATTGGGCAGGAAAATGTCTTTTACGATATGCAAGAACGAAAAAACGCCTTTCTAGGCTGTAAAAAAAAAGAAGTTCAAAAAGTCGAAAAGGGCCATTTTTCCAAAGGAGTTAACCCATGGTTTTGGTTTAAAAATGGCCATTTTTCCAACTTTTTTTCTTTAGGCAATATAGGCCAGGAAAATGTCTTTTATGATATTCTAGAACCTAAAATCGCGTTTCTAGGCTATAAAAACAAGAAGTTCAAAAAGTCAAAAAATGGCCATTTTTCCAAAGGGGTTAACCCTTGGTTTTGGTCTAAAAATGGCCATTTTTTAAATTATTTTAAGGCAATATAGGGCAGGAAAATGTCTTTTACGATATTCTAGAACGAAAAAAACGCCTTTCTAGGCTATAGAAACAAGAATTTCAAAAAGTTGGAAAATTGACATTTTTCTAACGGGGGTTAACCCATCATTCTGGTCCAAAAATGGCCATTTTTTTTAACTTTTTATTTTTTTAGGCAATATAATCCAGGAAAATGTCTTTTACGATATTCTAAAACGATAAAAACGCCTTTCTAAGCTATAAAAACAAGAAGTTTTGAAGTCGAAAAACTGAGATTTTTCCAAAGGGGTTAACCCATGGTTTTTGTTTAAAAAATGACCGTTTTTCCAAAATTTTTCTTTTTAAGGCATTATTGGGCAGGAGAATGTCTTTTACGATATTCCAGTGCGAAAAAACGCCTTTCTAGGCTATAAAAAAAAGAAGTTCAAAAAGTCGAAAAAGTGACATTTTTTTAAAGGGTTAACCCATGGTTTTCATTCAAAAATGGCCATTTTTCCAACTTTCTTTTTTAGACAATATAGGCCAGAAAAATGTCTTTTAGGATATTCTAGAAGGAAAAAACGCCTTTGTAGGCTATAAAAACAAGAAGTTCAAAAAGTCGAAAAATGGCAATTTTTTTAAACGGGTTAACCAATGGTCTTGGTCCAAAAATAACCATTTTTTCAAAATTTCTTTTAAGGCAATATAATCCAGGAAAATGTTTTTTACGATATTCTAGAACGAAAAAACGCCTTTCTAGGCTATAAAAACCAAGAAGTTAAAAAAGTCGAAAAATTGACATTTTTCCAAAAGGGTTAACCCTAGGTTTTCGTCCAAAAATGGTCATTTTTCCAAGTCTTTTTTTTTAGGTAATATACGTTAGGAAAATGTCTTTTACGATATTCTAGAAGGAAAAAATGCCTTTCCAGGCTATAAAAACAACCATTTCAAAAAGTCAAAAAAGGACTTTTTTTTTAGGCAATATAGGGAAGGAAAATGTCTTTTACGATATACTAGCCCGAAAAAATACCTTTCTAGGCTATCAAAACAAGAAGTTCAAAAAGTGGAAAAATGGCCATTTTTTCAAACGGGTTAACCCATGCTTTTGATCCAAAAATGACGATTTTTCCAACTTTTTTTTTTAGGCAATATAGGCCAGGAAAATGTCTTTTACGATATACTAGAACGAAAAAACACCTTTCTAGGGTATAAAAACAAGAAGTTTTAAAGACGAAAAACTGACTTTTTTCGAAAAAGGTTAACCCTAGGTTTTGGTCCAAAAATGGCCATTTTTCCAAGACTTTTTTTTTAGGTAATATAGCCCAGGAAAATGTCTTTTAAGATATTCTAGAAGAAAAAAACGCCTTTCCAGGCTATAAAAACAACAAGTTCAAAAAGTCGAAAAATGGCCATTTTTCCAAAGAGGGTTGACCCATGGTTTTGAACCAAAAATGACCATTTTTCCAACTTTTTTTTTTTAGGCAATATAGACAAGGAAAATGTCCTCTACGATATTCTAGAACGAAAATACGCCTTTCTAGGCTATATAAAGAAGAAGTTCACAAAGTCGAAAAAATGATATTTTTCCAAAGGGGTTAACCCATGGTTTTGATCCAAAAATGACCATTTTTCCAACTTTTTTTTTTAGGCAATATAGGCCAGGAGAATGTCTTTTACGATATTCTAGAACGAAAAAACACCTTTCTAGGCTATAAAAACAAGAAGTTTTAAGGACCAAAAAGTGACTTTTTTCGAAAAAGGTTAACCCTAGGTTTTGGTCCAAAAATGGCCATTTTTCCAAGACTTTTTTTTTAGGTAATATAGCCCAGGAAAATGTCTTTTAAGATATTCTAGAAGAAAAAAACGCCTTTCCAGGCTATAAAAACAACAAGTTCAAAAAGTCGAAAAATGGCCATTTTTCCAAAGAGGGTTGACCCATGGTTTTGAACCAAAAATGACCATTTTTCCAACTTTTTTTTTTTAGGCAATATAGACAAGGAAAATGTCATCTACGATATTCTAGAACGAAAATACGCCTTTCTAGGCTATATAAACAAGAAGTTCAAAAAGTCGAAAAAATGATATTTTTCCAAAGGGGTTAACCCATGGTTTTGATCCAAAAATGACCATTTTTCCAACTTTTTTTTTTAGGCAATATAGGCCAGGAAAATGTCTTTTACGATATTCTAGAGCGGCAAAAATGCCAATCTAGGCTATAAAAACAAGAAGTTTAAAATGTCAAAAAATGGACATTTTTCCCAAAGGGGTTAACCCATGTTTATGGTCCAAAAATGGCCATTTTTCCAACTTTTTTTTCCAGGCATTATTGGGCAGGAAAATGTCCTTTACGATATTCCAGAACGAAAAAACGCCTTTCTAGGCCATAAAAACAAGAAGTTCAAAATGTCGAAAAATGGCCATTTTTCCAAAAACAGTTAACCCATGGTTTTGATCCAAAAATATCGATTTTTCCAACTTTTTTTTTCGGCAATATAGGCAAGGAAAATGTTTTTTACGATATTCTAGAGCGACAAAAACGCCATTCTAGGCTATAAAAACAAGAAGTTCAAAAAGTCGAAAAATTGACATTTTAAAGGGGTTAACGCATGTTTATGGTCCAAAAATGGCCATTTTTGCAACTTTTTTTTTTAGCCATTATTGGGCAGGAAAATGTCTTTTACGATATTCCAGAAAGAAAAAACGCCTTTCTAGGCTATAAAAACAAGAAGTTCAAAAGGTCGAAAAATGGCCATTTTTCCAAAGACGGTTAACCCATGGTTTTGATCGAAAATAGCGATTTTTCCAACTTTTTTTTTTAGGCAATATAGGCAAGGAAAATGTCTTTTACGATATTCTACAACGAAAATACGCCTTCCTAGGATATATAAACAAGAAGTTTAAAAAGTCGAAAAAATGACTTTTTTCCAAAGGGGTTAACCCATGGTTTTGATCCAAAAATGACCATTTTTCCAACTTTTTTTTTTTAGGCAAAATAGGCACGGAAAATGTCTTTTACGATATTCCAGAACAAAAATACGCCTTTCTAGGCTATATACACAAGAAGTTCAAAAAGTCGAAAAAATGACATTTTTCCAAAGGGGTTAACCCATGGTTTTTATCCAAAAATGACCATTTTTCCAACTTTTTTTTTCGGCAATATCGGCAAGGAAAATGTTTTTTTACGATATTCTAGAGCGACAAAAACGCCATTCTAGGCTATAAAAACAAGAAGTTCAAAAAGTCGAAAAATTGACATTTTAAAGGGGTTAACGCATGTTTATGGTCCAAAAATGGCCATTTTTGCAACTTTTTTTTTTAGCCATTATTGGGCAGGAAAATGTCTTTTACGATATTCCAGAAAGAAAAAACGCCTTTCTAGGCTATAAAAACAAGAAGTTCAAAAGGTCGAAAAATGGCCATTTTTCCAAAGACGGTTAACCCATGGTTTTGATCGAAAATAGCGATTTTTCCAACTTTTTTTTTTAGGCAATATAGGCAAGGAAAATGTCTTTTACGATATTCTACAACGAAAATACGCCTTCCTAGGATATATAAACAAGAAGTTTAAAAAGTCGAAAAAATGACTTTTTTCCAAAGGGGTTAACCCATGGTTTTGATCCAAAAATGACCATTTTTCCAACTTCTTTTTTAGGCAATATAGGATAGGAAAATGTCTTTTACGATATTCTAGAACGACAAAAATGCCATTCTAGGCTATAAAAACAAGAGGTTCAAAAAGTCAAAAAATTGAAATTTTTTCCCAAGGGGTTAACCCATGTTTATGGTCCAAAAATGGCAATTTTTGCAACTTTTTTTTTTAGGCATTATTGGGCAGGAAAATGTCTTTTACGATATTCCAGAACGAAAAAACGCCTTTCTAGGCTATAAAAACAAGAATTTCAAAAAGTCGAAAAATTGACATTTTTTCAAAGGGGTGAACCCATGGTTTTGATCCAAAAATGACCATTTTTCCAATTTTTTTTTTAGGCAATATTGGCCAGGAAAATGTCTTTTATGATATTCTAGAAAGAAAAAACGCCTTCCCAGGCTGTAAAAACAAGAAGTTTAAAAAGTCGAAAAAATGGCCATTTTTCCAAAGAGGGTTAACCCATGGTTTTGGTCCAAAAATAACTATTTTTCCAAAATTTTTTTTTAGGCAATATAATCCAGGAAAATGTCTTTTACGATATTCTAGAACGAAAAAACGCCTTTTTAGGCTATAAAAACAAGAAGTTAAAAAATACGAAAAATTGACATTTTTCCAAAGGGTTAACCCGTGGTTTTTTGTCTAAAAATGGCCATTTTTCCAACTTTTTTTTTTAGACAATATAGGCCAGGAAAATGTCTTTTACGATATTCTAGAACGAAAAAACACAGTTCTAGGCTATAAAAACAAGAAGTTTTAAAGTAAAAAAATTGACTTTTTTCCAAAGGGATTAACCCTTGGTTTTGGTCCAAAAATGGCCATTTTTCCAAGTCTTTTTTTATAGGTACTTTAGGCCAGGAAAGTGTCTTTTACGATATTCTAGAACGAAAAAACGCCTTTCTAGGCCATAAAAACAAGAAGTTCAAAAAGTCGAAAAATGGCCATTTTTCCAAAGACGGTTAACCCATGGTTTCGATCCAAAATAAGGATTTTTCCAACTTTTTCTTTTTAGGCAATATAGGCAAGGAAAATGTCTTTTACGATATTCTAGAACGAAAAAACGTCTTTCTAGAATATAAAAACATGAATTTCAAAAAGTCGAAAAATGGCCATTTTTTCAAAGGGGTTAACCCATCGTTTTGGTCTAAAAAGGGCCATTTTTCCAAGTCTTTTTTTTTAGGTAATTTAGGCCAGGAAAATGTCTTTTACGATATTCTAGAACGAAAAAACGCCTTTCTAGTCTATAAAAACAAGCAGTTCAAAAAGTCGAAAAATGGCCATTTTTTTTTAAACGGGTTAACCCATGCTCTTGATCCAAAAATGACCATTTTTCCAATTTTTTTTTTTTGGCAATATAGGCCAGGAAAATGTCTTTTATGATATACTAAAACGAAAAAACACCGTTCTAGGCTATAAAAACAAGAAGTTTTAAAGTCGAAAAATTGAGTTTTTTCCAAACGGGTTAAACCTTGGTTTTGGTCCAAAAATGGCCATTTTTCCTAGTCTTTTTTTTAGGTAATATAGGCCAGAAAAATGTCTTTTACGATATTCTAGAACGAAAACACGCCTTTCTAGGTTATATAAACAAGAAGTTCAAAAAGTCGAAAAATTGACATTTTTTCAAAGAGGTTAACCTTTGCTTTTGATCCAAAAATGACCATTTTGCCAAATTTTTTGTTTTAGGCAATAATGGCCAAGAAAATGTCTTTTATGATATTCTAGAACGAAAAAACGTCTTTCTACAATATGAAAACAAGAATTTCAAAAAGTCGAAAAATGGCCATTTTTTCAAAGGGGTTAACCCATCGTTTTGCTCTAAAAATGGCCATTTTTCCCATTTTTTTTTAGACAATATAGGCCAGGAAAATGTCTTTTACGATATTCTAGAACGAAAATACGCCTTTCTAGGCTATATAAACAAGAAGTTGAAAAAGTCGAACAATAGCCATTTTTCCAAAAGGGTTAACCCATGGTTTAGGTCCAAAAATGGCCATTTTTGCAAGACTTTTTTTTTAGGTAATATAGGCCAGAAAAATGTCTTTTACGATATTCTATAAAGAAAATACCCCTTTCTAGGCTATATAAATAAGAAGTTCAAAAAGTTGAAAAATTGACATTTTTTCAAAGGGGTTAACCCATGGTTTTGATCCAAAAATGACCATTTTTCCAAATTTTTTTTTTTAGGCAATATTGGCCACTAAAATGTCTTTTATGATATTCTAGAAGGGAAAAACGCCTTCCCAGGCTGTAAAAACAAGAAGTTCAAAATTCAAAAAATGGCCATTTTTCCAAAGAGGGTTAACCCATGGTTTTGGTCTAAAAATGACCATTTTTCCAAAATTTCTTTTTAGGCAATATAATCTTGGAAAATGTCTTTTACGATATTCTAGAACGAAAGAACGCCTTTCTAGGCTATAAAAACAAGAAGTTAAAAAAGTCGAAAAATTGACATTTTTCCAATGGGTTAACCCGTGGTTTTTTGTCTAAAAATGGCCATTTTTCCAACTTTTTTTTTTACACAATATAGGCCAGGAAAATGTCTTTTACGATATTCTAGAACGAAAAAAACGCCTTGCTAGGCTATAAAAACAAGAATTTCAAAAAGCCGAAAAATGGCCATTTTTTGAAAAAGGTTATCCCATCGTTTTGGTCTAAAAATGGCCGTTTTTCCAACTTTTTTTTTTAGTCAATATAGGCCAGGAAAATGTCTTTTACGATATACTAGAAGGAAAAAACACCTTTCTAGGGTATAAAAACAAGAAGTCTTAAAGTCGAAAAATTGACTTTTTTCCAAAAGGGTTAACCCTTGGGTTTGGTCCAAAAATGGCCATTTTTTCCACTCTTTTTTTTTTAGGCATTATTGGGCAGGAAAATATCTTTTACGATATTCCAGAACGAAAAAATGCCTTTTTAGGCTATAAAAACAAGAAGTTCAAACAGTCGAAAATGGCCATTTTTCCAAAAGGGTTAACCCATGGTTTTGGTCCAAAAATGGCCATTTTTCCTAGTCTTTTTTTTAGGTAATATAGGCCAGAAAATGTCTTTTACGATATTCTAGAACGAAAACACGCCTTTCTAGGTTATATAAACAAGAAGTTCAAAAAGTCGAAAAATTGACATTTTTTCAAAGGGGTTAACCTTTCCTTTTGATCCAAAAATGACCATTTTGCCAAATTTTTTGTTTTAAGCAATATTGGCCAAGAAAATGTCTTTTATGATACTAGAACGAGAAAACGTCTTTCTACAATATAAAAACAAGAATTTCAAAAAGTCGAAAAATGGCCTTTTTTTCAAAGGGGTTAACCCATCGTTTTGCTCTAAAAATGGCCATTTTTCCAACTTTTTTTTTTAGACAATATAGGCCAGGAAAATGTCTTTTACGATATACTAGAACGAAAAAACACCTTTCTAAGCTTATAAAAACAAGAAGTTCAAAAGTCGAAAAATTGACTTTTTTCCAAAGGGGTTACCCTTGGTTTTGGTCCAAAAATGGCCATTTTTCCAAGTCTTTTTTTTTAGGTAATATAGGCCAGGAAAATATCTTTTACGATATTCTAGAACGAAAATACGCCTTTCTAGGCTATATAAACAAGAAGTTGAAAATGTCGAAACATGGCCATTTTTCCAAAAGGGTTAACCCATGGTTTAGGTCAAAAAATGGCCATTTTTCCAAGACTTTTTTTTTAGGTAATATAGGGCTGGAAAATGTCTTTTACGATATTCTAGAACGAAAATACCCCTTTTTAGGCTATATAAATAAGAAGTTCAAAAAGTTGAAAAATTGACATTTTTTCAAAGGGGTTAACCCATGGTTTTGATCCAAAAATGACCATTTTTCCAAATTTTTTTTTTTAGGCAATATTGGCCACTAAAATGTCTTTTATGATATTCTAGAAGGAAAAAACGCCTTCTCAGGCTGTAAAAACAAAAAGTTCAAACAAGCGAAAATGGCCATTTTTCCAAAAGGGTTAACCCATGGTTTTGGTCTAAAAATGGCTGTTTTTCCAAATTTTTTTTTTAGTCAATATAGGCCAGGAAAATGTCTTTTACGATATACTAGAAGGAAAAAACACCTTTCTAGGCTATAAAAACAAGAAGTTAAAAAAGTCGAAAAATTGACATTTTTCCAATGGGTTAACCCGTGGTTTTTTGTCTAAAAATGGCCATTTTTCCAACTTTTTTTTTTAGACAATATAGGCCTGCAAAATGTCTTTTACGATATTCTATAACGAAAAAAACGCCTTGCTAGGCTATAAAAACAAGAATTTCAAAAAGCCGAAAAATGGCCATTTTTTCAAAAAGGTTATCCCATCGTTTTGGTCTAAAAATGGCCGTTTTTCCAACTTTTTCTTTTAGCCAATATAGGTAAGGAAAATTTCTTTTACGATATTCTAGAACGAAAAAACGCCTTTCTAGCCTATAAAAACAAGAAGTTCAAAAAGTTGAAAAATTGACATTTTTCCAAAAGGGTTAACTCATGGTTTTTATCCAAAAATGACCATTTTTCCAACTTTTTTTTTAGCCAATATAGGCTAGGAAAATGTCTATTACGTTATTCTAGAACGAAAAAACGCCTTTCTAGGTTATAAAAACAAGAAGTTCAAAAAGTCGGAAAATGGCCATTTTTACAAATGGGTTAACCCATCCTTTTGGTCCAAAAATGACAAATTTTCCAAAATTCTTTTTTAGGCAATATAATCCAGGAAAATGTCTTCTACGATATTCTAGAACGAAAAAACGCCTTTCAAGGCTATATAAACAAGAACTTGAAAGAGTCGAAAAATTGGCATTTTTCCAAAGGGCTTATTAACCCATGGTTTTACTCCAAAAATGACCATTTTTCCAAAATTTCTTTTTAGGCAATATAATCCAGGAAAATGTCTTTTATGATATTCTAGTAGGAAAAAACGCCTTCCCGGGCTGTAAAAACAAGAAGTCCAAAAAGTCGAAAAAATGGCCATTTTTCCAAAGGGGTTAAGCAATGTTGATGGTCCAAAAATGGCCATTTTTCCAACTTTTTTTTTTAGGTAATATAGGCCAGGAAAATGTCGTTTACCATATTCTAGAACGACGAAAACGCCATTCTAGGTTATAAAACAGGAAGTTCAAAAAGTCGAAAACTTGACATTTTTCCTAACTGGTTAACCCATGGTTTTGGTCCAAAAATGACCATTTTTGCAAAATTTTTTTTAGGCAATATAGGCCAGGAAAGTGTCTTTTACCATAATCTAGAACGAAAAAACGCTTTTCCAGGCTATAAAAACAAGAAGTTGAAAACGTCGAAAAAATGGCCATTTTTCCAAAGGGGTTAACCCATCTTGATGGTCCAAAAATGGCCATTTTTCGAACTTTTTTTTTTAGGCATTATTGGGCAGGAAAATGTCTTTTAGGGTATTCCAGAACGAAAAAACGCCTTTCTAGGCATTGAAAACAAGAAGTTCAAAAAGTCGAAAAATTGACTTTTTTTCCAAAGGGGTTAACCCATGTTTTTGGTCCAAGAATGGCCATTTTTCCCAGTTTTTTTTTAGGCATTATTGGGCAGGAAAATATCTTTTACGATATTCCAGAATGAAAAAATGCCTTTTTAGGCTATAAAAACAAGAAGTTCAAAAAGTCGAACAGTGCCATTTTTCCACCTTTTTTTTTTAGGCAATATAGGCCAGGAAAATGTCTTTTACGATATTCTAGAGCGGCAAAAATGCCATTCTAGGCTATAAAAACAAGAAGTTCAAAAAGTCAAAAAATTGACATTTTTCCAAAAGGGGTTAACCCATGTTTATGGTCCAAAAATGGCCATTTTTCCAACTTTTTTTTCCAGGCATTATTGGGCAGGAAAATGTTCTTTACGATATTCCAGAACGAAAAAACGCCTTTCTAGGCTATAAAAACAAGAAGTTCAAAATGTCGAAAAATGGCCATTTTTCCAAAGACGGTTAACCCATGGTTTTGATCCAAAAATAGCGATTTTTCCAACTTTTTTTTTTTAGGCAAAAAAGGCAAGGAAAATGTCTTTTACGATGTTCGAGAACGAACATACGCCTTTCTAGGCTATATACACAAGAAGTTCAAAAAGTCGAAAAAATGACATTTTTCCAAAGGGGTTAACCCATGGTTTTGATCCAAAAATGACCATTTTTCCAACTTTTTTTTTCGGCAATATAGGCAAGGAAAATGTTTTTTACGATATTCTAGAGCGACAAAAACGCCATTCTAGGCTATAAAAACAAGAAGTTCAAAAAGTCGAAAAATTGACATTTTTCCCAAAGGGGTTAACGCATGTTTATGGTCCAAAAATGGCAATTTTTGCAACTTTTTTTTTAAGGCATCATTGGGCAGGAAAATGTCTTTTAAATTGACATTTTTTCAAACCCATGGTTTTGATCCAAAAATTACCATTTTTCCAATTTTTTTTTTTTAAGCAATATTGGCCAGGAAAATGTCTTTTATGATATTCTAGAAAGAAAAAACGCCTTCCCAGGCTGTAAAAACAAGAAGTTTAAAAAGTCGAAAAAATGGCCATTTTTCCAAAGAGGGTTAACCCATGGTTTTGGTCCAAAAATAACTATTTTTCCAAACTTTCTTTTTAGGCAATATAATCCAGGAAAATGTCTTTTACGATATTCTAGAACGACAAAACGCCTTTTTAGGCTTTAAAAACAAGAAGTTAAAAAATACGAAAAATTGACATTTTTCCAAAGGGTTAACCCGTGGTTTTTTGTCTAAAAATGGCCATTTTTCCAATTTTTTTTTTTCGGCAATATAGGCAAGGAAAATGTCTTTTACAATATACTAGAACGGAAAAACACCTTTCTAGGCTATAAAAAAAAAAGTTTTAAAGTCGAAAAATTGACTTTTTTCCAAACGGGTTAACCCTTGGTTTTGGTCCAAAAATGGTCATTTTTCCTAGTCTTTTTTTTAGGTAATATAGGCCAGAAAAATGTCTTTCACGATATTCTAGAACGAAAACACGCCTTTCTAGTCTACAAAAACAAGCAGTTCAAAAAGTCGAAAAATGGCCATTTTTTTTAAACGGGTTAACCCATGCTTTTGATCCAAAAATGACCATTTTTCCAATTTTTTTTTGTTTGGCAATATAGGCCAGGAAAATGTCTTTTACAATATACTAGAACGGAAAAACACCTTTCTAGGCTATAAAAAAAAAAAGTTTTAAAGTCGAAAAATTGACTTTTTTCCAAACGGGTTAACCCTTGGTTTTGGTCCAAAAATGGTCATTTTTCCTAGTCTTTTTTTTAGGTAATATAGGCCAGAAAAATGTCTTTTACGATATTCTAGAACGAAAACACGCCTTTCTAGGTTCTATAAACAAGAAGTTCAAAAAGTCGAAAAATTGACATTTTTTCAAAGGGGTTAACTTTCGCTTTTGATCCAAAAATGACCATTTTGGCAATTTTTTTGTTTTAGGCAATATTGGCCAAGAAAATGTCTTTTATGATATTCTAGAACGAAAAAACGTCTTTCTAGAATATAAAAACAAGAATTTCAAAAAGTCGAAAAATGGCTATTTTTTCAAAGGGGTTAACCCATGGTTTTGGTCCAAAAATAACTATTTTTCCAAAATTTCTTTTTAGGCAATATAATCCAGGAAAATGTCTTTTACGATATTCTAGAACGAAAAAACGCCTTTTTAGGCTATAAAAACAAGAAGTTAAAAAATACGAAAAATTGACATTTTTCCAAAGGGTTAAGCCGTGTTTTTTTGTCCAAAAATGGCTTTTTTTCCACTCTTTTTTTTTTTAGGTAATATAGGCCAGGAAAATGACTTTCACGATATTTTAGAACGAAAAAACGCCTTTCTAGGCATTGAAAACAAGAAGTTCAAAAAGTCGAAAAATTGACTTTTTTTCCAAAGGGGTTAACCCATGTTTTTGGTCCAAGAATGGCCATTTTTCCAATTTTTTTTTAGGCATTATTGGGCAGGAAAATATCTTTTACGATATTCCAGAACGAAAAAATGCCTTTTTAGGCAATAAAAACAAGAAGTTCAAACAGTCGAAAATGGCCATTTTTCCAACTTTTTTTTTTAGGCAATATAGGCCAGGATAATGTCTTTTACGATATTCTAGAGCGGTAAAAATGCCATTCTAGGCTATAAAAACAAGAAATTCAAAAAGTCAAAAAATTGACATTTTTCCCAAAGGGGTTAACCCATGTTTATGGTCCAAAAATGTCCATTTTGCCAACTTTTTTTTCCAGGCATTATTGGGCAGGAAAATGTCCTTTACGATATTCCAGAACGAAAAAACGCCTTTAAAGGCCATAAAAACACGAAGTTCAAAATGTCGAAAAATGGCCATTTTTCCAAAAACAGTTAACCCATGGTTTTGATCCAAAAATATCGATTTTTCCAACTTTTTTTTTTTAGGCAAAATAGGCAAGGAAAATGTCTTTTACGATATTCCAGAACAAAAATACGCCTTTGTAGGCTATATAAACAAGAAGTTCAAAAACTCGAAAAAATGACATTTTTCCAAAAATACGATATACTAGAACGATATACTAGAACGAAAAAACACCTTTCTAGGCTATAAAAACAAGAAGTTTTAAAGCTGAAAATTTGACTTTTTTCCAAAGGGGTTACCCTTGGTTTTGGTCCAAAAATGACCATTTTTCCAACTTTTTTTTTCGGCAATATAGAAAAGGAAAATGTTTTTTACGATATTCTAGAGCGACAAAAACGCCATTCTAGGCTATAAAAACAAGAAGTTCAAAAAGTCGAAAAATTGACATTTTTTCAAAGGGGTGAACCCATGGTTTTGATCCAAAAATGACCATTTTCCCAATTTTTTTTTTAGGCAATATTTGCCAGGAAAATGTCTTTTATGATATTCTAGAAATAAAAAACGCCTTCCCAGGCTGTAAAAACAAGAAGTTTAAAAAGTCGAAAAAATGGCCATTTTTCCAAAGAGGGTTAACCCATGGTTTTGGTCCAAAAATAACTATTTTTCCAAAATTTCTTTTTAGGCAATATAATCCAGGAAAATGTCTTTTACGATATTCTAGAACGAAAAAACAACTTTTTAGGCTATAAAAACAAGAAGTTAAAAAATACGAAAAATTGACATTTTTCCAAAGGGTTAACCCGTGGTTTTTTGTCTAAAAATGGCCATTTTTCCAACTTTTTTTTTTAGACAATATAGGCCAGGAAAATGTCTTTTACGATATTCTAGAACGAAAAAACACCGTTCTACGCTATAAAAACAAGTAGTTTTAAAGTCAAAAAATTGACTTTTTTCCAAAAGGGTTAACCCTTGGTTTTGGTCCAAAAATGGCTATTTTTCCAAGTCTTTTTTTTTAGGTTATTTAGGCCAGGTAAATGTCTTTTACGATATTCTAGAACGAAAAAACCCCTTTCTAGGCTATAAAAACAAGAAGTTCAAAAAGTCGAAAAATGACCATTTTTCCAACGACGGTTAACCCGTGGTTTTCATCCAAAATAAGGATTTTTCCAATTTTTTTTTTTAGGCAATATAGGCAAGGAAAATGTCTTTTACGATATTCTAGAACGAAAAAACGTCTTTCTAGAATATAAAAACATGAATTTCAAAAAGTCGAAAAATGGCAATTTTTTCAAAGGGGTTAACCCATCGTTTTGGTCTAAAAATGGCCATTTTTCCAACTTTTTGTTTTAGACAATATAGGCCAGGAAAATGTCTTTTACGATATACTAGAACGAAAAAACACCTTTCTAGGCTATAAAAACAAGAAGTTTTAAAGTCGAAAAATTGACTTTTTTCCAAAAGGGTTAACCCTTAGTTTTGGTCCAAAAATGGCCATTTTTCCTAGTCTTTTTTTTAGGTAATATAGGCCAGAAAAATGTCTTTTACGATATTCCAACTTTTTTTTTTAGGCATTATTGGGCAGGAAAATGTCTTTTAGGATATTCCAGAACGAAAAAACGCCTTTCTAGGCTATAAAAACAAGAAGTTCAAAAAGTCGAAAATGGCCATTTTTCCAAAGGGCTTAACCCAAGGTTTGTGTCAAAAATGGCGATTTTTCCAACTTTTTTTTTTAGGCAATATAGGCCAAGAAAATGTCTTTTACGATAATCTAGAACGAAAAAACGCCTTTCCAGGCTATAAAAAGAAGAAGTTCAAAAAGCCGAAAAATGGCCATTTTTTCAAAGGGGTTAACCCATCGTTTTGGTCTAAAAATGGCCATTTTTCCGTCTTTTTTTTTTTAGACAATATAGGCCAGGAAAATGTCTTTTACGATATTCTAGAACTAAAAAATGCCTTTATAGGCTATAAAAACAAGAAGTTCAAAAAGTCGAAAAATGGCCATTTTTTCAAACGGGTTAACCCATACTTTTGATCCAAAAATGACCATTTTTCCAATTTTTTTTTTAGGCAACATAGGCCAGGAAAATGTATTTTACGATATACTAGAACGAAAAAACACCTTTCTAGGCTATAAAAACAAGAAGTTTTAAAGCTGAAAATTTGACTTTTTTCCAAAGGGGTTACCCTTGGTTTTGGTCCAAAAATGGCCATTTTTCCAAGTCTTTTTTTTGGATAATATAGGCCAGGAAAATGTCTTTTACGATATTCTAGAACGAAAATACGCCTTTCTAGGCTATATAAACAAGAAGTTCGAAAAGTCGAAAAATTGACATTTTTTTAAAGGGGTTATACCATGGTTTTGATCCAAAAATGACCATTTTTCCAAATTTTTTTTTTAGGCAATATTGGCCAGGAAAATGTCTGTTATGATATTCTAGAAGGAAAAAAAGGCCTTCCCAGGCTGTAAAAACAAGAAAGTTCAAAAGTCGAAAAAATGGCCATTTTTCCAAAGAGGGTGAACCCATGGTCTTGGTCGAAAAATGACCATTTTTACAAAATTTCTTTTTAGGCAATATAATCCAGGAAAATGTCTTTTACGATATTCTAGAACGAAAAAAACGCCTTCTAGGCTATAAAAACAAGAAGTTAAAAAAGTCGAAAAATTGACATTTTTCCAAAGGGTTAACCCGTGTTTTTTTGTCCAAAAATGGCTATTATTTCCACTCTTTTTTTTTTGGTAATATAGGCCAGGAAAATGACTTTTATGATATTTTAGAACGAAAAAACGCCTTTCTAGGCATTGAAAACAAGAAGTTCAAAAAGTCGAAAAATTGACTTTTTTTCCAAAGGGGTTAACCCATGTTTTTGGTCCACGAATGGCCATTTTTCCAAGTTTTTTTTTAGGCATTATTGGGCAGGAAAATATCTTTTACGATATTCCAGAACGAAAAAATGCCTTTTTAGGCAATAAAAACAAGAAGTTCAAAAAGTCGAAAATGGCCATTTTTCCAACTTTTTTTTTTAGGCAATATAGGCCAGGAAAATGTCTTTTACGATATTCTAGAGCGGGAAAAATGCCTTTCTAGGCTATAAAAACAAGAAGTTCAAAATGTCGAAAAATGGCCATTTTTCCAAAGACGGTTAACCCATGGTTTTGATCCAAAAATAGCGATTTTTCCAAGTTTTTTTTTCAGGCAAAATAGGCAAGGAAAATGTCTTTTACGATATTCCAGAACGAAAATACGCCTTTCTAGGCTATATAAACAAGAAGTTCAAAAAGTCGAAAAAATGACATTTTTCCAAAGGGGTTAACCCATGGTTTTCATCCAAAAATGACCATTTTTCCAACTTTTTTTTTCGGCAATATAGGCAAGGAAAATGTTTTTTACGATATTCTAGAGCGACAAAAACGCCATTCTAGGCTATAAAAACAAGAAGTTCAAAAAGTCGAAAAAGTGACATTTTTCCCAAAGGGGTTAACGCATGTTTATGGTCCAAAAATGGCCATTTTTGCAATTTTTTTTTTTTAGCCATTATTGGGCAGGAAAATGTCTTTTACGATATTCCAGAAAGAAAAAACGCCTTTTTAGGCTTTAAAAACAAGAACTTCAAAAGGTCGAAAAATGGCCATTTTTCCAAAGACGGTTAACCCATGGTTTTGATCGAAAATAGCGATTTTTCCAACTTTTTTTTTTTTAGGCAATATAGGCAAGGAAATGTCTTTTATGATATTCTAGAACGAAAAAACGTCTATCTAGAATATAAAAACAAGAATTTCAAAAAGTCGAAAAATGGCCATTTTTTTAAAGGGGTTAACCCATCGTTTTGCTCTAAAAATGGCCATTTTTCCAACTTTTTTTTTTTAGACAATATAGGCCAGGAAAATGTCTTTGATGACCATTTTTCCAAAATTTTTTTTAGGCAATATAGGCCAGGAAAATGTCTTTTACGATAATCTAGAACGAAAAAACGCCTTTCCAGGCTATAAAAACAAGAAGTTCAAAACGTCGAAAAAATGGCCATTTTTCCAAAGGGGTTAACCCATCTTGATGGTCCAAAAATGGCCATTTTTCGAACTCTTTTTTTTAGGCATTATTGGGCAGGAAAATGTCTTTTATGATATTCTAGAACGAAAAAACGTCTTTCTAGAATATAAAAACATGAATTTCAAAAAGTCGAAAAATGGCCATTTTTTCAAAGGGGTTAACCCATCGTTTTGCTCTAAAAATGGCCATTTTTCCAACCTTTTTTTTTTAGACAATATAGCCCAGGAAAATGTCTTTTACGATATACTAGAACGAAAAAACATCTTTCTAGGCTATAAAAACAAGAAGTTCAAAAGGTCGAAAAATTGACTTTTTTCCAAAGGGGTTACCCTTGGTTTTGGTCCAAAAATGGCCATTTTTCCAAGTCTTTTTTTTTAGGTAATATAGGCCTGGAAAATGTTTTTTACGATATTCTAGAACGAAAAAACGCCTTTCTAGCCTATAAAATCAAGAAGTTCAAAAAGTTGAAAAATTGACATTTTTCCAAATGGGTTAACTCATGGTTTTTATCCAAAAATGACCATTTTTCCAACTTTTTTTTTAGGCAATATAGGCTAGGAAAATGCCTTTTACGATATTCTAGAACGAAAAAAAGCCTTTCTAGGCTATAAAAACAAGAAGTTTTAAAGTCGAAAAATTGACTTTTTTCCAAAGGGGTTAACCCTTGGTTTTGGTCCAAAAATGGCCATTTTTCCAAGTTTTTTTTTAGGTAATATAGGCCTGGAAAATGTCTTTTACGGTATTCTAAAACGAAAAAACGCCTTTCTAGGTTATAAAAACAAGAAGTTCAAAAAGTCAGAGAATGGCCATTTTTTCAAAGGGGTTAACCCATGGTTTTGGTCCAAAAATGACCATTTTTCCAAAATTTTTGTTTAGGCAATATAATCCAGGAAAATGTCTTCTACGATATTCTAGAACGAAAAAACGCCTTTCAAGGCTATATAAACAAGAACTTGAAAGAGTCGAAAAATTGGCATTTTTCCAAAGGGGTTATTAACCCATGGTTTTACTCCAAAAATGACCATTTTTCCAAAATTTCTTTTTAGGCAATATAATCCAGGAAAATGTCTTTTATGATATTCTAGTAGGAAAAAACGCCTTCCCAGGCTGTAAAAACAAGAAGTCCAAAAAGTCGAAAAAATGGCCATTTTTCCAAAGGGGTTAACCCATGTTGATGGTCCAAAAATGGCCATTTTTCCAACTTTTTTTTTTAGGTAATATAGGCCAGGAAAATGTCTTTTACCAAATTCTAGAACGACGAAAACGCCATTCTAGGTTATAAAACAGGAAGTTCAAAAAGTCGAAAAATTGACATTTTTCCTAACTGGTTAACCCATGGTTTTGGTCCAAAAATGACCATTTTTCCAAAATTTTTTTTAGGCAATATAGGCCAGGAAAATGTCTTTTACGATAATCTAGAACGAAAAAACGCCTTTCCAGGCTATAAAAACAAGAAGTTCAAAAAGTCGAAAAAATGGCCATTTTTCCAAAGGGGTTAACCCATGTTTTTGGTCCAAAAATGGCCATTTTTCCAACTTTTTTTTTTAGGCATTATTGGGCAGGAAAATGTCTTTTACGATATTCCAGAACGAAAAAACGCCTTTCTAGGCTATAAAAACAAGAGGTTCAAAAAGTCGAAAATGGCCATTTTTTCAAAGGGGTTAACCCTTGGTTTGTGTCCAAAAATGGCGATTTTTCCAACTTTTTTTTTAGGCAATATAGGCCAGGAAAATGTCTTTTATGATATTCTAGAGCGAGAAAACGCCTTTCCAGGCTATAAAAACAAGAAGTTCAAAAAGCCGAAAAATGGCCATTTTTTGAAAGGGGTTAACCCATCGTTTTGGTCTAAAATTGGCCATTTTTCCATCTTTTTTTTTTAGACAATATAGGCCAGGAAAATGTCTTTTACGATATTCTAGAACTAAAAAAAGCCTTTATAGGCTATAAAAACAAGAAGTTCAAAAAGTCGAAAAATGGCCATTTTTTCAAACGGGTTAACCCATGCTTTTGATCCAAAAATGACCATTTTTCCAATTTTTTTTTTAGGCAACATAGGCCAGGAAAATGTCTTTTACGATATACTAGAACGAGAAAAAACCTTTCTAGGCTATAAAAACAAGAAGTTTTAAAGTCGAAAAATTGACTTTTTTCCAAAGGGGTTACCCTTGGTTTTGGTCCAAAAATGGCCATTTTTCTAGGTCTTTCTTTTAGGTAATATAGGCCAGGAAAATGTCTTTTACGATATTCTAGAAGGAAAATACGCCTTTCTAGGCTATATAAACAAGAAGTTCGAAAAATCGAAAAATTGACATTTTTTTAAAGGGGTTAACCCATGGTTTTGATCCAAAAATGACCATTTTTCCAAATTTTTTTTTTAGGCAATTTTGGCCAGGAAAATGTCTTTTATGATATTGTAGAAGGAAAAAACGCCTTCCCAGGCTGTAAAAACAAGAAGTTCAAAAGTCGAAAAAATGGCCATTTTTCCAAGAAGGGTGAACCCATGGTTTTGGTCCAAAAATGACCATTTCTCCAAAATTTCTTTTTAGGCAATATAATCCAGGAAAATGTCTATTACGATATTCTAGAACGAAAAAAAACGCGTTCTAGGCTTTAAAAACAAGAAGTTAAAAAAGTCGAAAAATTGACATTTTTCCAAAGGGTTAACCCGTGGTTTTTTGTCTAAAAATGGCCGTTTTTCCAACTTTTTTTTTTGACCATATGGGCCAGCAAAATGTCTTTTACGATATTCTAAAAGGAAAAAACACCTTTCCAGGCTATAAAAACAAGAAGTTCAAAAGCCGAAAAATGGCCATTTTTTCAAACGGGTTAACCCATGGTTTTGATTCAAAAATGACCATTTTTCCAACTTTTTTTTTTAGGCAATATAGGCCAGGAAAATGTCTTTTACGATATTCTAGAACGAAAAAACGCCATTTTAGGTTATAAAACAAGAAGTTCAAAAAGTCTCAAAATTGACATTTTTCCTAAGTGGTTAACCTATGGTTTTGGTCCAAAAATGGCCATTTTTCCATTTTGTTTTAGGCAATATAGGCCAGGAAAATGTCATTTACGATATTCTAGAAGGACAAAAACGCCATTCTAGGCTATAAAAACAAGAAGTTGAAAAAGTCGAAAAAATGGCCATTTTTCCAAAGAGGTTGAACCCATGGTTTTGGTCCAAAAATGACCATTTTTCCAAATTTTTTTACGCAATATTGGCCAGCAAAATGTCTTTTATGATATTCTAGAAGGAAAAAACGCCTTCCCAGGCTGTAAAAACAAGAAGTTCAAAAAGTCGAAAAAAAATGGCCATTTTTCCAAAGAGGGTGAACCCATGGTTTTGGTCCAAAATGACCATTTTTCCAAAATTTCTTTTTAGGCAATATCATCCAGGAAAATGTCTTTTACGATATTCTAGAACGACAAAAACGCCATTCTAGGTTATAAAACAAGAAGTTCAAAAAGTCTCAAAATTGACATTTTTCCTAAGTGGTTAACCTATGGTTTTGGTCCAAAAATGGCCATTTTTCCATTTTGTTTTAGGCAATATAGGCCAGGAAAATGTCATTTACGATATTCTAGAAGGACAAAAACGCCATGCTAGGCTATAAAAACAAGAAGTTGAAAAAGTCGAAAAAATGGCCATTTTTCCAAAGAGGTTGAACCCATGGTTTTGGTCCAAAAATGACCATTTTTCCAAATTTTTTTTTTACGCAATATTGGCCAGCAAAATGTCTTTTATGATATTCTAGAAGGAAAAAAAGCCTTCCCAGGCTGTAAAAACAAGAAGTTCAAAAGTCGAAAAAATGGCCATTTTTCCAAAGAGGGTGAACCCATGGTTTTGGTCCAAAAATGACCATTTTTTCAAAATTTCTTTTTAGGCAATATCATCCAGGAAAATGTCTTTTACGATATTCTAGAACGAAAAAAACGCCTTCTAGGCTATAAAAACAAGAAGTTAAAAAAGTCGAAAAATGGCCATTTTTTCAAACGGGTTAACCCATGCTTTTGATCCAAAAATGACCATTTTTCCAATTTTTTTTTTAGGCAACATAGGCCAGGAAAATGTCTTTTACGATATACTAGAACGAGAAAAAACCTTTCTAGGCTATAAAAACAAGAAGTTTTAAAGTCGAAAAATTGACTTTTTTCCAAAGGGGTTACCTTTGGTTTTGGTCCAAAAATGGCCATTTTTCGAGGTCTTTCTTTTAGGTAATATAGGCCAGGAAAATGTCTTTTACGATATTCTAGAAGGAAAATACGCCTTTCTAGGCTATATAAACAAGAAGTTCGAAAAATCGAAAAATTGACATTTTTTTAAAGGGGTTAACCCATGGTTTTGATCCAAAAATGACCATTTTTCCAAATTTCTTTTTTAGGCAATATTGGCCAGGAAAATGTCTTTTATGATATTGTAGAAGGAAAAAACGCCTTCCCAGGCTGTAAAAACAAGAAGTTCAAAAGTCGAAAAAATGGCCATTTTTCCAAGGAGGGTGAACCCATGGTTTTGGTCCAAAAATGACCATTTCTCCAAAATTTCTTTTTAGGCAATATAATCCAGGAAAATGTCTATTACGATATTCTAGAACGAAAAAAACGCGTTCTAGGCTTTAAAAACAAGAAGTTAAAAAAGTCGAAAAATTGACATTTTTCCAAAGGGTTAACCCGTGGTTTTTTGTCTAAAAATGGCCGTTTTTCCAACTTTTTTTTTTAGACCATATGGGCCAGCAAAATGTCTTTTACGATATTCTAGAAGGAAAAAACACCTTTCCAGGCTATAAAAACAAGAAGTTCAAAAAGCCGAAAAATGGCCATTTTTTCAAACGGGTTAACCCATGGTTTTGATTCAAAAATGACCATTTTTCCAACTTTTTTTTTTAGGCAATATAGGCCAGGAAAATGTCTTTTACGATATTCTAGAACGAAAAAACGCCTTTCTAGGCTATAAAAAAAAAGAAGTTCAAAAAGTCGAAAAATGGCCATTTTTCCAAAGAGGGTTAACCCATGGTTTTGATCCAAAAATGACCATTTTTCCAATTTTTTGTTTTTAGGCAATATAGGGCAGGAAAATGTCTTTTACGATATTTTAGAACGAGAAAAACGCCATTTTAGGCTATAAAAACGCCAAGTTCAAAAGGTCGAAAAATTGACATTTTTTCCAAAGGGGTTAACCCATAGTTTGTGTCCAAAAATGGCGATTTCTCCAACTTTTTTTTAGGCAATATAGGCCTGGAAAATGTCTTTTACGATATTCTAGAACGACAAAAACGCCATTTTAGGTTATAAAACAAGAAGTTGAAAAAGTCTCAAAATTGACATTTTTCCTAAGTGGTTAACCTATGGTTTTGGTCCAAAAATTGCCATTTTTCCATTTTGTTTTAGGCAATATAGGCCAGGAAAATGTCATTTACGATATTCTAGAAGGACAAAAACGCCATTCTAGGCTATAAAAACAAGAAGTTGAAAAAGTCGAAAAAATGGCCATTTTTCCAAAGAGGGTTAACCCATGGTTTTGGTCCAAAAATGACCATTTTTCCAAATTTTTTTTTTACGCAATATTGGCCAGCAAAATGTCTTTTATGATATTCTAGAAGGAAAAAACGCCTTCCCAGGCTGTAAAAACAAGAAGTTCAAAAGTCGAAAAAATGGCCATTTTTCCAAAGAGGGTGAACCCATGGTTTTGGTCCAAAAATGACCATTTTTCCAAAATTTCTTTTTAGGCAATATCATCCAGGAAAATGTCTTTTACGATATTCTAGAACGACAAAAACGCCATTCTAGGTTATAAAACAAGAAGTTCAAAAAGTCTCAAAATTGACATTTTTCCTAAGTGGTTAACCTATGGTTTTGGTCCAAAAATGGCCATTTTTCCATTTTGTTTTAGGCAATATAGGCCAGGAAAATGTCATTTACGATATTCTAGAAGGACAAAAACGCCATGCTAGGCTATAAAAACAAGAAGTTGAAAAAGTCGAAAAAATGGCCATTTTTCCAAAGAGGTTGAACCCATGGTTTTGGTCCAAAAATGACCATTTTTCCAAATTTTTTTTTTACGCAATATTGGCCAGCAAAATGTCTTTTATGATATTCTAGAAGGAAAAAACGCCTTCCCAGGCTGTAAAAACAAGAAGTTCAAAAGTCGAAAAAATGGCCATTTTTCCAAAGAGGGTGAACCCATGGTTTTGGTCCAAAAATGACCATTTTTCCAAAATTTCTTTTTAGGCAATATCATCCAGGAAAATGTCTTTTACGATATTCTAGAACGACAAAAACGCCATTCTAGGTTATAAAACAAGAAGTTCAAAAAGTCTCAAAATTGACATTTTTCCTAAGTGGTTAACCTATGGTTTTGGTCCAAAAATGGCCATTTTTCCATTTTGTTTTAGGCAATATAGGCCAGGAAAATGTCATTTACGATATTCTAGAAGGACAAAAACGCCATGCTAGGCTATAAAAACAAGAAGTTGAAAAAGTCGAAAAAATGGCCATTTTTCAAAGAGGTTGAACCCATGGTTTTGGTCCAAAATGACCATTTTTCCAAATTTTTTTTTACGCAATATTGGCCAGCAAAATGTCTTTTATGATATTCTAGAAGGAAAAAACGCCTTCCCAGGCTGTAAAAACAAGAAGTTCAAAAGTCGAAAAAATGGCCATTTTTCCAAAGAGGGTGAACCCATGGTTTTGGTCCAAAAATGACCATTTTTCCAAAATTTCTTTTTAGGCAATATCATCCAGGAAAATGTCTTTTACGATATTCTAGAACGAAAAAAACGCCTTCTAGGCTATAAAAACAAGAAGTTAAAAAAGTCGAAAAATTGACATTTTTCCAAAGGGTTAACCCGTGGTTTTTTGTCAAAAAATGGCTATTTTTTCCACTCTTTTTTTTTTAGGTAATATAGACCAGGAAAATGACTTTTACGATATTCTAGAACGAAAAAACGCCTTTCTAGGCATTGAAAACAAGAAGTTCAAAAAGTCGAAAAATTGACTTTTTTTCCAAAGGGGTTAACCCATGTTTTTGGTCCAAGAATGGCCATTTTTCCAAGTTTTTTTTTAGGCATTATTGGTTAGGAAAATATCTTTTACGATATTCTAGAACGAAAAAATGCCTTTTAGGCTATAAAAACAAGAAGTTCAAAAAGTCGAAAATGGCCATTTTTCCAAAAGGGTTAACCCATGGTTTTGGTGTCAAAAATGGCCATATTTCCAAGTGTTTTTCTTTAGGCAATATAGCCCAGGAAAATATCTTTTATGATATTCTAGAACGTAAAAACGCCTTTCTAGGCTATAAAAACAAAAAGTTCAAAAAGTCGAAAAATGGCCATTATTTCAAAGGAGTTAACCCATGGTTTTAGTCCAAAAATGACCATTTTTCCAAAATTTGTTTTTAGACAATATAATCCAGGAAAATGTCTTTTACGATATTCTAGAAGGAAAAAACGCCTTCCCAGACTGTAAAAACAAGAAGTTCAAAAAGTTAAAAATTGCCATTTTTCCAAAGAGGGTTAACCCATGCTTTTGATTCAAAAATGTCCATTTTTCCAACTTTTTCTTTTAGCCAATATAGGCAAGGAAAATTTCTTTTACGATATTCTAGAACGAAAAAACGCCTTTCTAGCCTATAAAAACAAGAAGTTCAAAAAGTTGAAAAATTGACATTTTTCCAAAGGGGTTAACTCATGGTTTTTATCCAAAAATGACCATTTTTCCAACTTTTTTTTTAGGCAATATAGGCTAGGAAAATGTCTTTTACGATATTCTAGAACGAAAAAAAGCCTTTCTAGGCTATAAAAACAAGAAGTTTTAAAGTCGAAAAATTGACTTTTTTCCAAAGGGGTTAACCCTTGGTTTTGGTCCAAAAATGGCCATTTTTCCAAGTTTTTTTTTAGGTAATATAGGCCTGGAAAATGTCTTTTACGGTATTCTAGAACGAAAAAACGCCTTTCTAGGTTATAAAAACAAGAAGTTCAAAAAGTCGGAAAATGGCCATTTTTTCAAAGGGGTTAACCCATGGTTTTGGTCCAAAAATGACCATTTTTCCAAAATTTTTTCTTAGGCAATATAATCCAGGAAAATGTTTTCTACGATATTCTAGAACGAAAAAACGCCTTTCAAGGCTATATAAACAAGAACTTGAAAGAGTCGAAAAATTGGCATTTTTCCAAAGGGGTTATTAACCCATGGTTTTACTCCAAAAATAACCATTTTTCCAAAATTTCTTTTTAGGCAATATAATCCAGGAAAATGTCTTTTATGATATTCTAGTTGGAAAAAACGCCTTCCCAGGCTGTAAAAACAAGAAGTCCAAAAAGTCGAAAAAATGGCCATTTTTCCAAAGGGGTTAACCCATGTTGATGGTCCAAAAATGGCCATTTTTCCAACTTTTTTTTTTAGGTAATATAGGCCAGGAAAATGTCTTTTACCATATTCTAGAACGACGAAAACTCCATTCTAGGTTATAAAACAGGAAGTTCAAAAAGTCTAAAAATTGACATTTTTCCTAAGTGGTTAACCCATGGTTTTGGTCCAAAAATGGCCATTTTTCCATTTTTTTGAGGCAATATAGGCCAGGAAAATGTCTTTTACGATATTCTAGAGGGACAAAAACGCCATTCTAGGCTATAAAAACAAGAAGTTGAAAAAGTCGAAAAATTGACATTTTTTCCAAAGGGGTTAACCCATGGTTTTTGTCTAAAAATGGCCATTTTTCTAACTTTTTTTTTTTGGGTAATATAGGCCAGGAAAATGTCTTTTATTATAATCTAGAACGAAAAATTGCCTTTCTAGGCTATAAAAACAAGAGGTTCAAAAAGTCGAAAAATGGCCATTTTTCCGAAGGGGTTAACCCATGGTTTTGGTCTAAAAATGGTGATTTTTCCAACTTTTTTTTTTAGGCAATACGTATAGGCTGGGAAAATGTCTTTTACGATATTCTAGAACGAAAGAACGCTTTTCTAGGGTACAAAAACAAGAAGTTCAAAAAGTTGAAAACTTGACATTTTTCCAAACGGGTTAACCCATGGTTTTGGTCCAAAATGGCCATTATTCCAAGTTTTTTTTTTTAGGTAATATAGGCCAGGAAAATGTCTTTTACGATATTCTAGAACGAAAAAACGCCTTTCTAGGCTATAAAAACAAGAAGTTTAAAAAGTCGAAAAATGGCTATTTTTTCAAAGGGGTTAACCCATGGTTTTGGTTCAAAAATGACCATTTTTCCAAAATTTTTTTTGAGGCAATATAGGCAGGAAAATTTCTTTTGCGATATTCTAGAACGAAAAAAACCCTTTCAAGGCTAAAAAAAAAGAAGAAGTTGAAAAAGTCGAAAAATTGACATTTTTCCAAAGGAGTTAACCCATGGTTTTGGTTCGCTCTAGTGCAACATCGGGTATTAGAAGTCATTATTATTCATTCAAAGTATTTCCCCGATTCTTATTGGCTAAAAGCACACTTTTACCACAACCAGTTACTGATGACCAAATTCGGAAGAAATTTGACTTTAACGAGGAAATTACGTCAAAAATGCAGCGTTTTGTCAGGTTAAGGCACCGTTAACCGGGAAGACCTGGGGACGAGGTTGAGTTGTTTTGGTTGTGAACTTGAAAAAATGGCGGACATTTCACTCGTTTCAAGAGTAAGAACTTGGCGAAAAAATAGCTAAAAACTGTGCAAGAACAGCAAGAAGACAACTCGAAGGGCGGCATCTGCTATTTGGCGAATATTTGCAGAGCTGCACAAACTATCGAACACTATCAAAGATGAACTGAACATCGATGGATCGATGGAGGTAAGCATGTTTTAGCTATGTTTTTAAACTAGGAATTGTTTTGAGTGAATAATAAAACAGTTATTGAATTCGGCTTTCGTATCATATGACCTCTCGGAGGGTTTTATCCGCCTCGGCCTACGGCCTCGACGGATGACACCGTCCTCGATCTCCATAGTTCTTCATAAGATACTCAGCCTCATTTATTAACTGTTAAATAACGATAAGGGGCAAAATTACTAGGGAGGATAACTCACTTGTCCGAGTTGATATCTCTAGACTGGATAGATGTGAATCTTCGTTTTAAAACTGAAAGAGGAAAAATACTAAAGAATCTTATCAATAAAGTTTAATCCGTAATCAGAAAGCACGAAGAGACCGGTGTTGTGGCCGCAAAGAATCAAAATCAGAGAATACACTAAAGGTGAAAAGAGCAGTAATCTAGGAAGAGATTCCACTCGACCAGTACCAGAACAGATAAAGAGACACTAAAAAAGTTAGCACGAGTTTGCGCTTTAGAACGTATCTTAATGAAAAGTATCCTAATTACAGTTGATCTCATCTTTCCTCTAGTGCCAGAACAGCGTGCGATTTGAAGAGTATCCCAGTTGAGTGATATCCCTTTGTTCGTCTGTTCCCTGATGAATTGTGTAATAACGGTTTGAGTGTCACAGGCTGACGCAAAATATATTTCAACGGCTATACACTCCATCGAGTTTCCACAATCAATCAGTTCACAAGAGAAACCAGGATTTCCACCGTCCGCGTTGATAATTTTAGATTGGAGTAAAGTGAATCTTCTCTTTAAAACTGAAAGTGGAAAAATAAGAATCATGATCAATACAGTTTACCTAGCAATCCCACAGCGCACTGAGTCCGGTGATGTGAGTTTACGCTTTAGAAAGCATCTTAATGAAGTATGCTAATAGTACAGCTGTCCTCATCTTTCCTCTAGTGCCAGAATAGTGTGCGATTTGAAGAGTATCCCAATTAGAGTGGTTTCCCTCCGTTTCTCTGTTCCCTGATCCCTTATGTAACAACGGTTTGAGTGTCACCGGCTGACGCAAAATACGTTTCAACGGCTATACACTCCATCGAGTTTCCACAATCAATCAGTTCACAAGAGAAACCAGGATACCCACCGTTCGCATTGACCGAATTTTAGATCTGAGTAATGTAAATCATCTCTTTCAAACTGAAAGCTGAAAAATAAGAATCATGACCAATAAAGTTTACTTGGCAATCCCAAAGCCGCGGGAGCAGTAGTATAGGGATGTTTTAGTCGCCTTTTTTGTGGATTTAATTAACTTTTTGAGTAGCATAAATTAACGACGATGACGTCATTCATCTCATTATGATAGGATAATGTCATAGTTTATTTTCAGTAGGCAAGGAACAAGTGACGTCACAATACCCAGGGTTGACGTCATCAAAATAATTATGAGATCATAATCTTAACATAAAAAAGTGATATCATATGCCTATTTGGTCATGATGATGTCATACTTTATTCAGGTATTTATTCAAGGCTTTATTTTCCAGTTTTTTCTATTGTTTCGAAACACATAAATAGCGCTACATTCCAAGCGCGTCATTCACGAATTGTGAGAAGAAGTCATGAATTTCAATCAGTTAATGACTTTCGATTTGAGAATTCCCTCGGAAGTTTTTGAACCATAGGACAATTGGGAGAATGAGTTTGAGAATCTACCACAGGTATGTGCTCTCTGTTTCTTAGAAATGTGGTGGTGGTGGTGGAGGAAAACAATGGAAATGTGGTAGTGGTGGTGGTGGAGGGAAAACAATAGAAATGTGGTTGTTGTGGGGGAAAAACAATAGAAATGTGGTGGTGGTGGCGGTGTTGAAGGGAACAATGGAAATGTGGTAGTGGTGGTGGTGGAGGGAAAACAATAGAAATGTGGTGGTGGTGGAGGGAAAACAATAGAAATATGTTGGTTGTGGGGGAAAAACAATAGAAATGTGGTGGTGGTAGTAGAGGGAAAACAATAAAAATGATGTGGTGGTGGAAGGCGATGTGAGATGATGTGAGGTCGATGAAGGGTCGATGTGAGGCCGATGTAGGGTTGATGTGGGGTCCATGTGAGGTCGATGTGGGGTCGATGTAGGGTCAATGTGGGGTCGATGTGAGGTCGATGTAGGGTCAGCCTCAAGAGCAAGGATTCTAGCGACCAACAAGCAGAAAATAAACTAGAATGCCCTAAACAAGTAGTGAGAATGAAGTTACTTTTAACATTTGCAAAGTCGAAGTTTTTTTTTACTCGAGAAAGACAGGTGATTAAATTAAATTATTGTTTTTTTTTTTAACTCTGATTTGATCCTCGGCTAGGTCTTTGTAATACACTGGGAGAATGCTAAGATCAGCCAGTTTTTGGTTGTCAAGATTCAGCTTTGCATACCAAAAATCGTACCCAGAGTAGACATAGTCTTCCACAGGGAAAATTTCATGGAGATTCAAAGCGGATAAACCTTTCTTTTCGACAAAAAAGAAAAAAGACTAAAAAACAAAGTCGCCATTGCACTACAAAATACCGGAAATCTGCCTTCTTCGGTGTGCAATATATGTAAAATGACTCGTTTAAATCTACTGAAATACATATCAATTTGCAGCTTTTGTTTTCTTAGGTTATTTTCCGATTCAAAACAACATTGGCAATTAGCTGCTTTTACTTACGGGTAATAGCGTTGTGCTTTAGACCTCCATTTGTCGCCCTGGGGTCAATTTAGTAAAATTTTTAATTTACAAGTAAAATTTACAAGTGTACCCATTGTTTTCAGAGTCCAAAATAATGGCTACACTTGTAAAGGTTTTATTAAATTGACCCCTGAAATGATTCTGTGACCCCGAACCAAACCGGTATATACTAATAAAGGGGAGCGATTTCGATGTAAGCCACATGATACATCCTGTTTGAAATGTCCCTAATTTTAAGCCTTCAATAAGTACGGTTTTAAGACCAAACGAAGTGTTCAACAATGCATATTAAACCTCTATTGTGTTCCCTAAGGTATTACTGTAAACAAAGGCCAATAAAGCACTTTTTCAACATTTCGTACTATCTATTATGATTTGCGAAGCAAATTTACATGGTACTTATCATTTACACAAAATGTTATTTTATGTTACTGCAAAAGAGTCTTCCTACCTGAGTCGTCTTGGCACAGATGTTGGTAAGATTTCCGTATAACCCCATACATTTGTTATGCATGCATGTTAGGACTCCTTTCTTATAAACTTGTTGTGTGAAATAGTATGAGACTGCTGCATGCATAATGACTGTATGGGGTTATACGGAAATCTTACCCAGATGTTTGACAGCCATAGAAGGTTTACTGTTTGCTGATTGTCCATTTGCTCGAAATGGGGCCAGATTGTGAAAGACTTCATCACAGGTATTACATATGTATTCCGGCTGAGCCGCTCAGCGTTCATGAACTTGTTTCAAATGTGGTTTTAAGGCATCCATTTGACTAAACGTTCGCCCACAGAGGGAACATTTGTGCCGCTTTCCAAGATCTGGATAGCGTGGTATTTTAGAAGGAGTAGACTGAGTCTACTTCATCCTGTAAAATTATAAGTTGTATTAATGACGGATTTACAAACCTGTTTAAAAGATACAGTGCAAAAAGTATTTAAAATGTGCATTCTGTCTAAATTACGTTAACAAAGCCTTTAAACCGCATAGTTTCATAATTCCTTTATTGATATACCATAAATTGGTTTTGTAAAAAAATAATTTAAGTCCATGAAGTTTAAAATCTGACTTCATTTACACTATTATCTAAATCGAATCTATATTAAGACAACTTTTGTAGAAGCTCTTTCTGCTCAATATAATTGTAAATTTGTAAATACCATTTAACTGCTGCTAAATTTATGTACTCTACGTTTTATCTTTATAGTTTCTTAATTTTTATGTTTTTATCTATTTGTATTTTTGGACTATTTTAGTTCACGAGAACTTCTGAGAGCTCTTTGCCGGTAAATAAAGTATGTCGACTGAACAACCCAAAGGTAACTAACTTTCTGTAAAACGTACCTCTGCTAGTCGTTTCCTGCCTGCTCCACTCTGTACTTGGTTTAAGTGAGGCCGTCCAGTATCCTAAAAAAGCAAAAAATTTGTTAAGTTGGGAACAATACTCGACCAAGGAGAGAGAACGTTCATTCAAAATAGAGAGAAAAAGAGAGCACATACCTGTGGTAATTCTTCCAACTCATTCTCCCAATCGTCCCATGGTTCAAAAACTTCCGGGGGAACGTCCAAATCAAAAGTGATTAACTGATTGCAATTCATGACTTCTTCTCAGAACTCGTGAATGACGCGCTAGGAATGTAGCGCTATTTTACGTTTCGAAACAATAGAAAAAAATGGCGGGTAAAAATAAACCATGAATAAACACCTGAATAAATTATAACATCATCATGAACAAATAGGGACATGATATCACTGTTTCATATTTAGATTATGATCCCATAATTATTTTGATGACGTCAACCCCTGGCTATTGTGACGTCACTTGTTCCTTGCGTACAGAAAATAAACTATGACATCATCCTATCTTAACGAGATGCATGATGTCATAGGTGTTAATTTATGCAACACAAAAAGTTAATTAAATCCACAAAAAAGGGGAGTAAAACAACTCTATACCACTACTCGCAGGCAAAGTCCAGTGTTGTGGCCGCTCTGAATCAACATCAGAGAAGACATTAAAGGTGAAGAGATTCCACTCAACCATTACCTGTACAGATAAAAAGTCAACAAAAACATAGTATGAGTACAGCATATTAGAGAACCATCTTATTACTTTTGTTTCCAGTATGATTTTCGAGTCCAAAAGTACCCGAACTACAGTTGTATCTCATCTTTTCCAATTGCCCATATCACTGTTATTTGAAGAGTAATTCAATTAGAGTGGATTCCTACATTTTTTCTGTTCCCTGATGTTTTTTTTAACAAGTAAACATGAAAAAAGGGCATTAAATTTCGCGATTTAAGCGTTCTCAACTATTTTCTTTGTCTGGCGGATCCAGGGGGCCAGCCCCCCCCCCCCACCCCACCCCCTTACTTTACGACCAAACCTGAGGGCCAAAGGCCCAAAAATAAATTTTTGAGACCGGGCCCACTCCTTATCTAAGGGTCTGCATGAGGAGGCACATGGAGGCCCCTTCCCACCCCATGGCAAGTTAGCTCAGGGACTGAGCTTGACAATGAGACCAACCAAGAGAGCAAGTCCCCTATGAAAATTCTCACCACAGTCAGCAGAAACCTGGGCCAGGTACTTGTTCAAAGCTGGGATAAGAATTTAACCCAGGGTTGGTGCAAAATTTGAACTCAGATATGAGAGATCAAAAAGCAAATTCACTTTAATTCTCTTTGCCTACAATTTGATGATTCGATACTCTAAAAAGAATGAGAAAATTATTGGAGAGAGTGCTTTTGATAAAAATGAAAAAGAAACCTGGGTTAAAATTTCACCGCGGGTTAGAGCTAACCGGTGTTCGAACAACTGGGCCCTGCTCTTTGCCAGGTTTCTGTGCAAATATTCTAGGCCGAGTTGTTCAAAGCTAGGTTAAGATAACCCAGGGTTAGTTCGAAATTTGAATTCAGATATGAAAGCTAAAAGAGCAAATTCAGTTTAATTCTTTTTGTCTACAATTTGATGATTGGCTACTCTAAAAAGAATAGAGAAAATTGTCCGAGAAAATGCTTTTGATGAAAAGATTAAAAATTTAACCCTCGGTTAGCGCTAATCGGCCTTCGAACAACTGGGCCCTAGGCCTTTTTGACGCATGTTTTCAAAAATTCAGCGAAACATATACACACATGTATATCTCGAGGTCAGCAGAAACGTGAGTATCTCTCTGCGTGCCTGGCTTATGTGTCCTAGAGCTCTAGATAAGCCTTTTTGCCAGTATGGTAGATTGTATGTATGTTTTCAATTTAACTTTCTCTCTCTGGAATGACTTGCAATAGAAAATGACAGGGCAAGGAGAAGGAAGAGCACACAGGCGACTTTTTTGCAAACGTTTCGCTGCAGTGTGTCTACTCTTCTAATTTTTTTACTGTGCTTTTCGCAAACATGGGAACTCTAAAATTTAAAAGCCACCTTCACGGTTATGTTTTTCGCAGTCGTCAATCATAATTACAAACACAAGTAACGAACCTTGAAACACAGAAACACACAAAACAGATCTAAATCCACCAATCACAAATCACAAACCCAATGACCTTTTTAACTCGTTAAAGTAAAATTTTGTTGTTGTTGTCCTTGTCAGCCAAGAGCGGTCATTGCACGTGTGCTGAACAAGAATGCAGTATCATGGCAGACTAGAAACACTAGAAAACTTCCAAAGCACAAACTCAGCCAAACGTTAAAAATCTTCAATGTTTAATCAAGCTTGGGCTTATAGAAGATAATGTCACAGTTTTTCAATGACCATGAAATTCAGAATCCGAGTTAAGTGAGTTGATCAATTGTGGCCCTGAAAAAAATTACAGGAAAAACACTACGAATTTTTAAGAAAAATGCTTTTTTCCTGACAAGGGGTCTTTTAAAAACGCTGACAAACGTCAACAAACAGCTAAAACTATAATTTCTATACGTTTGCATTGCTCGAAATCACGCACATTTACAAGGCCCTAAAGCTTTTTGCTGACTTGCAAGGACCCATCTGTTACATGTATAAAGACCCCTAAAATAAAGGGATAAATCTCATAGTTTATTAGATATAATCGTGTAAAGTTTACCTATCACTTTCACATAAATTTTGACCTAAATTTGGAAACCGCTGAATTTCTTGCATTGGGTTTTTGCGATTTTGGTGAAACTCTGTTCAACGCAAGGCACTAAGCGCACTATATGTAGCCGAGAGATTTTCACGAAAAAAGGCCGGCAACAGAATTTCGACTCAGACCCCAAAGAGGCGTGGCAATATAACCACGTGACATTTACTCTGATCACCAAACATTTTATGCTATATTGTAGATTGATCTATATGTTATCCATGCTATATGTTAGACTTACGATCAAAGTAAAGTGGGGATACCAGAGAGCTTCAAAGTAGGATGGTAGCCTCACAAAATAACTGGGTCGAGTCACCTTAAGAGGTCTATTAGGATGACTGACGGCAGCAAAAATGCAATTGTTAGTTGGCTTTTAAACTTCAGAATTCACGTTTTTGAAAAGCGCAGTAAAGAAGAAGGCGAGGCACCCGACCAAAAGAGCCTTTCTTTCGCTTTCTCGATTTTGGTGTACTCAAGAAAGACTCTGCATGAATCAAGTAAGATCTTTGTAGGATATAGTTTCCAACCCACGCCTAATAGCTGTGTGCTCGCTACGGCGGGCTCGACTATGACAATCGGTTTATCAATAAACAGATGCTTGCAATTGAAAAAAAAAAAAACACTTTAACAAGACAGAACAAGATTAACCAGTCCAAAAATTTCAGCTATGGCGACCTCAAAGGTTTGACATGATTCAGGCAAAGCTTTCTTTTCTCCTCCTCAGCCAAGAAAACAAAGGAGGCTCTGTTCGCAAGGTGAAGGCAAGGCAGCCGTTTGATTTAATTTATCGTCAATTATAAAAAAATTGCAGAGGGGGCTTAGTTTTTACATCCATGGTTAAGTAAACAACAATTGTAAAGTGATGAACCTTTCACATGGATTTACTGGTTTGTTTAACCCTTTAAGCCCCAATATCCACATACGAATTCTCCAAACTGATCTCTATAGATTTCCTAAAAGAATGAGTTGAGAGAATTTGATAAAAGATCAAAGCATTTCTCTTAGGTGATCAATTTGTTGATTCTCATAACCTAACCTAATCTCTTGACAATCTATAGATATGGTTAGGAGAAAATTGATGTTGGTCACCACTTCGATCAATGAAGAATAAATTAAGCATTGTTAAGCCAAAACAAGAAACTTTTCTTTTGTAGGATCCACTTGGCTACAAATATTTCAAACTGGGGGCCAATTCCATAAAGTTAGTCCCCAGCATATATAAAAAACCAAACAATTAAAACGCAAAAAACAAACCAGGAGAAAATGGTCTCTTTGCATAGATGTTACTTTATAAGGTGTGTTCGTTGACACTTTTCCAGAGTAACAATGCACACAAATTTTCTTACAAATCTCTTTGTCTGTTTAAGTGTCTTGGACCAATGAAAAGCTACATGCATCTTAAAACTGTATTACAACTAGATCTGGAGATGTCAAGATGTGATACATTGCCTGAACAGGTGATTTCTAGAGTTTATATTCCAGTTATTCTTCTTCCACAATACAGTCAAACGAAGACGCCCTAAGGAGTTGAAACCCTCCTAAATTACAAGTTTAAGGACAGACCATTACAAAACTTTTAGGGGAGGGGAATTTTCGAGCACGTGAATTTTTTCGTTACATTTCCCAAGCAAGAACTTTTTAGTTAGGCCAGTCAAGTTCGTCAAAATGAGCTAGCAAACAGCGCTATCACCCGCTAAATTAAGGTTTTTGCCGCCTGAAAATTATTGGAAAAAGCGAAAAAAAATGGATGATTAAAAAAAACTTTAAAATTAAAAAAGAAAAGGAATTGTTTTAATCATGCCCTGCATGTTCTTTTTGGTAAACCACCGTCCGAACCTGGGAAACACTATCCCTAGTGATATGTGTTCCCCAACCTGGGAAACACTTATCCCTAGTGATATGTGTTCCCCACCTGGGAAACACTATCCCTAGTGAAATGTGTTCCCCAACCTGAGATACACTATCCCTAGTGATATGTGTTACCCAACCTGGAAAACACTCATCCCTAGTGCTATCAGTTCCACCACCTGGGAAACACGTATCTCTACTGATATATGTTCCCCTACCTGGGAAACACATCTCCCTTGTGATATGTGTTCCCCAACCTGGGAAACAAATATCCCTAGTGATATGTGTTCCCCAACCTGGAAAACACCTATCCCTAGTGATATGTGTTTCCCTACCTGAAAAACACGAAACCCTAGTGATATATGTTCCCCTACCTGGGAAACACATATCCCTAGTGATATGTGTTCCCCCACCTGAGAAACACTTATCCCTAGTGATATGTGTTCCCCCACATAGGAAACACGTATCCCTACTGATATATGTTCCTCTACCTGCGAAACACATATTCCTAGTAATAGGTGTTTCTCCACCTGGGAAAAACATATCCCTAGTGATATGTGATCACCCACCTCGGAAACACATATCCCTAGTGATATGTGTTCCCCTACCTGGAAAACACATATCCCTAGTGATATGTGTTCCCCCACCTGAAAAACACGTATCCCTAGTGATATATGTTCCCCTACTTGGGAAACACATATCCCTAGTGGTATGTGTTTCCCTACCTGGGAAAAACTTATCCCTAGTGATATGTGTTCCCCCACCTGGGAAATATGTATCCCTAGTGACATATGCTCCCCTACCTTGGAAACACAAATCCCTAGTCATATGAGTTCCCCTACCTCGAAAACACATATCCCTACTGATATGTGTTTTCCCACCTTGGAATCACTTATCCCTTCTGATATTTTCTCCCCCACCTGGGAAACACGCATCCCTAGTGATATATGTTCCCCTACCTCGGAAACACAAATCCCTAGCGATATGTGTTCCCTACCTGGAAAACACATTTCCCTAGTGATATGTGTTCCCCTACCTGGGAAACACATATCCCTAGTGATTTAAGTTCCCCTACCTGGGAAACATATATCCCTAGTCATATGTGTTCCAAGACCTAGGAAACACATATCCCTAGTGATATGTGTTCCCCCATCTGCAAAACATGCATCCCTAGTAATATATGTTCCCCTACCTGGGAAAAACATATCCCTAGTGTTATGTGTGTCCCCACCTGGGAAATACATATCCATAGTGATCTGCGTTCCCCGCCTGGGAAACACTGATCCCTTCTGATTGTGTTCCCCCACCTGGGAAACACGTATCCCTAGCGATATATGTTGCCCTACCTCGGAAACACATATCCCTAGTGATATGTGTTCCCCTACCTGGAAAACACATTTCCCTAGTGATATGTGTTCCCCTACCTGGAAAACACATTTCCCTGCTGATATATGTTTCCCTACCTAACAAACACATATCCCTAATGATATGTGTTCCCCTACCAGGGAAACACATATCCCTAGTGATATATGTTCCCCTACCTGGGAAACACATATCCCTAGTGATATGTGTTCCCCTACCTGGGAAACACATATTCCTAGTTATATGAGTTTTCCTACCTAAGAAACACATATCCCTAGTGATATGTGTTCCCCCACCTGGGAAACAGTTATCCCTACTGATATGTGTTCCCTCACCTGGGAAACACGTATCCCTAGTGATATCCGTTCCCCTACCTGGGAAACACATATCCCTAGTAATATGTGTTCACCCACCTCGGAAACACATATCCCTAGTGATATGTGTTCCCCTACCTGGGAAACACATTTCCCCAGTGATATGTGTTCCCCTACCTGGGAAACACATATCCCTAGCGATATGTGTTCCACCACCTGGGAAATACATATCCCTTATGAAATATGTTCCCCTCTCTTGTTTGTGATTTGCATTTAATTTTGCTGCCTTTCGCCTTTAATCCAGCTTCTTTGCATGCTTCTACCAAAGTTTCACTTAGTAATTCAGACACAGTATTGATGCTATTATGTTTGACAGCTGCCACTAACCTGGATTGAGCAGTTTATAGCAATAGTGGTATGTCTTCCCGCTAGGAAACACATGCCGCCTACTTTCTCTTATTCTCCTGCTACTTAAAATCCTTTTTCTCTAACCTGGCCAGTACAGGAATTCTTTTAAGGGCTACTATTTTTCCTTGCATTAATATTTTTTTTTGGTACCTTGGTTGCCTGCTACCCTCCTGATCAATAACTTTTCTAATGGGCAGTGCCTTATAACTTAAAATGATTTTAGTAGGTAATCAAAGTACTGTAAATAATGTAATAGACTTCTCCTCTCAAGAGTTTCTTATAAATAAGACCCATTTCAAAGAGAAAGGCAATTATTCTCATAACTTTGACAAGCTCAACAAAACTAATAATTGTGCTTTCAGCAAAAATTACCACGAGAGTTTACAATAGCAGAATATCTAGTGCTCCTCCCCTCCCCCTCCATTGATATGTCTTTGCTGTCCAGAGATCCAATTCCTCAGAATGACCAACTTTAATTCTCTCCCAACAACATCAACACATAGAAAGACCATAATTCTTTAGGCACTTTTAAAAGAAATGGTCTCGATTAAAAACCTCCCCTCTTTAAACAAATGTATTATTCTGTGGTCCAAGTGAACAGTAGGCGGTGCTCTGTAGATTAAAGATTTAATATAACTGTCCTGTTTTAGTTGTCTGCCTGTCTATTTGTTTGTTTGTTTTTCCTTTTTAAAGCCACTGTGGATATGTGTGCATATAATATATGTGCAATAATTAATGATACTGGCAAATATTGTTTTCGTCAGTTACCTTACTATGTTATGTTAAAATAACAGGGCTGAAAATATAGAGCAAAGCTTTCATTTGGGTCATCGTGCAACACTTTATTGCGAAGGGCTCAAATGTCAGCAGAAATTTGCATTAAGTTGTTTACAGGAGGAGAATTAAATGCGAGATAGATGACGTGCCTTCTTTTTTTTTTGTATTCTTACCTTCTTGATTAGCTTAAATTTTTATCAGACTGTTCTGAAATTGAGTCCGCAAACGAGATTCATGTTCGACATAAAGAAATTAGTATTAATCGATGTGCTAACATTTATTCCCGAAGAAACACAGGACAGCCTGTTGAGAATTGCGATCAATTTGCCCGAATTCCATCAAATTCCCAAAGCAGGTCACATTACTAATTACAGCAAAGCAGAAAGTACAGTACGACCTGCAATGTTCCGTTACTTCACAACTCAGTTTGTTAATGTTTCACTTTGTTGCGTTTCATTGACAAGAAATTAATTTATTGCGGCATTCTTTTTCTTAGACGGTTTTAATGCTATGCAACAAAAAAAGATGTTTGAATCCAGAAATGACCGGTCAAAATGACTGGCAAGGCAAGAGTTTGACCGGTCAAAATGACCGGCAAGACGAGAGCTTGACCGGTCAAGTCCACGATCAGGCCGGACATTGTCCGTTGATCGGCTGTTATTTTCAGCCCTGAACAAAATAAAATAAATAAATAAGGCTTTGAGCATGAAGATGATGTAATTTTCGATAACTTTTGTAAATTGTAATTTTGCTACTTTTTTCTAGTTTCTTTTACAAGTTTTGTAATTTTCCTTTGTATGTAAATATGTAATAAAGTGTGGTTGAGAACAACATCCATACATAATAAGAAGAAACATTTATGAGAATTAATTAAATGATCAAATGAGGGAAAATGCTTTGATCTTTGATCCTTAGCCTATCCTTACTTTAAATGTGACATTGAACATGATGCAATAAACCCTTGTTTCTCAAGCTGAATAAATGATTTTGCTCCCTTTTGCTGTTTTCCAGTTATTCTTGAGTAGTTGTCCTGGGGAGCATCTATTAGCCAGGAGGAATTTCTTAGAGAGAAGCATCTAATTCAGGTATTGTAGGGGAGATGTTCATTTGAGATTATACAATGGGGACCCCGGCCCTACAAAGTAGCTACTTGGAAAACCATGATGGAGTTCAGCAACAGATTTTTCTAGTGAATTTGGTGCTTATTTTTTCATGCCCATCACGGCGACAGATAATTATGTGCTTCCATTAGGTTCTTTTCCTCGCCCTGTTAACATGCGATAACATGAGCTCATTCTGACCCAAACTTTTTTTAAGCCCGGGCTCAAAGGCAGCTATGCCCCTGATATGTACCCTTCACATTCTATCCTTGCGGCGATCCACCACCTTAATTATTGGTCCACACAGGGATCACAGTATAGTCAGTAGATCAACAGCAGACCTAACTTGGAGGTTATGGTTCAAATCAGTACTGAGGTCACAAAAAATTATTTCTTTGCCTCAAGTGGTTCCCAAATTCCCTTTGCTTGGGGTAACACTTATTGGGGTTTATGGGTTACTTGTAGCACTTGAATTTTCACGCCGGAGTTGTTCTCTTTTCTCTATTCAGGTTATAAAAAAACCTAATTTACTTTACTGGATATATGTAAGGAGCTGACCAGTTAAGCCGTAGTCACTAAAACATGGAACGACTTACAACCACCTAAAACCACCTAAAACCACCTAAAACCATCTACAACCACCTACAACCACCTCAAAAAAATTCAATAACCACCTACAACCATCTAAAACCACCTCAAAAACATCTACAACCACTCGCAAACAATCTAAATCCATCTAAAACAAGGTATAAATGTCTCAAATAAGGCGAGACGACAACATGTCACGTGCATGAAATACGAGAATCGAACAAAACATCCACTTCCCCCTAAAATCTTACTCTCCCTAGTCCCTTGTATCATCAACCATTGGCTTAAGTCACGAAATGAAATGCGAGATAATGCTAAGTATATTAAAAGACTTAAAGAACTTTACAAAATGAACTATCAAGTCATTTGAAACATGATTTTAAAACAATTAAAAATCACAAACCATCAGTTGTTGCTTAAATTATAATCAAATTGTCGATGAGTTTCACAAGAGAGAGGAAACAAAATCAAACTTATATCCCAGCCCTCCCAACATAAGAGGACAGTGCGGTGGAAGTTTTGTGTTAAGCTTAATGGTTGATGATACAAGGGACCAGGGACAGTAAGATTTTGGGGGGAAGTGGATGTTTTGTTCGATTCTCGTATTTCATGTACGTGACATGTTGTCGTCTCGCCTTATTTGAGACATTTATACCTTGTTTTAGATGGATTTAGATTGTTTGCGAGTGGTTGTAGATGTTTTTGAGGTGGTTGTAGATGGTTGTAGGTGGTTGTTGAATTTTTTTGAGGTGGTTGTAGGTGGTTGTAGATGGTTTTAGGTGGTTTTAGGTGGTTGTAGGTTGTTCCATGTTTTAGTGACTACACCAGTTAAGCTTTGAGTTCTGAAAGGCCTAATAACAGTCAAGGTCCAAAAATAGCTTCTTGTTTCACCTAAATATATTTGCCTTACACTTGTAATTTCAATGTTCTTACCTTAACTTCACAAGACCAAGGTATCTGTCGATCTGGAGCTTAACTGGACACCAAATTTGTATGAAGTACCTAAAATAGGACTGAAATATTGATATAGAGTACTAACTGGCAAGTTTCTCAACCATAAGGCACCTTTTTTCGATTGTGAGTTTGTATCGGTAATAGCATGATTTGTAGTGATATTTGGCATAAATACCACAAGCGATATTTCAAAATTGTTATACCGAAATTCACAAGCCGTTAGGCACGTGAAATTTGAGACAATTTTGAAATATCACAAGAGGCATTTATGCCGAATATCACATACAAATCACGCTATTATTTGTTTATACTGGTGTATGACATTTGCAGACTGCAGACTGCAGACCGCAGACCGCAGACTGCAGACTGCAGACTGCAGACTACAGACCACAGATTGCAGATTGTCAGTTAAAAGACACCAAAAATCTTCCTAATAAAGGTGACACCGTAAAAAATATAACATCGTGTGAAAGTGAGAAAGTAGCCAAGTTAGCCTCATTTCCAAGATGCTGTTGGCTATTCTTCACCGACGCGACTCTTTATTGACTCACCCAGCATATCACTAATTGCGTTGATTCTTTATTCTTCTTTGATTATTGTGAACTGATAATAACAAGTAGCAATGCCCACTAATACCTGTCTAAATAGTAGTCTTCTGTAAAAAAGAGTTTTTAGATTGCGAGCACTTCGTGCTCACTACAGTTACGTCAACAAAAACAGCTAGGATAGATCACGGATGTTTAACACCTTTTAAATGAGGTATTTCATCTTAGCAGTATTTAAGGATATGCTAAATAATCTAAACCGAACAGATCCTACCTGGACTCGACAAATTACTGGAAGTGCATTTTGAATTGCTAAATAGGCAAATCGACAATGGCTTTTTTAACAGGCCAATCATTGCTCATACTCAAATCCTAGTACACAGGTGGGGCCCCCATAGAATAAGGATTCCGGCGCTGTTTCACAGACAGACTTATATAACCAGAGTTTCGTTTCATCTGTGGTGCAGGCTAAATTGCTAGCCTGTTGCTATGGATTCATGAGCAAGTTTGTGACATCAGCAGACATTATTCTGCTCTAATTCAATACAAGAAGAACAGCCAACAACTCCTTTAGGAATGAGGTCGGTGTAATTTGCATGAAAAATATAAACTTCGCTTCTAGGTCTTACATGTACTTCTCGGAACAAGGTAATGTTGATGATGATGCCACCTTTATTACGATACTTTTGATTTCATTCAATTTACAGTCTTGCTGCCTCATGCAGTCTGCAGACTGCAGTCTGCAATCTGCGGTCTGCGGTCTGCGGTCTGCGGTCTGCAGTCTGCAAATGTCATACACCACGCTACTGCAGAAATTTCTCATGTAGTACTATATGCCTTTTAATTATATAGCTGTTAGTTAATACGATATTATTGTCAGCAAAGCTATTATCCTTTAATTTTTACGAACTGCCCAATTAGGGATTAATCTGGATAGTTTCAGATAGGACTTTCCTTAACAAATAGGCAAACTGTCCAAATTAAGGAAAATGGTACAGCTGGTCTGAGCCAATCAAATGCCAGAAAATACAATAGGCAATGCAAACTAGCCAATCAGTGCAAAGTCCCTGTGACAACGTGCCAAAAAAAGTTTCGTTGGCTGACGGCGGTTCGTCGCCGAACACTCTTGCCTTCTTCCTTGTCAGCACTGTCTTGTGGATAAACTGGTTTTGGGTCAGCAATGTAAAAGTTTAATAAAACAGGAAAGCGCATCTTTAACTTCAAATTCGATTTTAAAAGCCTGAACATCCAGCCTTAGTTTCAGCAGAAGAATTGAATTGCAATATTCGTTGAACAACCTTTACATTAATATTCTCAATGCAATATGAAAAGATACAGCGGTATTGGATTATAAAGAAGAGTAATCATTTGCCATTAAATAATAAAAAATATATTTTTACACACTTACCGATCTAATCTTCGACTCAGTTCCAAGATGGTGCGTCCCAGAACACAAGTTTGGGACCCAGATCTCCGCACGGTAAAATTCAATGTCGTCAAAATCCCTACTTGTCCCCAGAGAGAAGACTTTTGCTCCAAATAAATCAGGGTACTATACCTTTTTACACAGAGGCACAAAACCTGATCAATTTAAATCTTTCCTATAACACAAGTCTTTCTCATAATCTTTCTCTTGTTGTTCTAGACAAAAACACCCTTACTGAATCAGTCTGAATCACTTTTGTAAGCAAAACGTTGTGACAAGAAAACCCTGGCAGATCAAGATCTTTTTTTAATCTTTAATCTTTATTTTGCAAGCGCATTCTCCTGTTCCGATAGGGTCAATTTCACCCTAGGTAGAGAAGTCAGAGTTGGAAGAATCTGCCTCTAACCTATACCAATTGTCTCGATATTTGTCACCATTTTGAAAAGCGAGGCCTTATTTGAGAACCATTGACCTCCGAAACCGAGGGCAGTCCACCTGAGACTCGGGGGAGGGTTGGTGGGCATGTTGTAGTTAATTTTTATTTTTCCAATGTTTTGGGGTATGGTAATGATGCTACTGAATTTGAAGCAAAGGAAATATAAAAATCAACTGAAATTAACTGCAACAGGCACATGGTTGAATTTACACGTAGTTAAATGTTGACTATGACATCAAAGAACTGAAATTTTCTGTTAAGGACGAATTACAAGGCTAAGGCAGTATAAGAGGACTTTGTAATTTCCAAAAGTAGGTTGAGTTTGATCGTCCGGGTGAACGTAGTCCTGAATAGGACTGTTGTTGTTGACAGTGACTGACGTTTCGACAACCTGTGCGGTAGTCATCTTCAGACTACCGCACAAGTAGTCTGAAGGTAATCCAGGTAGTGATTCTGAAGATGACTAACGCACAGGTTGTCGAAACGTCAGTCACTGTCAACAACAAAAGTCCTATTCAGGACTACGTTCACCCGGACGATCAAACTCAACCTACTTTTGAAATGACTCCTGGGTTCAAACCTTTCACAGTTTTGTAATTTCCATAAGGCTGCTTAGAATTTAATCAAGTTGCCCCCAAAATTTGCTCCAAATACAAAAGTTGCCAAAAAGTTCCTGAGCAACTCCTTGTCGCTGAGGCTAGAGGGGACCGTAAGGAGGTATTCAAATGCCGCACCGATGCCCGAACCCTCCCCCTCTCCGTCTAAACATTCAAACTTGTATTAAACCCCAGCAACAATTATGCTTGCTTGGAATATTATGAACACAATACAGGCATCCGGGTCAGAAATTACAGTGTTTGTATGAGAATCTACTACGGATGTCCAATATTCCCTTAAAATGACTGTTAAAAAAGATTTGAATTGTAAACTAAAGCTTCACTCATACTGAAAAAAATTTGGAGCGTTACTTGCGCAAGACCCACTTCTTTACGATTGCTTAGGTCAGTTTTCGACTCCATTTCAAAGCTGACCATCCAAATCAGTTTCTTGATTTCCACTAGGAAACACCGTAGAAATTCATGGCCAAAAGTGTTCGCCTTGGCCACTAACATAATAAATGACATGGATCGGAGTTTATGAGAAATTATTTTCGTGATCATTCTTATTATTAAGAAAGGAAAACAGTACTTTGCATACTTCAAATAGTAAGAGCCAGTAAAAGAAAAAAATAAATAAATAAAATGTGATTGAGCGCCCCATGTATTATTATTATTATTATTATTATTATTATTATTATTATTATTATTATCATTTTTATTCGTAGTGGAGCCCCACAGCAAAGAATATTTGGTCATCTATCCATCCGAGAAATTTTGGTGATCACTTGACCGTACATCCGTCCGTCTGCACCACAGGAATCACAGGGCAACCAGTGTGAAATCTCGCAATTTCTAGCTAAGAACCTGATATTGCAAATCCTGTTGTGGTCAATTGACAGCTGTCAAAACAAGGTATCCGCTGACCAGTATCACATGAGCCTATCGCGGGCCCAGGTGTCGACCCATCGAGGTTTCGTGTTTTTTTATAGGTTATCCGCTGACAATTTACCAGCTGATTACTCGTCAATTGATCGCAGGCTAAACTCCAAGTGGATTTCCTTGTAATGGTTACAAGGTTATTGTTTGAAGTAAATTATAACTTTGTTAGGAGCAGCGCCTTTTGCCTTGGCTAAATCTATATAATTATTTTTCGAAGGGACAAGTTTACAGTTCAGCACATTCTCTTTTATCAAAATGCTGTTTATCTGCCGCGACATGCTGTATCGTCTATGCATGCAATATGATCATGTCATAATGTTGTCAAAGAACCAATCTGCCCACTCCTCTGGCAGTCACTTGCACTTGATCAACCTAAATATTTGCAAATAGCTGTAAATTAATCAACCATGGAATAAAACCTTCGGGTCAACAAAAAATTGCGGTCAACGTTGGTAGTGTTGGCATGATCCACTAATGTTTTCTCCGATTTTAGCACTCCTCCATCCTACTTCAGGTTACTCTGAAATACACTTCTCCTTTGAAATAGACTCTGAGATCGCTGAGATACACGTGAGTGGGATTATTAATAATAAAACTGGAAAAAAGTAATTTAATTAATGAGCATGCGCTTAACCGTGAACCTGTCTCTTTAAAGATCTTCAGTCAGCTCCTTTGGGAGTCACGTTAAGGCCTGTTAGTGACTCTGTTTTTCAGTTTCATAGAGCTCTTGATCCCAAACTTCCTTTTGCATGTTTGGTCCTGATTATCGACTCGCTTGGTGGAGAAGTACTCGACCGATATGCAGTCTAAATACAGACTTTTTAATCGCAATTACATAAAGTGTTTCAGTAATCTTCGTAACAGCTGTTTTCTTGGAAAAGCCTGCTAATCGATAGAAACGATTCAAAATAGATCAACAACATAGTAATTATTGAATGATTCTTCAGTGATCACTTTCTTTGATCTCCACAGGATAAGATTCAGGTGGTCTCCCGAATTTCATTATTTATTCTTCATCAGATCAGTATTGAACATGAAAACACCGTCTAAGTTCTGAGTGTTTTGCCCATGTATTAATATCAATAATTGGGCCCCCCTGAAAAGTAGGATTTACCTCGAGAATTTATTCTATATGGGTAGCTTTTTTCTCTTAAATCGTCTAGTTTATAAAAAAGGTTTAAAAAAAGTTAACTACTCTAGGAAAGTTGATAATTAAGTTGTATGGGTCTTTAAACACGGACCTTACAGTCATAATATTTTCATGTCGCCGTAACGGAAACAGATTGTAAATAACAGAACGAAGTACCATGGAAACCCAAAAGTCCCTCTTGACACGTGGTCTTTGAACAACACGCAAATATATTCTGCTAAAATTCTCCAAACTAACACCACCTACTTCAAAATGGCCGGAGGTTGAGAGCGGACTTGTTTACAAATTAGGTTAAATAGATTGAAATACCTCTATGAAGGAACTTGTGGCTTGTGACTGGCTAAAAATGTCTTTTGATCTGCTTTTCTCGGCTAGCATACTTTTGGCTATGTCAAGCCGAACCTGCTTTGCTCAAACTGGTAAGTAAGTCATGTTAAATGTGTTGTATAACAAGTGACATTCTTCAGTCCTATCGGTCCATCCCCACCTTAACAATTGCAAAATCCGTTCCTTCGCCGGTACACAGGTGTGCAGTATGAACCACTGTAGGCATTTTGAATGCGACACCCACCATCGAGTTTGTTTTTTTAGAAAAAGTCTTTAGATCAGACCGCCGGTGGGGGCCAAATTTGAGCACCGCTTTTGAAAAGTAGCTCGCCTGTTTCTAGAGTGATGTTATCTTGCGGTGAGAATCAGGAAGGGGTTAAGGTGTTGTGGCATGGTACTCTCGTTAAATGTCCCTCATGTCTCCAGGACGTTTGAAGATTCGTTGAGTATAAAGTCGTATAATATACCAAATAATGGCTGTTACCAGAGTCTTTTAGGTCCAGTAAATATCGCTGGAGCAACGTTTTTTTTCTTTCAGCTCTTAATAAGAAACTTCATTGATTATCTGCAAAAATTCCCAGCTTGTGATTTATGTTAGAAAACATATGCATTAACAATAAATATGGATTATAATGAGTTCGATTTTGTCTGTTCAGGCTTTTACTTAGACACAATTTAACAAAACTGTCAAATTTTTACACAAGTTTTGAAATGCTAAACAGCATGGTACCAGGAGAAAGATCAGCTGACTGAGGGTTTTATTTTAATTGTCACTTTATAAATTTTTGCCCATAGACTCAACAGTCAGAACCCGTTGTTTTACAGACTTCTTCATTAACTCTAGCATTGAAGGGATTAAGTATTGATTGCGATTTTAAGCTGCTTAAGTGCTATCAGTAGCATGAAAAAGTTTCGTAACAATCCCGTTGAGATGTGTTTTAAATCATCTCATTTTAGTAGTCTTCTTTTCGTTTCAATTACAACTTCGATCCAGATAAATTGCCCTTATTGATCTCCAGACATTTCTAATAATTACAGAAAGTCCCGATAATATATTAATATTGTAAATCACAATATTAATTTAATCACTCTCAAAAGACCAATTGAAAGAAGTGGCTTTGGAGATTATTTTTTACATCCTTTATTCACAAGAACAGTGATGAAAATTCGACTCGCCTCTGAACCGTGAGCTAAGAAAACCAGCCATTATATCAAGATCAATTTTAAATGTCCCTAAAAATCTACATTGTAACTAAATATCTGGTTAATCTGAGACTAAAAATAAACCAAGGTATTGCTTTTGTGGTTTAGTTTAGAATGTACGCAGACAAAAATGTGTTATTTTCCAGCGTTATGACACCAGTATTTCCAAACTCGTCCTAAAACACGGTCGTCGATTCATAAAACAAGGACACCAGAATCGTTGTATCTTTTCCATGTTTTAAGATCTATTACGGGATCTCGAGGCATTATATAAAACTCAAGGCCTCAGTTTCTTTCAAACACTTAGGTTATTGCATGTTGTATATGTTTTCTGCGAACTTGAGTAGTCATTTTATACCCCCCAAAAAACATAGTACTTGCAGAGTTTGGACTCGAGAGTCAAATATTACGATGTTCAGGAATGCTACAATGTAAACAAAGCAACGATTCAACTGACTCACGCAATCATTGCTGAAATATTTTAAAATAATTTTCGGCGTGATTGCCAGGCGATTGTATTTTGAATGAAACGAAAAGGTTAAATTGGAGAATGAAATTAGTTAGTGGACAAATTCACACACCAAGAAATTCAGACACCCAAAATCACTGCGTCGTTGCAATATAGCTTAGATTAGATATGCGCACTGTTAGCTTACTACATTTATAACTTAGCTTGGTATAAGACGAAAAAGTAAAAGAATATAAATCTGGCACATTTTTGTCCCTGATTACAATGGCAAGTCACTGGCTATAAACAGTTAGGTCATAATTACCCCGTAGTAAATGTACCTTTTTTAAAAGGCTTTATTGCAAAGGGACTGACGGACCACTTTTTTTAAGACCGCTAACACAACACCAGAGAGCTATGTGCTCAAAACTTTATGCTCAGGTGAAGTTATTATGCTACTGGTATTTATGAATAAGTGCTTTCATACAAATATACGAATTGCTAGGCCTTATCGGACTTGCATCATTAGTTAACCTACAATAGAGAGAAGTCGTTACATCACGTTACCTTGGTTGCCATGGTTTCTGGATCTCAACAAACCGTAGTCCTGCAGATAGGACAGAAAATAGTGAAAAGGTTGACATGTATGACTTTTCCTGTGCATGGTTACACTCAGGAACAAAACCACTAGCCCATACTTTTCTGCCATCGTTCGACAATGAAAATGGCCATCTCTGTCAAGAAAAATTGTTGTGATCCAGAAATTTTGCTACCATGGTAATCTTACGTCAGAGGTCTCTTCTCTATACCCTTAGGTGTGTCGGATAGGGTCTATACTGTCCAACAGTTCCTAAGTTTCAGACTCGACCGGGGATTTAGTATCTCGTGCACAAATTTTTCATGAAGCAAGACTGCTAGGAAATTTATCCATGGCTATGGTAGATGGCATAAATTGTATTGGCAAGTGACAATGGAATTTAATTAAAATGCACATTTACACTTACCCTCTTTCTGGTGTGTTATCCTTTTTGCAATATACAAGGTAAAGGGGGGTCAACTGGTTTGCTTAATTGGCTGATCTACTGCACTTTCTAGTGGTACCGGACTTGAGATTCTCATTCTGTGACCATAGCCATTTGGCAGGTAAGTTCCTTGTAAGGTGAAAAAAATAACTACCTATTGCTACCTTTGGGAAAGGTTTAACAACCCTCTTCTGTGCGAAGCGCTGCTTATCAGAGGAAATATCATCAATCAGTAATGTGTCTTCATAAGCAATGCTTCTCTTTCTGCTTGTGTGATCTTAAATAACTGTTGTTACGGGTAATAAATAATGTATCTCATGACACTTTCTTTTCACGTATTACCAGATATAACATCAATCTCCTCTGTTTCATCTGACATTCCATATACGCCCTCTTCTACATCAAATATTGTTTTAATTTCAAGTGTGGCATGGGATGTTTCATCAACATCAACTCCTTTGGTTATGCTGTCATCATCAAAACGTTCATCAGATACTGCACCCACGTCATCTGTTTCATCGGACATATCAAATTCAACTCCTCCAACGGATCTTACGTCATCATCAACTGCCGTACCGGATATCTTGTGGACTTCGCATGCGACATCGGATATCATGACAATATCAACCGTTGCACCAGATATTATGTGGACCTCGACTGCTTCATCGGATGCTATTGTCTCAACTTGGACTGCTGCACTAGATATCGACCCAACATCAACTGTCGCACCTGATATTATGTTGGCATTGTCTGCGACATCGGATATTGAGTCAACATCGACTGCCACGTTAGATATCGATCAAACATCAACTGTTGCACCAGATATTGTCTGGACATCAACTGCTACAGTGAGTATTGCGTCGACATCGACTGCTACGCTAAACATTGATTCATCATCAGCTGTTACACCTGATATTGCGTGGACATCGTCCTCGACATCTGATATGATGACATCATCAACTGTTGGGCCGGACATTGAACTTACGTCAACTGTTGCATCGGACATTGACTTAACGACAAGTTTTGCATTGCATATCGAGCAAACATCAACGGTTTCTCCAGATATTGAGCTAACATCAAAGGCTGCGTCAAACATTGTGCTAACATCAGCTGTTGCACTGAATAGTGAGTCGATATCTACCTTTACACCGGATGTTAGATCAACGACAACCGCTACAAGTGATATTGACCTTTCTTCAAGTGGCTCACCCTATATCGTGTCGTTATCCACTATTACAGTGGATATTTTATCCAAATCTTCTGCTGCACCTGATATTGGGTCAACAACAATTGCTACACCAGATATTGTGTCACCGACAACTGTTACAGTGGATATGATATTCAAATCGACGAGTGCATCGGATATTGTGCCATCATCGACTGTAATGTCAGGTAGGTCACTAATATCGGGTACTTATTATTTGTTCAATATCTTTTGGCTTTTAATTATCTGCATGTAGAGAGTTCGATAAGGTCCAAAAATGCAAGTGAGAAACAGGTCATACAGGAAACCCGAATGCTACATTAGCTAATATATCATAAAAAGTGTGCTCGTGATTCTTCATGAGGGATTTGAATTGGATCAAAGATGGTTTACCTTGCTTGTTTCAATTGATCACTCTTGTCTGGGGCGCGGTAGTTTAGCCTCCATTATTATTAACTTCCGAAGAGAGTTAATACTTAATAGTAACTGGAAGCTTGAGGTGTATGTGGCGTCCTATGCACGACGTGCCAGACAAGAAACTTTTGAATTTGGCAAGATAAACCGTCTTCTACCTGATTGAACGAACGTCATTGATGCATTTTGAGGGCCACTAGTTATTCACTTCAATTACTGTCCCGTGTTATCCTCGTTAAATAAAGTTGATTATTATTATTATTATTATTATTATGTACTTAAAGAGTGTTCTATAAAAACAACAAATATCCTGCTTACACCAACAACAAGTCATGTTTAATTAAACTAGGTTTTTAAAAGTGTAAAAAAAATAACAAAAAAAAACAAGAACATCGGCGTTAAAACAGAATACAAATGAACTGCAACTCGTTACGTAACTGCACCAAATTTGCAATTGATAAAAGTACAGTAAGCAGATTCTATAAAGAAAACTAATTTAAAACGTGTTTAACTAAACAGCTTTGAAACATGTTTAAGCCTTGGTGCGAATTGGTCTACAAGAGATTCTTTTGGTTGCTCGTGTGGTGTTTATAAATGTCAAGCTAAAAGTTCAGCAGATCGTTTTCGCGCTGGCTAAACGCTAACCCGCTAACGTTATGCCGATTTTTTATAAAACCTGGTAATTTGTTGAGCAAAAGAAATACGTCAATTGTGGTATTTTTACAAAATTACAGAATGCACGAGATAAGACAGTATATATTAATCCATTTCTAACGACTCTAACCTCAACAGCAGTTCCTACGACGACAGAAACCCCGGATGTCACAACAGAACCTTACGATGCTACAACTGGACCGCCAGATACCACAACAGGACCTGCAGATACCACAACTAGACCTTCAGACACCACTACTCGACCTCCAAGTATTACAAATGGACTTCTAGGTAACATTACTGGACCTATAGACACCACAACTGGACTTCCAGACATCACCACTGGACCTACAACTACCACAACTACTACAACTGGACCTACAAAAGTCACAACTAGCTCTCAAGATAACACTACTCGACCTCAGGGTATTACGAGTGGACTTCCAGATATTACTACTGGACCTACAGATAACACAACTGGAATTCCAGATATCACTGCTGGACCGGCAGATACCACAACTGGACCTACAGATACCACAACTGGCCCTCCAAAAACCACCACTGGAGCCCCAGATTTTAGTATTGGACTCGTAGATACCAAAACGGGACCTCCCGTTACCACTACTCGACCTCCAGGTATTATGAGTGGACTTTCAGACATCACTACTGGACCTACAGATACCATAACTAGACCTCCAGAAGTGTCAACTGAACTCCCGAAGGCTAAAACTGGACGCCCTGGAAATGCAACTATAATTCAAGATACAACAACGGTATCTCCCCATACCACATCTGGACCTCCAGGTACCACAGAGAGACATCCGGACACTACAACGAGACATTCAGGTATCACGCTGCTATGAGAAGTGGCTTTAAGTGAGATACATATGTATTATTGACCAAGCGGAAGGTCAAGATGACTGGATATTGGCTAAGTTTTTTTTGGCGTTTTTATGGGCCGAGACGAAGTTGAGGTCCACAGAAATGCGAAAAAGAACGATACCAATATCCAGCCATCTTGACCGCGAATAATCTTGGTAAATAAAGGATTTATTATATGGCAAAAATAGAAATTTTACTTGCGGAACCAACGCTGTAACGCGGTGTCAGGTGGCCAAATAGAACACAGGAGTCATTTCATCTCGCGGATTTAGCCATAAAATATACATAACTCATCAGTGGCGTTATAGTGGATGTCATTGTAACATAATGGCAGATAATTTTATATTAAAACTATATTATACAGAGGCTTTGATAGTAGGCGTCTGAGTTTTCAGTTGCTTGCCTCGTGTTTATTATAATAAATGAATGTCAGGTTCAGCATAAACTTTTCTGTTGGCGAAACGTTTTGACGATCCAACTTTACTTTCATGTTTTATATGTTAGATCACCTGATGATATGTTCAGTGAAGAAAAATGGCAGAAAAGTGGTATTTTGTAGCAATTTTAGAATTTAAAAGCGGACTAGATGATAGAATTCTTATGATACTTACCTCAACAGCGGTTCCTGCTACGATGGAAGCTACCACAACGACACCTCTCGATATCACAACTGGACCTAGAGATACTACACCTGAACCTCCAGATGTTACAACTGCACCCTCAGATACTCCCACTGGACAACTAGATATCACAACTGGACCCACAGATGCTGCAACTGCATCTCCAGATATCACAAATCCACCTCAATATAGCAAAACGGGTCCTCCGGACACGACAGCTGGGCCTCCGGGTATGACCACTGGACTTCCAGAAACCACACCTCGACCTCCAGGTATCAAAAATTCAACTACAGATTTCACAAATGGACCCCCGGTTATCACTACTGGACTTCCAGGTATCACGACTGGACCTCCAGGTGCTACGTCTGGATTTCCAGGTATCATGACCGGTTCTCAAGGTATCATAACTGAAGATATAAATACCACAACGGGGCCTCCAGATACCACAACTGAACCTCCTGGTATTACAAACTCACCTCCAAATATCACTGATCGACGCCCGGGTATCACTACTGGACTTCCAGGTATCACCACTGAACCCCCGGATACAACTGGACCTCCAGGTGTCACGACTGGACCTCCAGATGCTGCATCTGTAATTCCAGGTATCATGACCGGACCTCAAGGTATCATAACTGAAGATATAAATACCACAACGGGGCCTTCAGATACCACAACCGAACCTCCAGATACCACAACTGAACCTCCTGGTATCACAAAGTCACCTCCAGATATCACTAATCGACCCCCAGTTATCCCTACTGGACTTCCAGGTATCACCACTGGACTCCCGGATACAACTGGACCTCCTGGTGTCACGACGGGACCTCCAGATACTACGTCTGGAATTCCAGATATCATGACGGGACCTCAAGGTATCATACCTGAACATACAGGCATCACAAGTGGACCTCCAGTTACCGCAACTGCACATTCAGACATCACGACTGAGCCACCAGGTATTACGACCGGAGCTCCAGAGACCACATCTGGACCTCTGGATATCACAAGTGGACCTCCAGATACAACCACTGGTTCTCTAGATATCACAACTGGAGTCTTAGATACCACGACTGAACATCAAGATACCACAACCGTACCCGTAGAAATCACAAAACCTACATCGACGACGCCAGAAATAAATCCATTGCCGACAACTGCATTACCATGTGATCGAATTAGGCGGGAACCAACACAGGAGGACATCAACAATTCATTTGTCGTGGTGACTCAAGGCCTCAGCATTCCACAGGTTTGATTTTTAATTTTTTTTAAAAAAAATGTCAATAGAACTCCTTATAATTTAGTTGACACGGGGTATAACGTGCGGTTGGTGATGATGAAGGAAGTGTTAATGATGGTGATATACATTTGTCAAAAAACGCATTTTCCTTTTTCTGTTTTAGTGGTGTTTCAGTGAGGATCTATTTCGGCAGCGACTTGCTGAATATGTTGCTGAATTCTGCATTAATTCTGGATCTTGCCCGATTATGTGAGTTGATGAAAGAGTTTATTGCCTTGAATTTTCCCGCTCTACTAAACCTTTAATCCATATTTTCTCGTTAACTTGCTTCCAATTTGTCGGCTACTGTTTTATTCTATAAAGTCGCACCCCGCTTACACACACCCCCTTAATACGGACATCTCTGTTATTATGGACAGTTTTTTTCTCCCTGGAAAAGGCCCTTGCATTTTCTCTAACTTTAAGCCGCTTAGGACCGACATCTGTTAATGCGGACATCGGACTCTTTTTATAGCGCCCAATCAAAAGATTGTCACAGAGAGTAATACTCGCTAATGCATACACTTCATTGCCAAAACTGACGCTGCACCGAACATTTCCTTTTTCTAGGTTAAAAACAAAATAGGTTGACAGTATGCCGATGTTCCCTGCACTTCAGTACACCAGACAAGATGAATTATACACGCCAATTTCACAATATTTTGGCATCTTAACGAGTTATGCTATGAGAACTAATTTTTTTAAGTAATGTATAAATGAGCGACGTTTGAGTGTTTCCGTGGATAAAGGTCAGAGGAATGGGGCTTTGTAGAGACTAGAGATGTTTATAATCAGATACTTGTGTCCTGTAATTATTTCCTTAGTATGTTGTTTAAATATAAGGGGTATTTTTTGTTATGAAATAGCATGACCCGCTTTTACCGACGCCCCGTTATTACGGACATTTTCTATGGCCTCCGGCTTCTGAGTGTCGGTATTAACGGGGTTTGAATATTATTAATCCTTTGCACCACAAATCATTTTAAAACTTAATACTGACAAGCAAGAAACAGCATGATTGACTACATCAGGTCTGCCGATAACTTAACTGTCCAGGAGATACTTAAATCTTCTATTTTGTTTTTCTTCCAAAGCCCTCCCCCAGATCCTAAAATTGTACAAATAGCGCCAGGGTTTCCAGTTCAAAACACTCCTCTTAAAGTCAGACTCTACATTAACTTGGATGCTGGTGTGAACTCGTCTTCTGGCATGACAACACTAACCCTGAGCAAGGTGGAGACGTTTTTGGACGCTTTTGTACAAAACGCGAGTGCTACGCTGGGTGTACAAGTTTCAGGTAAAGAGACACGATTGACTATACATAGTCTGAGAATCACTTTTCCCATTGCTGGTTTGCACGTGACGTCACGGCGGCCATGTTGGGGGTCAAGAACAAAAGCATTTCTCTCCTCTGGGAACTAAACTCTATTTTCACGTAAATTCTTCGAGGAAATATTCTTTTGTTTTGACCCCCAACATGGCCGCCTTGTCACGTGGTTGCAAACCAAGAATTAGTGACGTAAATGACCCTGGCGACTTAAAAAAGAGAACTCCATGTCCAACTCCCTCATCAACAGGGGAGACGTGAGAGTTGTAATGCCTCTGATGACAATGCTCAGTAAAATTTGATGCATGCGAACCCTGTCTGTGGAACCAGTGTTACCATGCGGGTTTTTTGAGGGGGAAATTTCTTTCCTCCATTCCCTCACCTCAAGTGAAGGCGATAGTGGTTGTTTAATTTGAAAAGTAGTGTAAGATTTTGGCTTGCGTGCAGCCTTTCCAAATAGAGCAAACTTACCATAAAATTATATAATTTCAAAAGCCAAAACGTTGTTGAAAAATGGGCAATGTTGAAAATTCTGTATACTGCTTATAGAGATTATCGGGCACCTCTTCAGGGACAATTACCATAGCTTTGCCAGCTACCCATGCCAAGTTCGTGATCTCGCTCGATCCTTCCACTTAGTAAATTACTTATGAGTTGGAAAGGCATCATATTGTTAGCAGGGTTTTGAACTATGTGTAATTCCCTTGATAGTTGATGGAGGATTCACAGAATGGAGTCAGTATGGACAGTGCAGCTCCTCGTGTGGGTCTGGCGCCCAAGTTAGGATTCGTACCTGTACTAATCCCCCTCCGGTTAACAATGGTTCAGACTGTCGAGGACCAAGGAACGAAACACAGAATTGTACTTCAGGATCATGCCCAGGTAAAATTTTCTTCTCATAAGTCTAGTTCTGTGGGAAGCTGTAGATATGGAAATTAATTGAATTACGATGTCAAGTATGTCAATGACATGTTAGTTTTAAATACTTCGCAATTTTGAGGAGCAGCATTTGTATTAACAGCTATAATTTCTGCAGTATCTTTTAAAATCATTCAAACTTTTTGCATAAACGATAAGATGCAAAAGACTTACCTATGTCTTACCTTAAGCGAAACTGTCGAAGCCTGCCAATCGGTCCCACTCCACCGTAAATCCACACACGCAATCGCCTGATAAAGACCTGCAGTACCGACTACGCGGTCGAGACGTTGCGATCATTAACTACGTGACTATAAGTATAATTATGTCGCGAGACAAACGATAGGCGACCCCTTTAAACACATGCCACGATGAATAATAATTTTCATGACGGTTTTCGTTTTTATTGGAATGCGGTCTGAAATACGGCGTACTAATTGGAATGATGTTTCTGCTGCTCGCCAAATGTTTTGGTGTAAATATAACTGAAAGTGAAACAAGTGCTATTTGTTAGCAACTGAACTGAAACCTGTAATACCGAGGCACTTGACTTAATCATTTGAAAAACAGAGATATTTTTAAAAAAGATGGAAGATTATAGATCACCCTTGAAACAGAGTCAAATTGTCATGTCGGTTCCCTAATACAAAGGGCAAGTATGCCGAGGCTTCTGTATTCATAACTTCCGTCTTTCTTAGTTCCTTGATTTGGTAATACGTGCGAGAACTAGAAAAGTCAGTCGCTTCTTGAAATAGCTAGGTCAGCAGTGTTAGGTAATTAAGATTAATATTTAATTACTATTCATTCATAGAATCGACTGAAATATTGAAATTACACGTAAAAAGTGGGAAGCTGGCCAGACCATTAAACTATGTATGGGTGGCATAAGAGTAAACTTTAAAAAAATCAGGCCTACAGAGTTTATCTCTATATGTACGAAAGTGTGGCGATTAATTATGCTCGATGATCTTTTTTGTCTGTTATGTGGCCCTTACCTTATAAATGCAAGAATAGAGTATTGTTTTCAAAAGCCAGTCTGCGAAACATACGGCCAAAACTTGCTACTTTAAGCTCAATATTGGGAACGCATGTTGCTAGGACATAACAAGACGATTTTCATTTACAAAGAAAGGACTATAGGGCTATGATGAATTGTGTATCGATGAAATGTCGAGATAAAGAACAAACATCGTTCAGGAATAAAAAGGTTGCTACGATTACTAAGTAAAACAATATTTACCCTCTTAAGTTTGTAAAATCTGACACTGCTCTCCTGAAACATTTTTTTGGTAGAACAACTGAAATTTTAAATTTAAGCTACTCATTAGCGATAGTATCGTAAAAGAGAGCCTTAAAAATGGCCGGGCGAATAAAGATTTTCAATGGCTTTGCATTGTTTCAGCTGTTTTGCTCGTACATGCAGCTGATATTTGCCCATCATAAGTAACTGACACTGGAAAAACTGGACCTTTTACAGAGATAATAAAATTATAGACTTTTTATATGAGATCAAATCTTCTCCTCTTTCTCACAGGGAAAACAAAATGTTTGTAAAATCATTTTTGCGGTATGAGGGACCTTCTTTTGCCGTGCATAGTGCGTTTAATTGTTTACGACGCCACTTTGGAATACACACCGTGAATCCTGAAGAGCCCTAAAGTGTTTATAAGATCAGAAACTTAAAGCAACTAAGAAGATATTGAAACAATCACAACTAACGTTCGTACAGGCCACGTGTTTCGGATACTTACAGGGTAAAAAGGTTTACATGGAATCACGTTAGTTACACGATAGTGAAACTTTTTTCCAAAAAGTACTTATATACAATGCACGATTTCGATCGTCGTTTTAAACAAGCTTCAATGTTTTCCCTTGTAATGCAGACGAAAAGAGAGCAAACAACAAACACTTAGCATTGTAACACCGCCTGTTCATCCCTGCTACCATAACAAAATGGCTAACAATGGGTGTTAACTATTTACATTTTCTATTGACATTTCTAATAGAGTGTTTTCACTCACGTGGCTTGCATCTATGCAAATTTAAATGGAACAAAAGAAAGCGTTTGCATAAGAAAAGACTACAACTCCCACGGGAGGATTGGTTTGGGACACCAATATGGCCGCCGTTTCATTGTTTTGGGACACCACGTGACACTGTATATGCCACTCATATAATACCCTTGTGCTATAGACTGCAGCTAAATCGCTGATGACACCAATAAGTCGCCACATGTAAAGTTAACCAAAACAGTCTTGGATCCTGGATTTCGCGCCTAGAATTCCGGATTCCAGATACTTTATTCCGGTCTTTGTTAGTGGAACTTGGATTTTGGATTGCAAGTTGAAGAGGGATTTTCGGATTCCTTAAGCTGTATTCCGGATTCCAAAGCCCAAGATTCCGGATTAAAAATTTCCCGGATTCTGTATTCCTCAAGCAAAAGTCTCCCGGATTCTGGAATTCTGAATCCCTTACATGGAGCGAAATAAGAGTTCTGGAAAACTGCCTACACGATCTGAAGCTTCTCGAACGGAATTGCACAAACTTTTGACTGCTCCAACAGGAATGTTGGACTTAGCCTCCTCGCCCGCAAAGGCTTTAATTAAACTTGGAGTCCAGTATAGCAAGTTTTAGGGCCTGATGTACATGATTCGGGTTTTTCTAATTTGCCGCTTTGCCCGGATCTCGGCTCCTTAGTTAAATGCAACGAAAATATACTTTATGATTAGTACATAACAAGCGAGCCAGCCCGGCTATTGAAAAAGCGACTCAGCCCACCAGACGGGGCCAGCACGGATCGTTAATTTAACCATTCCCTTGTAATTGCAGAGAAATTAGTAAGCATCATATTGGGACAAAATCGTCGCCTCGAGAAAGAACTAGCTTCGATAAAGGGAAGCAATTTCCATAGTTCAAGAAAACACGACCCAAACAAAAATAAACAATTATGTAAACTTTCAAAGAGCTACATTCTGGATATTGCCTGATCATAAAAACGTGTTTTCCTGCACTCGAAAATCTAAAAAAGAACTTCTCTATAGTTTATCTGCACATATTTGAAAGCTGAATTTAATGATTTTTGGTCTAAAACCCGAACAAAATCTTGTCAATTGAGAACAGTCAGCTTACGTTGGACTGCAAACGTCTTGTGTGTTTTGCTCACTGAAAATTACTAAGATTGATCTTTTGTTTTTGTTTCAACTCTAATGAATGCATTCTCTAGTAGGGATTACGTTTGATCGAGTAGTTTTATATTTAAAGATTTCACTGCTTAAGTACTGGCTGGTACAATATCAAAAATTTTCTAAGTAGCAATTTTTTGATTTGAACACAAGGCAGTGCTACCCAAATGATAATATTTTAACCAGTAAGCTTAATTTAATAGGGCTATTAGAAAATTAGCATCATCCCCGGGCTCTTTTCTGACCTCCGTGAGAAAGTCAATACCAGTGGTTTTGCAACAGATCGAAATTGGTGGGAAATTTCGACCTAACTTATTTACATAATATAAACTGCGGTTGGAAATGACGGCGCCTCTAGATTTATCAATCCTTACTATCTGTGCAATAATTATTCCATTAAAGGCGTTCTATCAATCATCTTTGTTATCTTTATAATCGAGGGACGTGCAATGATTTGTAGCCTATGAGCGTCCTGTCAGTGCTCTTATAGTATACGTTTAAGTAGGCAGTTGCGACCAAAGAGAAATCCCGATGAACCAATTATTTTAATCGACATTTCATTATTTGATGCTGTCTCTAACGAATGCGTACCAATATTCTACAGCTCCTTAATCACCTCAATATGCGCTACAACCTACATGTAGCGATGTGTCAAAGCCATATCGCACGATTTATAAGGAGACATTTAGTCTCCACTAGCACGTATCCATAATTTAGAGCATGGAAGCCGTCCAACTATCTAGCAAGCCTTGCTCCAATTATCAAACTAATAAATATACATTGTCAGTTTAACAGCAGTCAGGAGAGAAAAAAACAAAGGAAAAAGTACGAAGGAAATGGTAAAAATATGTAAACAACAAGATCAAAACTCAGTGCTACTGTGCTAATATAGCTACCTTTGAACAAAATAATTTGCCATAAAAGAGTCAATACTCTCGACTGCTATAGTAACAATCTTAAACAGTATATTAGTCCAACTTTTCTCTTCTCATGAATGGGGAAAAAGTGATTCATTACAAGCTCGAGATGAAATTATACACCTGAAATTCCGTGCTTACAGGACATACTTCAGTTCCTGGTTCTCCTGGACTTACGATTTTTGCTTGCTAGTTATAACTAGTAACTGCAACATGAAATGATATTCTATTTTTGAAAGCCAAGGACGCTTTTTTAGACTATTCAACATGTTGTTTTTATCGCTGCTACTTCTATCCTTGACGAGCATGAAATCTGCAGGTAAGTGATAATGTCAATTTCCTTTGTGTTTGTGTGTCTTCAATTGACTTTAGTGTTAAGACGGAAGGAAAGTCAACAAAAAAAAAAAATTAGATATCATTGTCATAAATTAGGCTTTTGTACATTATGCTTTTGTTTCTGTAATTTTTGTTTTTCGGAGGTATTAGGGTAACTCTTTTTAAATTTAACTTTAAGTGTTTATTTTCTCTTAATTTTTTTATTTCAGTTTTCTCCGAAAAAAAAAAATATTCCTTAAAATTCCGGTTCAGTGCTCGAATTTTGCTTCATGCTTTGCCTCACGATAACCCTCGACAAAAAGCTTGCATAATGTACAAAAGCCTCCATAAAATCTTTGGTTTTTGTCGTATTGTTTCACTTAATAACTGCTGCCTTTGAAGCGACAGCACAGAAAAAAAAAATGAGAAACATAAACTTCGTGGTGAGTGGTAGCCGATCTATCAAAAATTTCATACGGTTTGTCGAGTTTAAATTCGTAAAAGTGAACCACTCTGTATGGCAAGAAAGAAATTCTACTTGCTTGTTATTCTAAATAAATAGTTAACCAAGAAGAATTGAAAATAGATGTGTTTTTCCTATTTCTCTTAAGAGTCTGGCTATACCTATAAAAAAGTAATTAATTATATACCAAAAAGTGTTCAATCTTCAGTAAACAACTCTTAAAAACACGCATAATAATCACGTGCATGTTTTTGAAAAGCATATCAATGCATACCTCAAAGTTCGAATATTGAAAAGATTTTACATAATCAGCTCCCGCATTTAACTGTTGAGTTCATTGGAAATAAAGTAGAAACAGGTATAGTAGTGTGACAATCTGCCGAGGCTTCGTTTAACTTAATGCTGATGATTGATATGATATATTATAACATAGCTAGAAAATTCGCCTAATCAAATTCAATAGCGCGAGCGTGCTTCATATTCCTATTGAGCACGCTGATGACGTCAATAAACTATTCGTAATTCCTCGAGTTGTTGGGAGCTTAGCAATCCTGAGTCTCCCGAGTGCATCCATAACTCAGCAATAGACAATGAAGCGTTTACCATGTGTTTTATAAGGAAATTTAAGAGGAAAGGTTTGAATTTGTTAACCGATAGTAAGGAAAAGAGGTGAGTGTTGTTGTTGTTGTTGTCATCTCGGCGAGCTGTGCGGGCTATGGCGTGAGATCATTCTTTGCAAAGTTGTTTTCTCTCAATAACAATTTTTCGGTAAATTAAAAGTTTTCCGGCACCTAAATATGGATTTTGCAATCATTTTAGAGTACACTTTCTCTCAGTTTCAGGATAAAAACATAAGATTAACTGTGAGGAAAAAAAATATAGTCACGTAATCATTAACGCGTACTGCTTTGAGCGCGCCCTACAATAATAAAATTTTCAGTTAACTGCTGCATTGATCGCTTTGATAATGCTATAAAACAATTAGTTCATGCTGCAGCTGTGCGTATGTCGAGATATTGAGCACTTGGGAAGTTTGGAGAGCACTCAAAAGGCTAGAGTTGCACTCGGCTGCGCCTCGTGCAACTCTTACGCCTCTTTCGTGCTCTCCAAACTTCCCGCGTGCTCAATATCTCGACATACGCACGCTGCCGCATGAACTAATTGTTAATTTGTACCCAATTATATTTTTAGACAAAGTTAATCGTGCGGCGGGGAACAACCTTCCTCCGCGCGTCGTTTGCTATATTAAGCTGCGGTGGGATGACAATGTTTTGCCGCATTTTATCTAAGTTACTTAAGCGCCAACTAAATACTACATTTCTGGCCCACAATTTGTAATGTAGACAGGATGTGAGTCAAACTGGCGAAATAAATAAAATCTAATAAACGACTTTTGTTAACGTAAGAGCTGTTTTCAAAATCCAGAAAGTAATGAATTACTTCAGTAGCTTCAGATAGCTTGATTTATGTAATGAGACACGATTTGCGGCTTCATTTAATAATTTTTTTTCAAATTAACTCAATATTCGTCAACTTTTAATTTTGTTCCAAGAGACATGAGCCTAGAACCTCCGCCAAGCTGTGGCACATAACATTAATAAATTCTATTAAAAAGTCCCCATTTTTATAACTCAAGTACTGTTTTTCAAAACCACGAAGTGTGTTTTATCTAGCTTGAAAACACGATGTGTGGCGTTGCAATATCACGAACTGCGAGTTTATTAAATTGTTTTAGAGAACTTTGAATTCAGTATTTTTTGTTAACGAGGTATACCTCAGTAGTTTCTTTTTTCTTTGGGTGAAATGCAGGATGATTGGAGAGACTTTATTTTGGCACTACGTGGCAAAAGCCCCCGATTGATTGATTGTGCAGCACATAAAAATTGGTGAAAGTAGCAACAACAATTTATATTCATGACACGGAACTTAAGGTTGCTGCAAAACTATGTACAGTGTTAAACACACATTAATTTTTATGCAGGCAAATTTTGCAAGCGCAGCTTATGTATTGTTCTTCAGTGCTATGTATTATTCGCAAGGCCGGGCCAAATTTTACTTTAAAAAAATATACGTTTTCAAAACTGATTTATATTAGAAACTTACCACTCGAAAACATAAAGCTCAACCCGTTTGTAATGTTGTGTGTGTGTTTTACGTTGACAAACCAGAAGGCCAAGCTTCACTGACGTTTTTTGAACAAGATTGTCTGGACACGCACAATAGCTATCGACAGCGGCATGGAACAAGTGCCTTGCTCTGGGACGAGGCAATTGCTTCTGGAGCACGAAATTGGTCTCAGTTTCTTCTGCAGAATCAAAGTCTGCTACACGACACAACCCACTCTTTCGGAGAAAATCTTGGTTTTCTCGCCATTATTCCAGCCCAAAACATCTGCAACAGTGCCGCTGAAACGTCCTGTGTCCGTTGCAGCCAGATTGTAGATCAATGGTACAACGAATCTTCTAATTATAATTTTAATGACGGGACGCCCATCGATCCTAGCTTGCCGTATCTTCATTTCACCCAAGTAGTATGGCGAAGTTCGTCAAAGCTTGGCATGGGGGTGGCTTCAGGAGGAAATAGTCACTATTTTGTGGCTCGTTATGACCCAGGAGGAAATGTGGGTGGCAGATTTGTAAGAGAAGTTCCACGTGTGCAGCCAACAGGTTTGTAAACGGCATATTTTTGGTGCTTTGAAGATATAGACATTGTTTGGCATGGACGGAACTTTGATTTGATTTGGCAGTAAAATTTCATCATATTGCATTGCATAACATGTTAATCAAATATCATCAATGCTTTGAAACTCGGTTGAAATGCATGCATCTAAGGATACCTTACAAGATTTTAATTGTTTGCCCACGAATATATATAGCTGTTGTTCATGTTTTGTTGTTGATAATTATAACAACGAAAATTGTAGTAGATAATGAACTTGTTATTTCCACAAGTTTAATGTCGAAATGATCTTTTCCTCTCTCTATTTGAATTCGCTTTTTTAAATAGAGGAAAGAGTGTAGTAGACCTTAACGCTGTAGTATTTTGAATAAACGAATGCAAACTGCAGATTATATCCTAATAATGGAAATTTTTCAGCTAACCCATCCCGTAAGAGCAGCATTGCAATTGAATTAGTTTAACTGAGCGCTTTCAAATCTAAGAGAACCCGAACACGTACGTTGTCCGCCTCTATGGCATCTGATCTATGGTGGTGGTACTTAGTCAGTCAAAAGTGTTTAATCCGAAAGTGTATCGAAAGTAAGAAAAAATAGAACATTGCTTACTCCTGAAAGCTAAACTGATGCGTAAGGAACGAAGTTAAAAAATAGTGTTTATGCATGAAGAATTTTGTCACATTTGTTTTATTTTCATTTTGCGGAAACTACAACAGATCCACCACCAACACCACCAGATACAACAACCAGCCCACCGGACACCACAACAGGGCCTCCTGAAGTAACAACAAACACGCCCGAGATCACAAAATCACCCGTAGATACTACAACCAGCCCACCGGACACTACAACAGGACCTCCGGAGACTACAACAGCACCCCCGGATACTACAACTACCTTACCGGACACAACAACAGGTCCCCCGGTAACTACACCAAGCCCATCAGAGACAACAACAAGCCCACCGGAATTAACAACAGCTTCCCCCGATACCTCAACAGTACCCCCAGATATTACGACATCACCTCCAGGAGTCACAACTGGTCCTTGCAATCGAACACGACGAAGACCATTACCAGAGGATGAAAGTAATTCGATTAGCATGGAAATTGTAGGCTTCAACATTCCACAGGTTTGCTTTTCCTTTAATTGTCACCACTTTTGCAGACTTTCTTACTCCGTGTTGACTTCCAAGCTCGACAAAGAAATCGGCTGGTCGTAATTTAATTGTAACGATCAAATAACTGCTTACAAAAGCAATCTGTCAACATGGGGCAAAGTACCTCGTCGAACAGCACTAGATTCTCGCGTTAACCAGAAACTTCGATACTCCATAGCACAGATCAATTTCCATGCATGATACCACGAGCCTAGTATACGATACCCTATTTAACCCCCACTTCACTGTGGGACAAACCTACCTACTGCTCTTACATATTAGGAAGTGCCTCCCGGCCTTTCTCAACCTCGTTCCCTGGTTCTCTCTCCTACCCAAGAGAACACTGGGAACGAGGTTGGGCCCTTCTGCCTTCATAAATGAAATACGGAATAGACAACACGCCCTGTTAAAAAGCAACATTTACAATTATTACCGTGTAATCGCAAATGTCGTGTTTTCCCCTCTCTTTGCCTTTCCCTTCAATGCCAAACTAACTTCACAGCGTTGTTCTTTGTATTATATTTTTTAGTGGTGCCAAAACGAAGATCAGTTTAAGAAATCTTTTTCTGCATTTGTAGATGATTACTGCCGTAGAAGAAGCGGAGCTTGCGGGGTTCCGTAAGTTTCAAGTAACTTATAATCGGCATTGCATTTTATGTGTAATGAACCATTTTGTCCCGGGAGACTAAAAGTAGCTTTGTTTTACCTGTCTAGCCTCGCGCCCAAGTTTTTCACTGCGAAGTCGAGGGTGGTAAAACAAAGGTTTTTTCAATCTCTCGGGACAATATGGCCGCCTTGTGAATAAAGGCACATAGACTGGAAGAGCGCCTTAAAATTAGTTAACTTGCCAAGTTTGAAAGTGATACGCTCCGCAAAGTTGGAAATTTTGCAAACGTTTGTATGGTGAAGGACAAGTCCCAACCATACAAACGTCCTTAAATTTTGGCCACTTTGAGTAGCTGTATCTTTGTTAGTCTTCAACAAATCACTTTCAAACTTGGCAAATTTTACTAATTTAAAGAAGCGCTTTCCAGTGGAGTCCAATGATTTTCCCTAACTTATCCATGTGAAAAGTTGAAGAAAAATCCGCGGAAGGGTCTATTACGCTTGAATGTCGTGTAATATGTTCTTATGGCACCTTCAGCCCCATTTACACTAAAGAAAAAAGGACCCAATAAAAAAAGAACCCATAAAAAAAGTTGGTACGGACCAGATATTTTTGCCGTGTAAACCTTCCGTACCATGCTTTCATGAAATGGATCCGGACTTGCCTTTTTCTGGTTGACTATGGCCCCAAAACCGAAAAAAACGAGTCTGGACCCCTTTTGCTGCCCGAAAGCGCCTTGTAAACGCATCTTCATTCAGTACCATCTTCTTCATGTGAGCCTGCCGTGCTTTTCGGTGGTTTCGTGCGTGCGTACTATTGCACTTTTCAATCATGAGCCTAACCTGATTGTTACCCGAGTAAACGATTAAAAAAAATTGGTCGCGGTTTTTCTGTAGTGTACATGGGACTTCCACTGTCAGTAAAATAATTTCCTTTTTTATCTATTGAACAAAACAAATTACTACACGATAGCAAAGTACTTGTATATTTTTGTCAGACAAAACTCATCAAAGAGTAAAACATTGACCCATGATTGTGGTAAATTAGGAATAACAGCCAGGCCCTTGAAGTAAACCCGTAAAAAAAACTTAAAACCGCAAAAACACTGAATAATTCTTATTTTATGCCAATAGCGCTATAAAAACACTGAACCACTAAAGAATTCAAATTTTTATGCTGACGTCAGTATTATAAAAATACAAAAAATTGCATTGAACCTGTTCTTACTCTATTATTCATTCTGTTATTATTGTTATTACTTTTAGACAAGTTTTGAATGCATCTGAGGTTTTCTTACAACCTGGTTATCCAATGGCAATGAGTCCCATACGGATAAAGGTTTATGTTCGTCTGCCAGCTGCAGGCGATACATCTGTTTCACTAGAGAGGGGGCTCTTAACAAATTTTTTGCAACCTCTTGTGCAAAATATAACAAATACCTTTGGAGTGCAGATTTCAGGTACGCAAGGTAACCAAGCCAGTGCCAGGTTGTCAGACAGTAGGGACGTCTCGAAATTAAGACGCGCGTGATCTGGGGAAGGGGGCGGTGCCCACCGCGGTCAAACTTCTAAGGTGTTTTTTGTTTATTTGGCGGGATTTCATGTACCAGAAAGCGGAAGCATGGCCAAAAACGTAACTATCTTTTCATTTTTGACTATTGACTAATTAAGTATCTTTTCATTTTCGTGAAGCGGAGGTGGCGCCTCTCTCCGCAGCCCCCTCGCGTTTCTCGCATCAGTTTTCATCATCTCTGCACGTTATGAGGGAGCTTAAGCAACGACAACGGCAACGAGAACGGCAAGTAAGCAATAGGTTGAGTAAAACAACAACTCTGCACGTGCAGCACGCTTTTTTTGTACATTTCTTTGCCTTCATTGCACGACTACTTCGTGAGACTTCTTAGTTTTATGTTTTATGGAGGATGTGAACACAAGACAATTTTCTTTTTCTTTTTCTGACCTTAGATAGATTTATAATTAGAATTAGAATTAACTCTAGAAAACTTCCCAACATTTGAAACATGGCGAATTCTCTTAAAGTGACGTTTTCGCTACCGTTGCCGTCGTGTCTTAGTGTGGAATTCCATTGTGGCGTAAATTTTACGTACGTGTACGCGCACGCAAGTCGATCGAGATTCAACTTTTACGCTAACTAATGCCACATTTCATTCATTGCCTCTATTTTATTTGCGGAAGTAATTTTTACACATGTGGGCACATAAAAATTACGCGACATTGTAAATCCACCCTGAAGGCAAGAGCCCGCAACAGGCTAGTATGCAGTAGACAGTGTTGATATCAGCAGAAAAATATCACATCACATGTTTTACATATGAAATTTGCATAGCGCATTAAGTCATACTTCCATATATAAGGACGTTAAAAGTACAAACTTCTTCATACACATTAAAATGGTGTCCGTGTTATGAACCAAGTGGCACATTTTGCGAAAACATTGCCACATGTAACATTAAGTTTGGTATCTTTAAACCTGTAAAACAGTCTATGTAGAGATATTTATCCATATTGATGAGTGTCCGCAACTAACAGGTTCTACAAATTCAGCGGATCTCGTGTCCTCATGTCCAAGGGCGACAATTCGCTGCATTCCTTGCAGCGTCTCATGCGCCGAGTTTCATGAGAGTGATACAAATTGATCGCACATTTCTGACAAAACATTGTAACTTTTGTTATAAACCACACCTGTCAGGGCTACAAAAAATGATGCAAAAAGTGTGAGTTCCGAACCAAATTAAATTTTAATTGAATATTCCATCCTCTCTTTACTTAACAGTTGATGGCAACTTTACAGAGTGGGGAGTCTGGGGACAATGTAGCTCCTCGTGTGGGCCTGGTACGCAAGTTAGAACCCGTACCTGTACCAGTCCCCCTCCAATCAACAATGGCTCAGACTGCATGGGACCTAAGTTCCAAACACAGCCCTGCAATGATTTTCCTTGCCCAAGTAATTACTTTTCATTTATCAATTTTAAGCATATAATTTGTGTTGGTTTGTGAAATTTTGTGGTGGCGAATCAAACGAATAGGATGACTACATAATCGAGTAGAAGGGGAAATGAAAAGTTGAACGTTAACTATGTAAACGTGGTTAATAACAAATGACTGACTCTGGGATCACGGAGGCATTTGATGAGGTTTTAACTGCACGCGTAAGGTACTGGACATACCGCGGAGATCCTACGTTACTGTGGGTCAGTGGTTAATTTGGTATTGATTTAGCATTCCCTTTGTTTCTTAATTACAATTTTTCACAAAGAAATTTCTGGCTGAACATTGGGGCTTACCTCTAAACATGCCTTTGCCTTCAACACACCAACTCATACTCACTCTTTTCCTAGTAATAGATTTGAGTTACTTATTGGGGCTGTTTAAGCTACAGTTGTAAATGCTAAAATCCAGTCAATGTTTTGTTTATAAGAAAAGTTCAATAAACTGCCTTAGCTAGTCTGCCATCACTCCTCACAAAAATAAGAAAGAACTCAGTTAGATAATATTATTAAGAAACGGACGTCACGTTGCATCTGTGTTCGATCACTAAAACAGGATGGCCCAAGTACAAACTTGGCGGATTTGTGTTGCGTGCTCTCAGAATTGAAACTTTCTCCTAGATCACAACTAAAAGACAGAAATCGGGTAAAAATTAAACACTATTGCCAAATAAAAGTATTTTGACGTAAGTTATAAAACGAAGTGGTACATTTATTGACATATTTTCCTTTAAGCTGCCGTACCAACAACAAATGCATCCTCAATAGGAGTACCAACCACAGGACCACCGACCACAGATTCTCCAACAACAGGACCACCTGCTACAGGTCCTCCAACCACAGGACCACCAACAACAGGAATACCAACCACCTCCCAACCTTGTGTTTTTCCAACTCGAAGACCTGTTTCACAAGAGGAAGTTAACGACGCGATTTCTATTATCATTCGTAATATAAATTTGCAACAGGTGGGAATCTTTTTAATCCTTTATTCGTGGTGAATTAGATGTACTCCTAAGAGAAATATCAGTTGGCATTGAGGTTAAAGGAAATGGATTTTTCCTGTGGTGAACGAATATCCTGCTAAGCCATAAAAAATAAGGTTGCAAAAAGGAAAATAGATGGAGGTGTTCTCTCGTCTCTTCTGACCATTTAGCTTCTCACTGTAGCTTAGGAGCAAGGATGGGCTTTGTTGCGCGAGGCAGATCACATCTTTTTTTACAAAACGGAGCATCGATGGAGAGAGGGGAGTAAATTCAGCGACCATCGACGTCACGTTCATCAGTTAAATTCCTGTTGCGAGTTAACGACGTAAAATATGTTTTGTTTACCTGTTACCTATTTTTAAAGCTTCCTCTGAGGCAATTTTCCCTAGTTACTCGGAGTTCAAGTCTTTTGCTCACACAGTAAGAACTCCGTTCAATAAACTAGGATAATTAGCTAAGATTACCTGTACCTTCTTTGAAATTATTCAGCCTTTAGTCTTCTCCGTGAACAATGGCCCGCTTTTTAATAGCAGGCGATTTCTGACGGAACTGTTGCTATCTTAGAAATTTTTGAGATGTATATGTCATTTTCCAAATCTTTGAAAGACTGGATCTTGATCAGTACTGACTGTAAAAATTGTCTTCCAATTTCAGTGGTGTGTAAGAGAGGGCGCATTTAAACAGGAACTTGTTCCCTTTGTCATTGACGTTTGCAGCAGAAGTGCCTCACAGTGTGGGAACATGTAAGTACACGAAGCAGGAAATTAAAAACAAATCATTATCAACAGAACAACTTGATTTTAGTTTTCATCATTGTTTTCACATGAAGAATTATATAAGAATTATTATTGAATCAACTGTAATCATCACTATAATCATTTTCATGAATAAATAAATGGTATTAATAAAATAACTATTTTTAAGAGGTGGCATATCCACATAGGGGTTATTTGTCTTCCATTTTTGGTAAAATTAGAATTTAGAAATATTGATTTTTGAGGAGAGAAGAAAACCGGAGTACCCGGGGAAAAACCTCTCAAGGCAAAGGAGAGAACCAACAACAAACTCAACCTGAATATGGCGTCGTCGCGGGGGCTTGAGCCCGGACCACATTGGAAGAAGGGGAGAGGGTAGGCTCTCACCACTGCGACATCCTTGCTCCATCCTTGAGAGAGTAGAGTTGCAAAATTATAACAAAACTGACCATAATGCTCTACATCAACGATATAATCAACACGTCAACAATATTACAACTGATATTATTTGCCGATGATACAAACGTTTTTGTGTCTCACAAGGATAAAGACTGCCTGACTAATATACTGAACGCTGAGCTAAATAAGTTGTCATTATGGTTTACAGCTAATAGGCTTTCATTAAACTTGAAAAAAAAAACAAATTCATTGTATTTAAACCATGCCAAAAGCGTACAAATCAAACTATTCAACTTTTAATTAATAGCCAAAAAATTGATCAAGAAAAAAGAAACAGTTTTCTTGGGAGTAATCATGGATGAAAATTTAAATTGGAAAACTGAAATCTCACATGTCGCCAATAAAGTTTCTAAATGTACAGGAATTATTCGTAAATCCAGTTTCTATTTATCTACGAAAACCTTACGAACACTATATTTTTCTCTAGTCTATCCATACGTTTTTTACTGCAACTTAGTTTGGGCCTCCACTTACAGAACTAACCTTATTCGTCTTGAGATTTTACAGAAACGGGTGATCAGAACCATAGCTAAAACCACTTTCGATGCACATACTGATCCAATCTTTCAAAATCTTGGTATCTTAAAATTTCAAGATATATACTTAAAACAACTAGGCTTATTCATGTACTCCTATCAAAACCATACTCTGCCTTTAAAATTTCATTTCATTTAAAGTCAAATTCATTCGTATAATACAGGAAACTCGTGTAAATTTCGTCCGCCTTTCTGTCGTACTCGAACCAAACAATTTTCCGTTTTTTATCAAGGACCTAAATTTTACAACACCTTAAACACCAACGTCATCAACGCTTCCTCACCTTTTTCCTTTAAAACAGCACTTAAGGCATTTATTTCTAATAATTATTAGTATACTCCAACAGAAATCTTGCGAAAAAGCCTTTTAATATTTAACATTATTTGTAAACTTCCGTAGTATTGATTAGTTTAATTTTCCACCTGATATTATTTTGTATCTGTCGCCGTAAGTTTTATGCCATCTTCGAAAAATTGTAATTGAGGAGGCCTAATTAACATAAGCTCTATAGTTTCCTTTTGCCCTCCTCGCCATTTCTTCCCACATTTTTTTTTGGCATTTCTTTGTAATTATTGTAATCGTGTGGCAAATAAACAAATACAAATACAAATTCAAATACAAATAAAACTCGCGTGACATCTTTTTTTTCGAATAGCTAGCTTGCAAGTGAATTGTGTGTGGTTGCGCTTAACACTTCCATCATAAAAACAGATTTGGCCCTCTTCACCAGCCCTTTCTTCCATTCTTGACTTGAGGGAAACAAACGTTAAGAATGTCTTCGTCTGTTTATTCAAGTAACACAGCAGATTTAAGAAAGGTCCACTGAACACGTTTATATGGACATTTACATCTATCCTTAAAAAATATTTGTTTCCAGATCAGCCCTTCTTGCAGATGAGGTTCTCATAAACATAGTTCCAGGTTTCCCAATCCAGTTCAATCCCGTAGAGGTCAGATTCTACGTTCGACTCAAAACTGGCATGAATGCTTATCAGACGCTCGATAGAGAAATTGTGACGGTAATCTTGCAGTCCTCCTTACAAAACGCTAGTGATACCCTTGGTATACAAATAACAGGTTTGTAATTGTAAGTAGTATGATAGGCATGGAATTGTTCTTTTTTACAATGAAACACCCGTTTTAGCTTGTTGAAAACTAGTTCGCAGTCATGCATTTCCTTTTTTGAGGGAAGAAAAACAGAGTTTGCGTTTGAAATTAAATTTTAAACAGATTGCAATGGTAACAAGAGATACTAGATACACGCTAAGTTTTTTCGGTTATTTCTGAAGTTTAAATACGTAGTCAAGGTTTCTAACGATTACCTGAACGGTAAATTTAGTCCTCGAAAAAGGTATTTATCACCCGAGATAATAACAACTTTACGTGACGAGATTTAATTGTATGATCGATCTCCCTGAAAAAGACAAATATACACAGCTCCACAAAGTTTTTGGTTTGATTGCACTTCTCTCCACGCCTCTCCCGTTTTTTTGTTTTTTATAAAAGACTTCACCATCTCCTAGTTTTGACTTTATTTATCACCTATCCATTGCTGTTATTTTACCAGTTGCTGGAAACTTTTCCGAGTGGAGTGACTGGGGACCGTGCAGCTCCTCCTGTGGGACTGGTACCCAAAATAGAACTCGTACCTGTACCAATCCTCCTCCAATAAACAATGGTTCAGACTGCGAGGGAGTTCGGGTCGAAGAAAGACTATGTAACGGAAGCTCATGCCCAGGTAGAACCAGTTATTCCGTTAAATATGATTAACGCATTGTCTGCGATTATCCTAATTCAAATCTGTTCACTATAGCGAGAGTAAAAACTTTGCAAAACCTCACCAGATTGTTCTTCAGATGTTCTAAAAGTCATTAATTATTCATGAATGCAATCTGACAAAAGCCAATAATTTACGACAATTTGGGTCATGTGGATGAATCTTGATTCCTAATAAAACGCCAGATAAAACACCACCAGGTTTTTATCTGAGATCAAACAGGTTTTTTATCTGAGATCAAACACTTGCATTTCTTATGAGTTAGATATTTGTTGCAATACCAGAGAAGAAACATGTCACTGCCTAATTTCTTAAAGTTTCAGTCGAGAAGACATGTCAAAAACTCGGTATTTGGAACCCGTAATGAAGCCCTCGCCATCATTCTTGACATATTTCTTGAAAATTCAGAGCAGTGGAAAATCCATTTTCAACCTGACTTATCACTCCAGACCTACAGTGTAAAGAGAACCAGATATCAGAGATGTAGGCTATCTGCGACGCAAGCTACAATAAACAAACCCCTTTACTGAAACGAAGTCCTTTGTACAGCGAACGATATCCCTATTTAGTAAAATCCAACTAGTGGTATATTATCAAAGCAGTGTTCTGATTGGTTTAGCTAATACAAGGCTATATGTCATAGCCCACTAGTAGCGAAAGCGCGGGCCTTTTGGCGGCAAAAAACGATTAAAGTCTAGCTTTAACTAGCTAGAATTTTTTTATTCTCGATATTTTTGACGAACTAGTTGGATTTTGCTAAAACAATTATTCCTCTCGCCCTCATGGCCTCTGAGTCAATAGCCCATTCGGGCTCGAGGAATAATTGTTAAATATTGCACTAACAGTAACAGATAAATCGAAAAGAACCTCCATATAATGAAACTCCGTTAAAGCGATCATATTTTGCCAGTCCCATGGTCCCACGTTTCAGTGTATATCCAGGTTCCGTTGTAAAAGATCAGTGCTTCATAGTTCTTGATTATGTATGTGATTATGCGAAGCGAAAAGTAATCAGAACCGGGAAGCACACCGGCACCTAGAATTTCTTTCTTCAAAATCCTGAAAAAAAGTCATTTTGGTCTAGGCGACAAACTTTCGAGAAAACGCAAACTGGAATGAACTGAACTTCTATCTTCTAGTATTGGGACGAATTCCTGTTTTGACCAATTGGTTTGAGTCTCCTCACAGAAACTTCACCAGCAAAAGGTCAACTGCAACATCTATTAAACGTATCTTGATTTATGAGTTAACTCGTTTCAGTGCGATCAAAACCTCTTTGCTTACTTTTTTGTCTTTTTATTCTCATCATTCCTTTCATGATCTGGTAGATCGAAACTTTACGCTTTTTTACAGAGTGGGGTCAGTTGTCGCCATGCAGTCAGTCATGTCAAAATGGTTCTCGGGTACGTCTTCGGAACCGCACAAATCCCCCACCAGCATTCGGTGGCAGAGACTGCGTGGGACCTGGGAATACCACTACCACTACCACTACAATTACCATTACAGTTAGCATTACCATTACTACAACTACTGCTGCTACTACCACTACTACTACTACTACTACTACTACTACCACTACCACTACCACTACCACTACCACTGCCACTACTATTACCACTGACATTAACACTACCAGTACCACTACCACTACAACTACCAGTACCGCTACCATTACCACTACCACTACCACTACCATTACCACTACGACTACGACTACCACTATCACTACCACTACAACTACCACTACCATTACAACTACCACTACCATTACAACTACCACTACCATTACTACTACCACTACCATTACTACTCCTACAACCACGACACCGACCACTACTACTACGACTACAACCACGACAACAACGACCACTACTCCTACAACCACGACACCGACTACTACTACTACTACTACTACTACTACTACTACTACTACTACTACTACTACTACTACTGCTACTACTACTACTACTACTACTACTACATCTACATTTGCTTTTGCTTCTTCCACTTGTATATTATTAATGAAACTCAGACGCAAAGCATAATTATCATAAATAATCTTTCAATTTATTTCAGTTGATGGTAACTACACAGAGTGGACTCCATGGGGGCAATGCAGCGCAACATGTGACAATGGAACGCAAACTCGCTACCGGTCCTGTATCAATCCCGCACCATTAAATGGCGGCCGCGACTGCGAAGGACCAAGAAATGAGACACAGCTATGCATTATCGAAGCTTGTACCCGTAAGCTTGATGACAATACTTGTTTTATACACGGACAGAGTAATACAATTTATAATTACATCTGTCTCTATAAGCACTTCCTACTCCTACAACAGTCACACCATAATCAACTATGGTTTTACCATGGATGATCATGGTCACCCACCATAGTTTAACATGGTAAAGCAATGATATAACCTTGGTTTGGCCATGGTCAACCACGAACTTTAAATGACGCAAATTTGACTATGGCGGACCACGGTCAGGGACATGACGAACTATGTATGATCATGGTTCCAATGCCAATGTTTACCACGGTCAATTGTGGTCTAATATTGAAAGGGAAGCTAAAGCAAACAACGATATACCATGTTTAAGGTGGAAAAGATAACATTATATAACATGGTCAGCCATTTTCAAAGTAAAAGCTAGACACGGAATAACGTAGACAACCATGTATGACCTTGGTCAAAGAAACATGTTTAACCATGGGTTACCATGATAGGAAAGGGTGAGAGGCACAAAGTTTGCGGTGAATTTAAACACCATAAATACCTAGATTTATGGCCATATCAAGGCTCCAAGGGATCGTCAGGATAAAATTACAGTTACATACCAATCAGATCGAACTAATTGACCTCACATGTAGTGCTGTGGTTTGATGCTAAAATATGCTTGAGGCGTGCACACATATTACACCTTAACCCTGCACGCAACTCTGATTTAATACAAAACTTCGTCCACACCTGTTTTAAAGGAGTATTTCAGCGGCCCCAAAATACAGATGGGTGTGGCCCGCATCAATAAATCACTAGGATAAGAGAACGTGACCAGAGCGCAGACACCATGGGTATATCTTGGTGCGCGGTTCTTTCCTCCCCGTCAACGGGATACAAAATGTAACAGTTTAAGGCAATTCTAGTCATCTTGCATCGTTATAATCGTTACTACTAATGATTATCTATAAGTTCTCGGTATAGTGTTCTCAGTGATGTTATTTCTTTAAGCGCTTAGAACAGCGATGTATAAGCGCTATATAAATTCCATTATTTATTTAAAATTCCATAAATAAATTCCATTATTTATTTCTTTCTATCTGTAGCTCGGCTGTATCCTTATGGCGTGCAATTTAATGATGCCAGACTTCCCAACTCCCCGGCCTTGAGAAGTTTCTGTTTCAGGATAAACATCGATGGCCAGGGAATCCATTTCGTCTTAAGAAGACACCGAAGAATTTATGTAAGTACTGCCATTTTTTTAGTCGTTATAGTATTGTTATCAATTGCTAGTCATGTGAAATGAAAAACCTTTATCCGTTTCTGATTGGCTCAAATCACCTGGCTAATTCTTCATAACCCGCTACCGTTGACCAAATTTAGAAGATATTTGTAGATATCGGTACAATTGACGTCATTGTTTTGCCTCGTTCTTTATTGTTATGCTTTTTGACAGCATTGTAAAGTGTAGACAACACAATCCAATGCCATGCATAAATTTGACGGAGTATTGGACAATCCTTCAGCCCCTTACCATTTTTAACATCAAAGTTACCCCTTTCGTATACCTTTTACTGACAAACAGTACCCCCTTCATTTACCTAGTTTAGAACTTCCCATCCCTTTACTGCTCCCATCCCTTTTTTTCACTGCCCCTAAATAAAAATGCTCTCCTAGCTTTGGACCTCCGAGTGACAGATTTCCCACCCTTTCATATACCTGATGCCTGAAAAAAGTTACCCTTTTTGCCTGAAAAAAAGTTACCCTTTTTGGGCCGAGCCTCCCCGTACGGGCAGTACCTTCCCTCCTCCTAGATAATGGTCGCAGCGTTGATTTCAGCCCGGGCGACAGCGTTGAAACCAGCTTCCTAAAGCACCCGACGACGCTGCCTCCAGTGTCAAAAGCTTAACTGTTGTATATACCTATACCGTGGACAAACTGCATCCTGAGAATAAAAATTCATCAGACCATTTGAATTTTGAATTTATTTTTTTAAGTATTGCTTTTTTAACTTCATGACTACCATTTCGTTTTTAAGGTATGTCGAAATGGTATGTTAAAATTTATTAGTTCAAGGGTCATTCAGTGGCCTGAACGTTTTCCTGGTCGAAGAAACGAAGATGGAATTCAAAGATTCCGAAGCTCTTTCATCTTGGCACCGTACTGGACTGTCATTAGTCACGCAGCTTTCGGAAATCAACCAGGATCCTCTAAGGTCTTTTATCAAGTGTACAACAAGTACTCCATGAATTCCAACAATGACAGGGAAGTCTTCAAAAGAGCAAATAGAGATGTGCAGCGGTATCAAGCAAATCCCAAAATTCCTCTATTTGAAGCGAGCTGGATACTGGTGGTGACCTGGGTCAATATTTACCCTAGTTTATTTCCTTTCGCACAAACGGTAAGCTTTTTTTAAGCAACCTGTGGACTTCAGGATTGTTCAAGCTTAGACCAAATTTTATTTTAGTTTTTTCTTCGTTATATGTCACGGTTAGCCAAAGAGCTACCCTACAACAGATCGCCATCAAAGTTATTTATTTTTTCTACATACTTGAAGCTAGATTGGTCGGAGTCCCACTTTCTAGATATCCGTTTGTAACTAGTTTATAAATGAATGTTAAACGGAAAAACCGTCAGGGATGCGTGACACTTGTACTTCAGTAGACATTATATACATCCTTCGCGCACTATTACACGTTTACATGCTCCGATCATTTTTATGATGTCTATGATATTGCCTAGTACTGTACAACGGTTTTTCTCACACTGAAGAGGGGTCATAAACCGGAAACGTTTGTGTTTTTTGAAAACATTTGACACTTTTTGATATTTCTAAGACTCAGGGAACTGAGTTGACACAAATAGTCTTGTCCCAATCCCTCACGTCTAATTTCTTTCTTGGCCGCCATTTGAACAGCAGGAGATGATTGAAAATTAAATTGACAATAGAAGATCTTGTAAGTGGATACGCTCTGGATACGGATAAGATTTTGGTAACTGTAACTGGTCGCTTACAAGAATGTAAGAATGCAGAGTTTGTATAGGAGTTGAGAAAAACGGGATTTTCTGAGGGTGGCCGTAATAAGAGCTGTCCGCTTACGAGAGTGTCGATTAGGAGAGCTTGCACTGTACTTACTTTCAACGCTAGAACTACATGACTGATTTGACGCATGCGCTACACTCACTCTCATGCCACTCCTTCACGACGTTGACTGATTACGAAATGGGATTTCGAGAATTACCACCGGCAGTCTCGTTTGAACATTGTTGTAAATCAGCATGACTGACGTGACGGTAGTCTAAGTGCCTGTTCTTTCCATCGGTGGGCCATTTTAGCAATTACGCTGTTGATAGCTGATTTTGAGTTCGTGTCTCGTTTACTGTAACCGTTTACGGCATTAGATATTAACTTTATGAAATGTTATTTCTTAGGCAAACACATTTCAGGCTGTTCTTATATCAGATGGTTATCATACTTTCACGTTGTTCAATTATCCTGAAAACGGAATCAAATGGTCAACGCCTACACCAGGGTAAGGCAACGTTTTCTTGCTGTCAATTTTTTTTTTATTTAGACAAACGTTTTTTCTATTTAACTCAGGAACCCTAAGCAGAAGGTCATGAGCTAGACCTGGGCCTGAGTCATGAGGGATAACTACGCGCGCCGTTACGATTTTAGGGGACGGTTAAAGGGGCTATGTCACAAGGATATTGCTGTTTTAGGCCCATTCTGAGCTTAAGTGATTAATTTGTACCTTTACTAATACACAAGGAGTTATGAAAAGGATATCAAACAAGTTTCATCATGGAACACTAACTAAAATAATTTTGGGCGATTTTTGCTGGCTTAGCATTAAAATTTGAAAAGGTTCCATTGGCCCAACGTTATCAAATTTCACTCCATTTCCATCTTTGTCTAGTTTGCAAGTTTTGCAAAATAAGGCCGCTAAAGTTATTTTAAATAGACCATTGTACTCATCCTCCTCTGAGGCATTAGCCGTTCTCAAGTGGCTCCCTCTAGAGAAAAGGCGATTTCAAAGAAGGTGTATACACGTATACAAATGCATCAATGACCTAATTAATCACGATATGGACTTGATTAGACAAGACGTACTTCATAGGCATAATACACGTAACAAAGGCAATTTTAGATTACCACGTGTCAAAAGAAATTGGGGGAAGCAAAGAACACAATATCATGCCGTTTCCGATTTTAACTCCCTCAGTCAGACGATCAAAGACTCAAGGAATGTAAATAGTTTTAAACGTAATGTTTTTAAGTTTTTGATATAGCTACTTACGTTTAATTTTTACTTATACTTATTTTTAATTTTTTATGCATTTTTTGTATCTCTTTAATCCCTTTCCAATTTTATAGCTTTTTTTGTTTTTATAATATATATCTAGTTTTGAGGTCCTTTTTGAAAACCATATCTTTTATGAAAAAGTTTCCTCAATAAAGATGATTATTATCTTTGCTATCTGTTGCAACAGACGACAGAAAACGGTTTCCACAAAAATAACAAAACTGGACCATTATTTTGGAATTCAGTTGATTCAAGGAAGAGTTTTAGCTTTCTAAAAATATGGCAATTTATAGCCTGACATAGCTTGTTTAGAACACTCTCATTTCTGGAAAGAGTGAAACAGAGCCAGAATGCAGAGAGAAACATTTTACACCACTAATTGATCTGCATGGCAAAGAGTTCCAGTACAATCTGCTACAATGCTTACTGGTATTTGACTTATTTTTCTTCAGGCTATTCCGTCCAGTCTGGCAAAATGCAGCTGGACTTCCCGTTGCCGGATATAATGCAGGTGTCGGATTTAATAGTCCATCCCTGCGTTACGTCAATTTACCCAGGTAATTTTTGTTATTCCTTTATATGTCATGCTATTACTACAGCTGAATCCAATGAAACTGAATAAATTGTTTTCCCACGAAATCTCCAGATGATGATGATGGTAATGATAATAATTACAATGATAATAATAACAATATTTTTAATTTAATTATTCATACGAAATATTTCCAACGTAATATAAAAACACTCGTATCTCTCGTATCTCGATCTAGGCAAAATAAATGAAATTAATCCTCGGATCATTTCCTTCATCTGAGTTACCAAGCCTACTGCTTTGGCTTTTTCCGTCGATTATGAGTACTATATTGGCCACTTTCTGGCTGCCCTACGCCTCTTTTTCAAAGCGAGGCTAAGTGGGAAGCTATTGATATAAAAATAATTTTTAATTATCATGCAAATAAAACTCGTTTTCACTTGCGAGAGAGGGAGTTTGTGTAACTCGGAAGTGGAATATTGTATTGATATCGACAAACGTCTTTCAAATTTGATCAACGCAAGCGCAAGCTGGTTATGAAGAATTAGCGAAAGGATTTAAGCCAATCAGAAACAGAAAAAGATTTGAACAATAATAATAATAATAATGACAATGATAATGATAATTCTAATGATAATAATAATAATAAAGATGATACTACTACTGATGATAATAGATAAAAATTACCAAAGCTCGATGTCGTACAATAACTTCCACTATCTTTGAAATATCGCATGCAATTTAGGATTGTGGATAAATTCCTTCGGTTAATGCATTACAATGAAAGCTCCTCGTTTGTTAGTTCTACCGAATAGCGTCCGTTTCTCTGTATTTTACCCAATGAAATTTGTCTTTTAAAATTTATTAAAATTTATTGAAAGGTAGATGGACGGTGCACAACGTTGTTTAAGTGCTCAGAAGTATTCACTTAGAAACTTCCACACTTTTTGGATTTTATTTATAAATTCAGAAGTTAGAACTACATTGTGTAACATAATAAACTGTACCACATACCTGGCATTTCCTTCAATAAAATCTTTTCTCTGGTGCTTTAACACTTTGCCCTTTTCCATGGCGAAACTGTTTTAAGGGCAAGTGTTAATAACACTTCTGTGATCTACATGAGCTGTGATTTTTCGCCCGCAACAGGTCGGGAACTGTTGATGTGGACACATTAGATGCCCTTCCTGGAACAGCAACAAATCGTCTTGGAAGGTGGTTTTACAGGCTTGATGAAAACTCGCCTTTTCAGGACTTGTCAAGCAGAACATGCGCCGAATGGATAAGGCAGCAGTTCAACGTCCAAAGACCGTTGACCTTACCTGCTTGCCCCTGTCAGTTCAACCAGGCTACCTTGGATAAACGTTTCTTCGTAGATTACAACGGAACTCTCGCTACAAGAAATAATGGAACTATATGCGCATACTCCATACCTGCTGTAACAAGCCGATGGTCGCAGCAGTGTTGTTACACGGACATTTCAGGGGGTGGAAAAGTACTCTCGCTGGGACCACCAGAAGGGGGTAGCCCGTTGTTAATCCCCTTCACTGGGGCCCCTGGTTTATCTGATTTCGAGGGCCGTGATGCATGTTGCAATACATCGAGTCTTTGTTCTTTCTACCATCAGCTACGTCCATCTCGAAACTGCTTAGATTACACATTAAGACGCAGAGGTGAATGATTTAGTTTTGGTCTAACATAAATTAAAATTTAAGCTTAGAATTGAATCCACTTCCATCGTATTACCCATTCAAATCATAAGACCTCTTAATTCGTTCTTAAAGCTACTTAAAGCTACACGAACAGTAAAGAAGTCGATTCTTAGTTGAGTTTAAAAGTGGGAATAGAAATCAGAATCTCCCGCAAAGGACCCCTAACTCCTTGCTCCTGTGTTAATCCTTTTTGTTTTTGTTTAGGTTCTATATGGGGAGATCCACATTTCACAACACTTGATAACACTACATACACCTTTAACGGCCTTGGGGAATACACAATGACTGTTATTGACAACGGCGTGTTTGAGATGCAGGCGCGCACAAGAAGGACCACGGGTAGAGGCCTGGGAACGGTGTTTTCAGCAGCGGCTGCGAAAGAAGAAAACACTGCTATTGTGGAAGGACGAATAGACAATAAGGGTAATTTCAATTAGTAGTAGCTAGAAGATGAAAGACAAAATACTCACCTAAAGCTACAAACGAATTGAGACCATTCTTAACTCTAACCAACGTTTCTCTAAACCAGCTTTTCAGTTAATAAATGTTTTGAAACGGTGCAACAAAATTTTGAGACAATTTACAGAGGCCGATTAGCTGAATCTATACTGACAATTCTTTCAGGAAAGAGTTTAAACCAGTTGTGTGTTGATAAAATTTATGAATCATACACGATAGGTTCAAAGCATCCCTTGGGATTTCCTCATTGTTTTAGAGCCTCTAGAGAGAAGCCAAGGAGGGCGAACATTTCTGTTTCTTAAAACAAAACCCTTAGAACGTTTTGTACTTATTATGACATTCATTTCGTTAGTCGTATTAAAGAAGTTGCCGATCACAATCTATTTTACGCAGACTGTCATCTCGTTTAAGGAACTGTATTTCCCTTATCAGTTTCCAAAACAGCTTTGGTGTCAATATTCTGATTTTAATTTACTTCTTATTTTTACAAAGGTGGTCTTGAAGTGCTCGTAGCGGGAAGACAGTATGACATCTCCTCTATTGCGCAATTTGGCGCACACCTTCCAGAAGCAAACATCACGCTGATTAGAGATTCTGACGGCTCAGTCACTGCCCTCTTCCCATCCGGGATCTCTTTCATTTTCGCTAACGTCGAGAGAGCCCTGTCCATTTCAATTGATGCCCCAGTTGAGTTTAAAAACCGCACCAGGGGTCTTTTGGGAACATGGAATGACAATCCTTCCGATGATTTTGTTACCCCGGATGGGAAAATGCTCCCAGCTGAGGCTTCTCCTCAGGAGATACATTATAAATTTGGCTTGAAATGTAAGTAATAGAAACTTAAAAGTTTATTAAACGAATTCCAATAAGGACTTAAGCAATAATGTTGAAACGAGCAATCCGAAATCAGGATTTTGCTCATTTCTTTTCTATTTCTTTTTACGATGCATTATCGTTCGTTACTGAAAAATGTTGAACGAAAGTCATAGCAGAACTTTTTTTACATGTACTTTATACGCAATAAGTTTCTAATGAGTGAACGTTTTTCAACAGTCAAACTGTAGAGGTAAATTTTTAAGCAATGTCAAAGTAATATATAAATTGGATACTCTACTGAGGAATTTTTTAAGGTACAGCCACAGAAGAGACGTCTCACGCAGCCTGGTACCATTTTCTCCCAACTCTATGCCGAGCGGTTTTCAGTCAGTTTTCAGACAGTAATTCTTTTCTTCCTCCCATTTCCAGGGCAAATTGACGCTTCAAAGTCACTGTTCACTTACGGCGCAAATGAAAGCTCGGCAGCCTTCATAGACCTGAGCTATGTACCAATGTTCATAGATAACATCACCTGGACAAACGACTCGTTCCGGCTTCAAGCGGAAAGGGTCTGTGGGAACAACACCAATTGTCTGTTTGATGCTGCCGTGACCATAGATACTTCGTATGGGTGGACGACAAGAAGACAAGAGGAAATTAATAACCAAGTAAACAGAGAGCTAGGTACAGGGATGCAATCTGTAACAACGGTATAAGACTATCGTTTGAAATAAAACGATAAGTTGTGAGAATAGGGTCTCAAGAAAAAAAACCTGTAAATAGCTTGGAATAAGTGACGCACCAGCCACATTTCAAGGACTCGCGATTCCTTTCGGAAAATAAAATCAAACGTATTCTGGAAACAAAACCATAAAAGGACATAAAAAAGTACAAAACGATTAGAGTTATCAAATAGAGTTGTCTGTTCCAAGGCATACTCTGGCAACTGTTTTTGTTAGAACCCTGTCATTTAGGTATGAAACACCACGTTGCATGTACGCTTCCATACATCTCATGAAATATTTCTGTTCTCTTAAACACATATTCTTGAGAATTAGATCTTACCTTCTTGTCCTCTTCGCAGCATCTTTCCCCCCAAGAATTCACGGACCAAACGTCATCAACGCTACCATCAATCAAACGATTGAATTGAACATCACAGCTGAACATAACTCAAGTGATTACTTCGTGTTTACAGTATGGAATTTTCCAAACGTTGAAATTGTTGCTAATACATCACAGTACCTGGTTATTCGTTGGCAGCCCAAATCTACCCAGACGGTAAGTCATCATATTGCTAGCAGTATAGAAACTGTGTAATATCTGAGTTAACTTCTACCTTTACTCCCAAGGCTTTTCACTATGTTCGTTGATTCTCTTTTCTCCACTATTTAAATCTTAAATTGTTGGGAATATTCTACTTTGGCCATTTATAGAGCGAGAAGGCTAAAGAGCTATCCAAAATGCCTGATATTGCTCGTCAACACTATAATTATAATTCCTACCGATAACTCATCTAGTTTCGCCTCTATTACTTCGAATTAGGTGGAACCCGTGTTTGACGTGACTGGCAGCGATGGGTCTTCGTCAGAGCTCCGCCCAATGATTGTGTTGTGCCCCTGTGAACATCCATCCAGATGTATCGAGGACGAGGTCGTTCAGATTCAACGAGAAAGTGGTGCTAGATTTATCATCTTGTCATGCGGATGTCCCTCGGGATTTACGGGACAGTTTTGTGAAAGTAAAATTGACGCATGCGTGGAGAACAACCAGCCTTGTTTTCCCGGTGTCAAGTGTTATGATCTTAAATCTTCAGGGGGTAAGACGGGATATAGGTGCGACCCGTGTCCCGCGGGATACCGTGGGGATGGAGCGATATGTGAAGGTACGAAACAACATTTGAAAAGGTTGTCATGGAGGGATCAACTAATGAAAACAAGAATAAACGATTAAATGAATGTTGTATTGTTTTCGACAGATATCGACGAGTGTGCTTCAAACGTGTCCAAATGTGGCCAACTATGTATAAACTCTCCGGGATCCTATTTGTGTGACTGTAACTATGGTTACCAACTCGACATTGATCGCACCAGCTGTAAAGGTAAAAACAACCAAAAATCACTCCATTTTTTACTCAATTTATCTGCAGTATTCTATCTTGTGCAATCCGTCACATTCTAAAGTAATCTTTGTAAGTAACATTAGTTTGCGCCAAAACCAGTAGCACGTGGCATTACTTAGCAGAAATTTGTTAAATTTGTTAAGGGTCTTACTTCCACCAACCTCTCTAACTAAAGAAGATAAATTTTAAATCAATGATAAAAGCGAACCACAACTTATTAATTCGTTACAGGTTAATGCTTCCAACAACAATCAGGCTATCATGTGATTTACATACCAATGGTCCTAACTTTAAAGAGAAAATACGACCACGATTTTCAAAAAACTAATTAGTTAATGTTGATGTAGCTCTCAGCTAAAATGTTTCGTGAAACAAACGTTTGCCAAATTGCTGTAATAATTACTAATAACTTGTGTTGAATAATTTGTTTTTCAGATATTAATGAGTGCGTGGATTTCAATAATTGCATGCATAACTGTTCAAACTTCCCTGGTGGTCGAAACTGTACATGTTTCGAAGGATTCCAAGTAGACCCTAATGACAACACCGTTTGCATACGTAAGTAAAAGACCCCCTTCCAAAAAGGGTTAGATACCCCAGTGCACCTCGAATACTCTTCTGGGAAAGCTAATCCCTTATTACAAGTTGTATTAAGTTCGCTTATTCCTTTATTTTTTCTTCAGCAATTTTGAGCTGCAACGCTACAGCGACAGGCTGCCAGCAGGTTTGTGCCATGGTTCATGGGCTGCCAAAATGTTCTTGTCACAAAGGATACGACCTCGACAATGATGGAAAAACTTGCCAAGGTAGGAAAAACATAATTAGAGAGCCTAATTTCACTAGGAGCTGTTTTTAATATGTATAGTATGTGATACATTCTTAGCATACGACGGTTAAGATGGTCATGTACTTAAATAGCCTCAAAATGCTACAACACAAACTGAGTGTATGTGAAATATACTTCCTCTTTCATTCCTACTTCCTTCATCTCAGCACGAGAAGAAATGTTATAATGGATATCCAAAGAGTTAAAAATGAATTGATACAGCAAATATGCTCTATGCCTGCGTGGCGCTTTAAACAGTTTGAGTTTTATGTCATTTTTGAAGAAATCCAATGCAAAACTTAATGTGTTTAACTTCCTCGTGACTGGTATCGGGTATCACAAAGCCAAAACCCCAATCTTTTAATGCGTTTAAAAAAGACAAAAACCACCGTGTTAGGACAAAATTTCCTAAATTACTGAATTGTTCCATGCTGGGTTGCACCTCTTGATATGGACAGTCTTTTCTTTTTTCGATGGTGAGCAATTTTTCTTTTATGTACAGATATCAATGAATGCACAACACATAAACACAAGTGCTCTCAACTATGCCACAACAGCGACGGAAGTTACAAGTGCTCCTGTCGCCCTGGCTTCACTTTATCCTCAGATGGCGTTACATGCAATGGTAATGAAAACCGTTATAGAGTTAATGGAAAGAACTGTCAGTACGTAACACGCCTGTTTTTATTTTCTCAGTTCACCTTCTTGTCGTAAGAGAAATGCTGTCAAGAGTCTTCGTTTGGGGTGCGGGAGGGGGTACTCAACAGTACATAAGTGCATAAGTGGGGACAGGGGGTCCAAGCTTTCGGCCCCTGTGTCTTCCGGACCCCTACCCCCTGTCGTTCCATACTAATGTTCAGTTTATGACTTGTGCTCTTTTAGTAGGTTTTAACACCGTTTTCTGTTTGTTTCAGATATTGATGAATGTGGTTTGATCGATGAGCTATACTGTGCAGGACCATTAGATGTCTGTTTTAACACCATTGGATCTTTTCGCTGTGATTGTCAACAAGGCTTTCAGCGTGTTAATAATACATGCAAAGGTAATACGTAAGTCATTCTTAGAACTGCTAACTTGAATCATTATTATAATATCAACAAATATTTAATTTTTTGGAAAAGAAATTTCTACAGACAGCATCATGAAGCTGCTGACACTGATGATAATTACTTGTAAACACCCTCCAATTTTTAAAATGCACTGCCTAGTTGCTTGTTTTGGTTAAATGGTATTCAGAAGTCAATTCAGGGAAACGCTTTGAATTGGTTTACAAAAAGAAGGCTGGAGACGAAAATAACTCTTAAACTTGTTCCATACTGACCAAACTGACTGATCGGGTAGAAACATTGCCTATTTTCATTACTCGCTCGTAATCTAAACGGTCGTTTGCAATACAAGCCCCAGAAAGACGATGGATTATATATTATGTCTGAATTACTGTTAATACAATTACATTTTTGCAAATAAGTTTAGATCTCGAGGCTTATTTTTCCTTAGAGTACTTCCCGGAAACAAAAGCACGGTTTCAAACAAGTGCGCCAACGTTCCGTTCCGTCAAAACAGACCTGATTCCTAAAGACGGCATCAATAATGCAGTTACCATGACCTTAAAGGATACCAGCTTAAAAGAGGTAGATTTTAATCTTTTCTCTCATGAAGTACTGCAAGATCCTGTATAAAATTGCTATAATTTAGTGTAGTTGGTTTAAGAACTGGCCATAAAATTTCGCACGTTAAAAACCTCATTCACCTTATGAGATAAACACTTACTATGCTTATCTTCCATGGACAATGAATGTGGCAAGAAAAAAAACGTACATACAGGTAATTCCGTTACTGCTCAAAAGCGTTTAGTGGAATTCATCTTGGCACGTCTTTTGTTCATGGAATGAAACAATCTGGTGTCATCTACATTTCAATCTCTGTTTCTGCCACAAAAAGGAGCTTGACTCAGCCCCTTAGATACTACTGTCACACAAGAACTGAGGGGAACATACACTTCTCCTCATTGACATAAATTAAACTTACAAGACGATGCCTGGGCAGATGGATGTTTCTTTTGGTTTTTCTGCTTTGCTTTATATAGCATTTTGCAGGGATTAAAAATTTAATTAGATAGCCTTTGATAAGTTATAGTAGATGCCATTAATGCTATTATTTTAAGAAATTACACTGCATGGAAATTGTGATGTGATAGAATTGTGCCGAAATTGGAGCATCTTTGAGTTTGGCGACAATCCGGGTTTACGCAAAGAGCTTTCAAGCTAAATGAAAATTTAGGAAAGACGCCCAAGGGGTGGCACCCAGGTATCCTCTACATCCTTTGTTCGTTCGAGAATAAGAAGGTACTATCAAAGTTGAAACCCGGAAGATAAAAAGAAAAAAAGGGCTAGCCTACGAACTCACATGCTCTTATCCTTTTAAGTGGCGTAGAGGACTATCCATGTCATTTAAGGACGCTGTCACCAGAGTAGCTGTGGCGTATTGCGAACAGGGAAAGAACGCTGAGTGCTATAATACTGCAGTTGTCAAAAGGTGAGGTAGAAACGTTTTTATGTTATCTAGAAAAATTAGAAAAATTAAAAATTCCCGAAAAAAGCCGCTATAGGATCGCGTTGTGGAATGTCAGTGGGATAATTCATGCCGGTGGAGTTGTTTACTGACCTTGAACGGTCAATTTTGGGTATCCGTGGATATGTATCACCATGCATTAACAGGAGCGGTATATTATGTAATAATGTTTGTGACATCTTCTATTCACAGGCTAGCTTATACAGCAAGGCTATTTCGTCTTCATTATTTTCTGCAGGTCTGTAAGTGGTGAGACGCTTACTGGAAGTGTTGAGTTGCTAAAGCAATTCCCAAAAGAACAGCGCTCCTATCTTGTCGTGGCCTTTTACGTGATACTTCAGAACGTTCAAGGAGAAGGCTACGTTATGAATCAAAATGCCTTAGTAGACGCTCTTAAGGAATCTGTGGCGGCATTGTCTTCGTCGATTAAAAAAGAAGTGTACAACATTCAGGCGTACCTCAAAGAAGACAGAATCAGTCCACCATCTCGTGAATCCCAGATTGACAAGTTGCAGAATAAATGGATAATAATTGGTGTCTCCGCTACTATAGCGTTCGTCATGGTTATGGTAATGATCGCCTTGTGCAGGTAATAAGATAAGAATGATAATATTATAACTGCACATACACTTGATTGCAATAACGTTGTTATACAAATCAGCGAAAGCTAAACCATAGAAAGCCAAATAGTAATTAATAAGCCACGCAAACTGTGTTTTGATATTTGAAAACTCTGAAACATTCTGCCAGAACAGTACATACTTCATTTGAACCATTTGAAGTAAATAATGATATTGGCCCCTGTAAAGACGATATAATCTCCTGTTCATTCTCTCGTCAGACTTGATCCCTGAATGTAGAAAGCGTGCCAAATTCGTTCCTATCAGGCTTTTTCAATTCCCTTTTTGCATGACAATGTTATTTCAATTAGGTGTATATTTCAGTGGCTTTTACATGCATTGTCTGTTGTTTACGAAAGCGAGATGCGATGGCAACTTTTAAGTTAGGGTATTTCATGATTTTAGGCTCAGAAAATTTATGTTAGTCCCAAGGCCGGTTGTTCGTTGCTCTCATTTTCCAATCGTGTGAGCAATTATTGTACGACACTGAGGAAATTCATTACCACATTTTTATAAAAAAAAATTACTGGTGCCTTTAAGCTTCAACCAGAAATGGGCTGCTGGCTCTAACTGTGGAAGAAAAATAAGAGCGATTTCTCAGTATTCTAATCGAGAAATCACTTTTCAACTCACTAAATGCATGTGTGTGTCCAGGCTTCGCTTCACAGAATCCACTTCACGCGATTCACATAAATTCCTTTCCTGAATTAGAAATATCTGTTATAAGATTCAGATGTAAATACTATGCTCTTTCTTGCCTGGTCTTTGAACGGCGTCTTCCCAGAAATTCTCGGTGAATGCATTTGGGTGACGTAAAACTCGCTCGGACTACGTGACCAGAAACGTATAGGCTGCACTGAATAATGAGGCCTACGAACTTTCCACTTATCGCCGTTTAGCTTTAAAGTCAGGCACATTACCTCTGCACACCTAAACACAAAATTACTTTAATTTGTAATCTCTCAAGCTGACTATTTTTTCTGCACGTCCAAGCAAAAAAGTTTTCCTTTTTACTAAGTGGTAGTCCCATTCAGTCATGTACTTTTGGTAAACAATAGTCTAATAGGAAAAACTACCCATCCTTACCCTAACCCACCATTGTACCCAAAGTCATGCAGACGTTAGTGTTAACATTTGGTTAGGGGAGGGTTAAGTGGGTGGCATTGGTCCAGAAACGTAAACTGATCCTCAAACCTTTGAGGCGGCAGAACACTTTTTAACCTTGAAGTCGGCAACTTGAAATAGTAGAAGAAAAACCAATTTCTGGATATACAAGTACAATTTTATCACTTTAAGTTTATTGAGAGTAAAAAGAGAAGGATAATATATATGAATAATTACCTGTATTATATTTATTTTGCTCATATATTATCATGCTCTATTTTAGACGCAACAGACAGAATTTATACCACCCAACCAAGCTAGTCACCAACATCGAATTTTTCACTCTGCGCTGGAATCGGGATGGAACTCGAGAAGAAGATATGTTCCTGGGCATACCTAATCCGGGAATAACTAGTTCGACGACTACTCTGTAAATTAAGGCACTTAGAGAACCCGACGCAAACGTTCCCTTTAGCTGGCGCGACATTTATTCAACTGGTATTTTCAAATATTTCTCACAGTTTGTAAGCAACGGATTGTGTTCAAAATTGGAAATGGTTGCAAATATTGACGTTAAGATAAAAATATTAATATCAAAGGTTCGTTGCAGTTAAGAGCGTTTAATGCTTGGCGATTCCGCTTTTAAATTTAATTCACGAATTAACAAACAAATTTTTTTATGATACCACAATGTAACAATTTTTCCCCTTTGCAGACAAAGGTTCTCAAACTTGTGTAGAACTGAACTATACCTCGATTCTCAACCCCCAAAAGAAATAGAAAAACTCTTGCTACCTACAGATTCTTGAGCTTCAAAGCATTTTTAAAATGTTGGTTCCGTTTCTTATCGGCTTATACATGGCATAAAATGCTCTGTTTGTGCTGTCACCGCTATTGTCAGCTCTTGTTGCTCTTGTGAGTTTGAGAGCAATAAACCTTTGTTGTAAAAGTTTGTAAAGGTACCTAAGTACTTATAGAAAAGGACGATGTAAATGACGTAAAATGTAAGTACTTAGTAGCGCATGATATTTATTATTAAGCACATGTACTGAAGTATTCGTTCAGTACTAAATAATAATTATAGCAATTCGTCATGTAAATGATTTAAGAAATAAATATTACACGTATTGCTGCTTTATAGATGTATTGTCTATTAATAATTCAAACTCATTAATAATTCATAAAGAAAAAACAAAAGAAATTAATGCTTAACGAGTGTCTTATATCTGATAAACCCGTGATAAAGACACGGCAAAACCTTACGTCCACTTTTTTAGACCAAAATCCCCCAAATCTAAATATTAGTGCAAGAATGGATGATCTATATCGGAGATTTTGAAGCCGTTCAAAAAACACATTATGTATTATCATGTTTAAAAACTCGAGGCGAGTACACACACTCTTGCTCTTTTTTTAAACAGTACTTAACACAGTTAGATGAGGTGCTCAATACAATATGGGGTGGTAGCTTTGACCCGCAGTTGACGGTTATTTAGTGGGAGAGTTGAGGTAAATATAAATTTCTGTATAAGTTGATATTAACTGTTGTGTTATGAAGGTTGTCTTGGCCTTTCACTTATAAGAGTGTTTTTGAGAACACGGGGACTGGTTTTTATAGTTTGGAGATTCTTCACGAGCCAGTCCTTGTAGATGAGTTGAAGTGGAGAAACCTTTTTACATTTTTTTTTTACTATAAAGATAAGGTTAAAAAACTACCTCTTTGGCGGCTGACGGGTAACCTCATTAAGACCCTCTTAGATTAGAGGACTAAGGTAACTAGCTAGTATGAGTAGTATACACACGCGCGTATCAATGGATAGTACGTGGAGAGGAGGGATGACAGGAGGAAAAGACAGGCAATACTGCGTTCTACAAAACCCAAGATGATGAAAAACTCTCTACTCCACCTAGCTAAAATTGCAAAACATAAACCTATAACCAGTCTTGCACTGACCAAAAGTACAAAGAGAGATAGCTTGGTCGGCATTTATTTCTGAAATGAAAATTAGATAGACATGGGTGGCCAGAAAATTTCCATACCTTCCAAAGGGGTGGGGGTTGAAGGTGGGGATGCAAACCCCTCAACCCTTTTCCTGGATCCATGCAGCCCTGTGAGACAGAAACTAGTCCATTCAAACCACTGTTAACGTTGTTTATGTTAGCGCTTATAGGGTCCGCACAGTCTTGAAAAGTCCTTGAATTTTGGGTGAAGTCCTTGAAAAGTCCTTGAATTCCATTTTTCCTTGAAAAGCCCTTAAATTTCCTATCCAAGTCTTTGAAAAGTCCTTGAATTTTAGGGGAAGTCCTTGAATTCCAGTTTTCCTCGAAAAGCCCTTAAATTTCTATCCAAGTCCTTGAAAAGCCCTTGAATTTTCTTCAACTTTGAACGTAATGGCCTAGAAAGAATTATTTGATGCTTTTTGGTTGTCCAAGAGAGAATGTAAATCACAGCTCAGATAATTTAAAGGCTATTTACATAAAGTGCTCTATGTTTTATGCAATAGGTAACTATCAATTAAAGACAAGTGAACTGAAAACTGTATAGACAAGTTGGTGAAGCAAACAGTTCACGCCTTTAAGTCTTATTAGAATAGACTGGAAATGTGCATTTTTTTACAGTCTTTCAAATAGAGAGGAGAAGTCGTTACGTCACGTTGCCATGGTAGCAAAATTTTTGGATGACAACAAACCGAAAAAGTCACTTAAGGGTCTATGCGCACTATTTCAAACTTAATCGATCTCATTCAATTTCATTTAATTTGGCAAGTCTTAACCTGCGTGCAGACGATAACTAACCTCTGATTAGTACCGTCTGCGAAGCAGCGCAGAGATCCTTGTTCTGGACCCCCAACGGACTCAACGAATTACCGGAAGTGCGTTTCGAATTCCCCTTCAACCTGATTGGCGATCACGACAAACAAAAGAAAGGCCTTTTTTAACTGGCCAATCGTGGCGTGTACTCAAATCTGGGTACACAGCTGGAAGTCCAGAACAAGGATTTCGGCGCTGTTTCGCAGACGGAGTTAACCAGAGTTTAATTTCGTCTGCGCGCAGGCTAGCAAGTCTTGGCAAAATTAACTTTGGGACCATATCTAACGTTATCTAAGTTTATAAAATGAAAGGGACAATTTTTGTGTTGTGTTCACCTACTCCATAAAGCGAGCTCGTGAAATTAGGAAGTTTCATGTCATAGTGGTGTAATAAAGGCAAAAAATCTACAAAATAGCGTGATGCACGTGCAAAGTTGTTGTTTGTTAATATAAACATATCATTTTTTGCCGATCTCCTTGCCATCGCCGTCGTCGTTGGTTTTGTTGTCATCCAGAAATAGTGCTACCATGACTACGTGACATCACACTTCTCATCTCTATTATATTCCTAGTAAGTGATCCTTGAAAATCCAATGTGGTCCTTGAAAAGTCCTTGAAAAATGTGTGCAATTTTTTGTATGAACGCCGGCTTAGTGACTAAGAGATACATGTACTTAGTAATGGTGACTAACGAAAAAGCATAATGAGGAACCTATAAATGTTAATTTGTATGCATTGTAATTTTCTTTGAGGGGATCTTACATGAATTTCATTTGAATGTCCTCAAGATTAAATACGTGTGGTAATTGCTGTTATCAGCTATTAGAGAGTTTTAGATCCGAGATTACCGCGAACCTCTAACCGCGGTTTGCGGTTACCCGTTTGCGGTTCGACGTTCAAAGATAATTCGATTTAGATTGGCGGTGGATTAAAGAAGTGGATTCTGAATTTATTTTTCCATTTAGAAATGGAAGAAATATCAATCAGTGAAAATAAAAGAAATTTACGGTAACGCTGGGTTATCTAGCAGTAAAGAGCTGTAAATTCTTACATTAGTTCTTCTTATAAATTTTCGGCCGCCATTTTGAATCAGCAGCCATGAATGGCACTTGTTTTCAAGATCCAATAGGATTTATCAAATTTAGCATTTCGCCCGAATTTGTGCCTCTGTTAATGGATAAAGACTTGCTGCACAAGATTTTTGTATCATTACGTGGGATAAAACAAGAATTATACGCTAAAAGCTTTCAGGTAAATGGCATACGTGAAAACCTACCTCCCCACGTTGAAAACGCACGTCGTAAACCTCAAACGTGACGCGAAAGACTTGTCACGTGACTCCCAGCGGTTAGAGGTTCGCGGTAAACTCGGATCTAAAACTCTCTATTATTTATTAGTGACCATTAGTGTTCGAAAAGTTTTTAACCACCTGGTTTTTTAGGAGTCTTCGTTTTCGTTTTTAGGGTCTTCGTTTTAGTGTTTTGAAGTCTTCGTTTCTAAACTGCTTAAAATTACCTTCATATCACATTACTCATACTGCGAACAGTCGACGCCAAGTGACGCCATTAGTCACAGACTGTAGGTGATAATTTAAGATTTAATCAACTATTAATATTCATTGTATTAATTATTAATAGCCACGATAACCACCCTGCTGCGATCCTGATATATTCCATCATGATAAGATAGGTTAGAACGTAAATAAAAAGGAAACTATTTGGAACAGATTCCTTTTCAAACAAAACAGTTTGAGCGATACATTAGTTGCGTAACGTAGCAAAGATGATAAAAAAAAAACAATTAAAAAGGTGTTTATACGTTTGTCATTCGTCTATGATTAAAATACGCCCCCTCTTAATTTTTAAATAGCAGTCAAAATATCAAAACTGAGCCGTCTCGACGTAATCGTCATTAGGCAAAATGGTTTACTTTCGCCCTTACTTTCTGTATTTTCTCTTTCGATCTCCTTTAGTAACATACCAAAGCGAGGGTTTAATACCAGTTAATCGTGGCATAAGGCGACAAGGCGTGTCTTACGCCCATTTTGCAGTCCATAAATTTCAGTATCTTCAAGGATCTCCGTTAGGTTCTTCCCGAGAAGTAGATAAATTTAGTGATTGTGCTCTGGTGTGTCTGAATAACCCACCGTGCTTTTCATTCAACTTTGGTTTGTTGTTGACAGCAAAGGGAAAGCTGGCTTGCGAACTGTTAACTGATGACAAGTACAGAAATGCGAGCAGAATATCCCCTTCACAGCAATTTCATCATTACAGCATCAAGGTAAATATATTACTTTTCGCTGCGTATACCAGGGACATATAACATTGTTCCAAGTGGAGGGGGGTTGTGGGTGTTTGTTTGGGGAGGGTGACGAGTGCTGAATTGACGTAAGGAGGCTGAAATGATTCTATCTTAGTGAGTCTCTATCTATTTTGAAAAAAGTGGGGTGCTAACCCACCCCCGGTCCCCACCTGGTCCGCCGTCTTAGTAAACATATTTGCTAGATAAAGAGTGACAAGACTTTTTTTTTTTTGCCTCGGGGACATTTCATGTTTAACTAGTATCCGAGGGCTGATGACCATCCCTGCAAAGCCTACATATAATAATCACAATTTCAAGGACAAATACGAATCGAGCCTGGTATGCTGTTGTAAGAGTTAAAATCTGCGAATGTAATCTAAAAGACGCTTTTTCTTGTTATCGTTTCCAAATTCGTGTACTTCTGAATTTTGTGAGTTCATTATATAAATTATGCAGTTTTATAATGGCACGTGGTTACAAGAGAAATGTCAGTTAATTATCATATAAATGGTATTACTTTCACATGGTCAAATTGGGTTTCAAAAGTTAGGGTTTCTTTTCTGTGATAAAGAGGCTTTCTTAGATTAAGCAATCCAGATATTTTCCACGAAATTTCTTCGGCATGGTAAATCTTTAATCGTCTGATTGTGTACGTCGCGGATGCGCAGGTGTTTCCAATCTTCGAATGTTTGGATGAACTGAAAAAAGCTGTTGGCTTGTATAATATTCATCCCTGGGTATTGTTATTCATGGCATTATAATAAGGTATGGGGAGGACCTGGGACAAGCCCAAGACAGACTCAATTGAATACGTGAATAGGTAATCTGGAACCCGACCTACTCGCTGGGGAGGGCGGGTGGGTCGCCAATCACCTTCGTGTCGGACAAAATGAAGTGAATGGGACTATGCGTGCCAGTGTTTCCTATTATTTATAAAATAACTGAGATAGTACGCGTGATCTGATTGGTCAAAAGCCTATGGTTTATTATACCGGTAAACCCATAGAAAAAGGCATCCGGACCACGAGCCATAAACAAAACCGGCTTATTGATCTGAAAACAACGATTTTAGAAAGCCGGCTGAAAAACAGAACAAGTTACTTACCCAGCCCTTCTTAGTATTAAAAGCGTTGGTTTCCAAATTTTATTACTGAGCGTCACAATTCGCTACTGCCATAGGTTTAGAAGTTATTAAGTATAAAGCTGGAAAGCAGTTTACATTTCAAGCGATGCCAAATCGCAGAGAAAGACAACAACTGTGTGAATTTCTGGTGTACAACGTCTCTAGGAAAACTTAACCATATGCCAACCAGCAACAAAACGGACAGTTTTAGCATTCTTGATTTATTTTAAGTCAAAATTAAATTCCTTAACGAAAGAAATTGTTCCAAAGAGAGATCTCTGATCAAGATATGGTACAAAATCGGCCGCTGTAGGTTGTAAACAAGCTGCCAACGATGATGAAAGATGTCAGAGTTTCGGACTGGTTTTTTCCAACATTTGAACAAATTATTCGGTGATATCGATGCCATAACCTACCTCAAACCACCTGACTTCACAAATCGACAAATATTAACGCCAATATGTGGCTACGGCAAAGAAACCTTTCTCCACCACTGACATATTTCCATCGGTGACTGTACGTGCATATAAAGTTACATGCGACTACTTCGCAAATGTAGCCACGTCGTTACCGCAGCGTTTCTTGATCATGATAAAGCCCAGAAAACAGATCTTAAACCACTGCGGCTTGTAAAAAGTGAATGAAGTCCTCCATTACAATAGCTGCCAGTTCCGTCTATGAGCACGAAATTCTTACGGATCGACTCAACAAAATACATGGCATGTCCCCTTGGTGTCCGTATTAACCGGGTTCCACTGTATCATTAATTAATCCCCAGGGATGATATTTACAATTCAGATGGAACGTGAATAGATAGCCCATGTACCGCTCGGATAACATTTGTATTTGCAGACAAAGAATTTCTGATAAATTAGAGGTGGTTTGGCCTTTGTAATTTTGATCTCATCGGAAATGTCTTTACTTGTTAACGCTGGTCTCAGATCACCGTTTTTTTTCTTTCCAAGCTTTGGTTCGGAAAGCTGTATTCGTTTGTAACGTCAGCTTTTCTTTAATCTTTGAACAGAACAATGATAAGAACGGTTGCATTTTTTAATCGACACAAACTTCTTTTTGATATTGGGACTAAGGATATTTGAGTAGGGCATGTGGCGGGAATCGTTTCTTATCTGGCATTTGCACTTGCGTCGCAGACAGTCTTGAGTTCTCTATCTAGGTAACAAGTCTGTTTGCAATGAAAGCTAGTACTTACATGGCTTTCATAATGGAGAAGGGCTGGGACATTCACCGCCTTCTTGGTGATCCGTCCGACATTTTCTCTTTTTTTCGACGGAGAATTAAAGGCCATTCCATAATTGGGCTGGGTCACAGGCAGCCCAATATCGTTCTCGTTGAATTGCAGCCTCTAAAGCTCTTCAACAAGCAGGTTACACATGCCGACAGCTTTTTCAACGCAATGATGAACATGAGCATTTGGCGAATGGCAAACACCTGCCCACGAAAAAGGGATAAGCTAAAAGTCTTTAAATTGTAAGAGTGAAAATAAATATATAGTTTGAATAAAAATTACAGCCTACATTTGTAGAAAAAGGGAAGGATGAACTTATTATTACTTCGAAATAACTTAGTCGCGGAGTCGCTGCCATGGTGTCTGCGGTATAGGAACTTCCTTATTCGTTGAGTGTGGCGATCACTTGCAAAATTATTTTTTTCGCAATGGTTCGACCTGATATGACTGAACAATTCTCCCAAGAAAACGACATTCCAAAACACAGATAGATAAAATAGAAAAATTTACAATATATCAATACTTAGCCTGCGTAGCTGGCGGTATTGTGTGGGTGCGAGATTAAAGTTTTGGCGGCGGAGCTGTGTTCCAAAATAAGGGAGTAGGGTCGACTATATTACAACGGCTCCACCGCCAAATCTCACTCGACTAGTACACAATACCGCCAGCTACGCAGGCTAATCAGTATCAAAAATTCATGAATATAATATATGAAAGCATTACAACCGAATCATTTAATTCTACTTCAGGCACGATGACAAAATAAAAGTGTTCTTAAAACGGTCCGTCTTCCACTTTAGAAATGGAAGTGTCGGTGACTTAATTGATGTTATTACTACTGCTAAATAATAACTCAGGCTTGTCTACCTACGCTGGTTTTGATTTGACCATCAGAATAGTAAACAGGAGTTTTTGAGATTTTTATAAACGTTTGTGTTAACCTATGAATTGGCATTTTTTTTGTAGACTCCGTGTTCAAGTAACCCATGCAAAAACTCAGGAATTTGTTTCCCAAATTATGAAGAGCATAATTACCGTTGTATCTGCGCCCCAGGATATAGAGACCCTTATTGCACGACAGGTTTGTAAAACAGCAGAATATTTTACTTAGATTTGATAATAAGCTTAAATTCTATAAAAGGCGCTCTCAATGATACAGTACCATTCCATGCCATAACTTAACTGTAACTTTTTTCAGTTTTCCATTACGAATGAGGAGGATTTCCCGACTTTAAACATCCCGTATTTATAAGTGGCAGTTCCCAAAAACTTTGTCTATGATTAGAAGCTAAGACCCAGCTTGGTAAGATCTCCCCTTAATGCCGCTATGGCGTCCATAGAAGCAGATTCCTTACGAGAAGTCTCACTTACGCCTTCACGCAAAATCGTACAAATTCTACTACCTGCGCTTTTTCAGTAGCCAATAACAGGTTTCAAAACTTTAATGAACATATAAGGCGCAGAGAGATTTTCCTTGGTTTTAGATTGTTTTATCTTTCTACTTGATGATGAGGTCTGGGCGGCATCGAAACTTTAAACTCTTTTCGCTGATTTTTATTCTTAAGTGTTTAATAAAATGTAGTTTGATTCCCAGATACTACTATTGAAACCTGAGGTTAAATCGATGGCTCTCAAAAATGTCTTTGTGGTGATAAGCCCTTGTGATACAGAGATGACGACTGTCAGCTGTACTTATAGAACCGTGAAAACACTGATTTGCTGCTACCGCGGCAAATAACAGTGTTTGAAACTTGCTTTTGTTCCTGTTTAGCTTGCTTGGCTCCCCTGGGAATGGAAAACGGTACAATAACATCAGCACAGCTGAACGCGTCATCTCAGTTTAGTTGGTACAATTCTATTGACCGCGCGAGGTTGAACATTCAGGCGAACGTTAACGGCAGTGGAGCATGGTCAGTGGGACAGAATAACCAAAATCAGTGGATACAGGTTGACCTGCGAATCAAGACACGCATCACGTACGTAGCAACTCAAGGAAGGGCGGACGATATCCAGGATCCTCACGATGTGCAATGGGTAAAGAAATATCGATTGCAATTCGGTGACGATGGAAGTTCATTCGAGGGTTTCAAGCAAGAGGGTGAAAGCGTCGACAAGGTAGGATTAAGATGTGACAAGAGAGGAAAGAGGGTAAGAGGGAAAGGTTCTTTAACCAGAAACAACTAACTCTTTTTCTCTTTTTTATTCAGGTGTTTCTCGGCAACACTGACCAAGAGACAGTCGTGAAAAATGTTCTTATTCCACCTATAAAAGCACGATACTTCAGGTTAATACCAACTGAGTGGCAGCATACGATATCCTTGAGGATGGAGTTGTATGGTTGTTTAGGTACAGTACTCTTTCATGTCTTGGGGAAAGGCGCGTGTATGACGTAGAAGGCATATGAGGCAGCCATGGAAGGAGCCTAAGGAGGCAGTATCATAATTATCCCATGTTTTCGTATGAACTACATTCTAATTATGAGGATTCAAGGAAAAAAAACTTTAACCCATTGACGGCCGTGCTGGCCAAAACTGGCCGTAAAAGACTACCTACTTTAAAACATTGCAACTTTCTGTCAGTTGTGAGCATTGAGTAAAAAGTCCTTCAAATCGGGGTTTCCAATTATCCCCCAAAAAAGCCGGCGGTTTTTGCAAAATATTACCTTTTGAATTTGGACAAAAAAAAATGACCGTTTTTAACGTCATAGAAAAACGACAAAGATCACGTTTTATTGCCTTCAGGTTTTTTACAGAAATCATCATTGCAAAACCAAAAGTCAACATTCACCCTAAAATTCAGTCGTTGTTCTTGCTTAGAAGTGACTTTTTTGTTCTTTTTCGTTTCCCGGGACGCGTCACAGCTTTTTGTTCTAGTGCATCCTGGTCTTGTCTCGATTTTCAACATCACTGCTACATTGCATGCTAGGAAATAGCCAGAATTTTTGACAGCGTTCGTTCCTGCTCCAGCTCTTTTCCCATTTATACCAAGTCCACAGCCACTCCAACCTACCACGGAAATTCTCAGTGCATGGTCATGAATTCCAAAATATGCCCTGGTAGGTCAAGAAATTCGTCAGTAGTCGAGTCCCAAAGGTACTTCGTATCGGCGCGGCCATTTTTCCAGTTCCTCAAGCAACAAGCTAAATTCACAATAGCAGAACATCACCTTACTCGCTTCTTTGAGAAAGTGGACTCTCAGCTCATGCGGCAGCCAATAGGATGAACAATGGCTGTAAACTTACCAAAAATCGCATACAAACCAAACTGCAGCCGTTATTATAGCTCAACTTTGTCAGAATAACGTTTCTAGAACACATGAGCCTTCAGTGCTTCAGAAATGGTAACCCCAAATACGGGGTCACGAAATCCTATGGATTGTTTGTATGTAGAAAATCACTCGAAAACGTAAAAAGTGCTAGGCGTCACGTCAATGGGTTAATAAATTCTCCAAGGAGTGACCAAACGACAATCAAAGATTCTTGAGCAAAAATTTTCCCAGATAACACTGAAAACCTTTGAAAGCCCGACTTGAAATCTTCGACCCAGGGTTTTCAAGTTTTGTTCCACCTTTTTGCCCAGTCGATGTTATGGCTTGGAACTTTTAGCAGGCTCTACATCTGGGTGATACTACCCTTTTTAGGATAACTTCTCATTTTGGTACCTACTACGCATGCGTTCTGCGCGGACTCGGGATTTTAAAAGAATTGTTACACCAGGTAATGTGTCATGCAACTTTTGCGAGAGTTTTTCAATATAATATCCCTGGAATGAATGAATAGCTGCAAAAAGCAGAGCTTCAATCTTTGTGTAAAGGTTGCTGCAACAAAAGTTTTGCGAGGCATGATCGGAAGGTGTTACCACTGGCAATATTTCGCGCAAAGAGCGTCGGTAAAAGCCTACACAAGCGGTATTTTTAGGGGAGCCTCCATAAATTGGAAACCTGTCAATGCGAAAAAAATTAGTTAATGACGTCAGCACAGGCCTACCCGTACGTCGTCCGTACGTAGAGACTATCAGGGAGGGACTAAGTAACAAGAGTTTGTGTTTGTCTTGGCCAATTTTTTAAAACCTGTTCGTTTAGAGGCAGCCAATGGAGTTGTTCCACTGAAACTGTTTGAGCCAAATATTTAAACGAAGTCTAATTTTGGTGGGCTGTTTTAAGATAAATGCTTTTCTAGTCCTCTCTATATGCTTTCATAAAATTAAACTGTTCACAATAAATGATGTTTAGATAAAATCGTTGGGCAAATTGTACATGACTTAGAACGCGGTTTTGTTAAACACTGGCTAAACTACGTTTAAATATTTGGCCCTTTAGTTTCTTTTGTTTGACTTACGACAAAAACCTTTAAAAGGTATATTTTGAAGGCTTTGCTTTTAGCTTGGTCACGCTTTTCGTAACGCTCCAGGAACCAATCTAGTCTCAGATTGACAGGTGCATTTGCGTAAAAAATTACAATGCATGTGCAGCATCTTGATGAGTTTGTTTATCGACAACTGAAACTTTGTGTTCTTTTAATGTTGCCATAACATGAAATACAGTTGCTAATCAAGATTCTGGTTTGATGCTTTGTTTAGTTATTTGTAGTTGAGGAAAGCGTTGCATAAATTCAATGCGAATCAATAACAGATGGCTGCGTTTTTGAAAGTTCACGCAGGCTTTCTCAGTAAAGGCAATGCACAATACCCAAACACGTACCGCACAGTTTATGTAGGTTGTAGTAGAGAAAAATGTTAAATGAGTGATTTGCAAAAATTTTCTATCAGATGATTTGTGAGGTATAAATGTAAAGGCTAATTTACACATGACTGTTCGTTCGGGCGCAAAACAAAAACACATAACAAGCTTACGATGAACACAAAAGTCGGCCTGATTTTGCTTTTAGAACTTCCCTTAACACAGAAATTTTGACCCTATAAGAAACTGTAACCCGCAAATTGCTACTACCGAAGGGCTACAGAAACAGCAAATTTAATGGCTGACCTAGAATTTCGCAAAAGGGTGTTGTGGGCGATTCGGTGATTTAGTTTGGAAGAATTCTACAACAGTAATCGAAGCTGGTGCATAATTATCACTTTTTGCTTTAAACACGCGTCTTTTAAGCTTTTGCTGGGTGAGTTTTTTTTAAATTTTTATTTCAGATGTGTTTGCGGGACGAAACATCAAATTGACTGGGACTCTGCGACTTGTATAACGTATTCTCCAGACTACTATCAACGTCTTACTTTAGAAAGCTCGTTTACTAACTTAGAAAAAACGCCACTGAATCGTAGCCAACAGTTACCAGCGCCGTACAAACGACTTATTGACGAGATCAAGCAAAACTAACTACGAGAGAACAACTGGAGAACTGACAATTTGACTAAGAATAAACGACTGTTTAACTGTGATAATAGACGGATCAAAACGCACCAATCACTGATTACGAGTCTTCATGGCCAATAACATCACGGCTTAACTGACAGACGACCTATAACATCGCGGCATAATTGACCAATCAGATCAATAACCAGAGTATAATACCATCAACTGACGTGATACAACTCACTTTGACTCTGAAGATGACTACCGCACAGGTTGTCGAAACGTCAGTCACTGTCAACAACAACAGTCCTATTCAGGACTACGTTTACCCGGACGATCAAACTCAACCTTTTGATAATATTCCTTAATAGAGACTATTGGGGGTCTCGTTTATTGCGAACTGCAAACGTCAGATTCAAGTTAAGGATTTCTCAGAATAGATATAAGTATATAAAAAGAGGCTTCGCCTCTAGCCCTGGCTGAATCTATATATTATTGTATATGTACACATCCAACTCCGTAAGTGGGGCATAACCGTTGAACAGGTCTAATTTTGTTATTCGTGTATTGAAATCGTGTCAGTTTAACTAAAGTTTGCGGGGTTTTGGGATTGTTCTTCCATACACTCTTAAGAATTGAAACATTCTGTCGATCATGATGCGTGCGTGTTTTTCATATACAGAAGAGATCCAAGCCCTTGGAATGGAGAGCGGCGCTTTTGCTGACTCACAGGTAACAGCGTCTTCAGAATATGATGCTTACCATTCAACGAAACGATCGAGATTACATACAAAGGAAATATCACCGCTGGAGAGAGGTGCGTGGTTGAGTTCGACGAACGATGCAGACCAGTGGCTTCAGATAGATGTTGGTAAAGTCATAAATGTGACACACATAGCTACACAGGGGCGAAATACCTACTCCCCTTTTCAATATGTAACAAAGTACAAGTTGCAATATAGCAACGATGGACAGACGTTCCAGTTTTACAAGAGAGAGGGACAGTCTTCAGATGAGGTAAGAAAATTCTGTTTTACTTCATGAAGTTGAAGTGGTAATTAGAACAGTTTTTAAAGCCTGTGAGGAGAAGATACTTGCTTATCTTTTCAAGTCCCAATAGTTGCAACATCAATTTTCTCTTAACAATTTCGATACATGATCAAGAGAAAGGTTATGAGAGACCAAAAAATGATCATTAAAAGGAAAATGCTTTGATCTCATATAAATCTTGAAACAATTTTATAATGAAATAAAAGTAGATCAGACTGGATATTTTTACGTGGGTATTCGCGGCGCCACAAGGATGTGGTTTTTACTCCTTTTGTTTAAACTGGGTGAGGGTTTGACATTTTGGGTCTATAGGTTATAGTTAAGGTATTTTGTGAACTGAAACCAGGGTCAGGAATTTGGTATGTTTTAATATCACAAGTCTTTTTTGAACAAGGATTTAACTCAGCATTAGGGTTGCAACAATCACATAAGTTGGTCTGAACCAGAGCACCGTTTTTGTAAAACTCGCACCACAGGATACGTCGAACCTTAAGTAAGTCGAAAATTGCGCGAACCCAAATCAAAATTGATATTCCCTGGACGTTTCCCATAGTTTTGCTGAAATATACCCTCGATACGGTCTAACCCTCGTCAAGTGTAAGTTTTCGCTAACACGGATTTTTTCCCCTTTAGGTCATTAAACCCGACCTCCCTTGCGAAGTAACTGAGCCAAAGATCCAAAGTACCGAACACCAATGCCTTGGTCTTTCACTTACCAAATTTTCGATGTTTGCACTCTTTCTTCGTAAGAATCCCGACTTTACATCGTTTGAGCATGAATCAAATATAATACATAACTGTCACTGAAAAAATTATCATTTGATCCATCTCCACTTAACGAACTCCCCATATTTCGAACCATTTCCCCTAATGGTTAGTATTATTGAGAGTCAAAATATACACTCATTTTGACCATTGCGCCGTTCTTTAGGTTTTTATTGGTAACTTTGACCGGGACACCATCGTTTATCAGCATCTCAGTCCAGTGATCACAGCTCGATACTTGCGAATAAGGCCAACGGAGTGGGTGAATCACATAGCAATGAGGATAGAGCTCTACACTTATCAAGGTATTATATCTACTAGTAATAACCCAAGATAAGCGAGTACGGGTGAGATCGCTGCAAATTTTTCAGTTCCAACGCTGTGCTTTGCGAAAGTTTCGAGTGATGGAAAAGTCGTAAGGCGCGTGATCAGATTACAAGTGATATAATGTTTACCTATCATGTATTCGATTCATTTTTAGTCGAAGTCGAAACGAATGCTGGCTACATACGTCTCGCACAAGTGTAATAGTCACTAGTAATAACCAAAGGCCCTGAAGCAGTGCGGGCGAGTTTCAGGGTTCTGATCGAAGTTCCTCAAACGCTGCGCTTTGCGTAAGTTTTACGCGATATAAGGTCAAAACGCGCGTGATCAGATCGGCGTGTGATAGAAGGAACAAACGCACGTGAACAGATCGCGTTGTGCATCCCATTCATTCATTCATTCTTAGTCGAAGTCTAAACTAATACTAGCTACGTACACCCCTCACTGTATAATAGTGACATGCAACGTGGAGAAAAGGATTGCGGGCTCCTCGGCTCGCCCGCAATGATTGACTGACTTATTGCTTAGCGAATGCTAGCTGGCCATTTACGTGCTGGGCACGTATAATAGTTACAAATAATAACCAAAGAGGGAGAGGGGGCGAGTTTCAGGCTTTGGAGGTTCCTCAAACGCTGCTCTTTGCGTAAGTTTCACTCGATAGAAGGACTAAACGCGCCTAATCCGATTACGAGAGATAGAAGGTCCAAACGCTCGTGACCAGATCGAGTTCACTCATTCTTAGTGGACGTCTAAACGAAGCTACCTACATACGTGCTGCGCTTGCGTAATAGTTGCAATCTGAGGAATAGGACTATGTTCTCCTTTGGTCGCCCGGAATGATTGGCAGATAAACCAACGTCAGTCCAGAAGTATTGCTTAAGGTCCAACAGAATGTCTTAAAAATCTAAATTCTTCTAATATTACTTACTGACGAGTTTTTCCCTTCCAAAACTAAACAGCTCAACTAACCATTGCTTTGAGGCGGCATAGATCGGCATCGCTTGAAAGCTGACAATAAGATGCTCGTACGTTAAATTGCAGAAGAATGAGAAGATACCATGCAGTAAACTGAACATTACAAACAGAGTTTATCTGCGGACTTCGAAGGAGACAGTTCCGAAATAATGAGGAGCATACAGTGCCAGGCATGGCTGTAAATTGGATTTAATTTAATTGCTTTTATTAACTGAAATAATTTACTTACGAATAACTGTCATTTAAGTTTAGCTACCAATCTAGACTATCTGATCATAGACCTTATAGCAAAGTACGATCTCTGTTGGCCAAATTTATATCTTAACCCGATCTCTGTTACTTGCAGATGAATGGCCGAATTGAAACTATAAATGGATAATCCGTTAGACAACTAATTCATCTTGTAATAAACCCGTACGACGAATTTAGAACGATTTTTGGTTTCTAGGAAGGGGGAAGATAGGTGCCAGTCTCTTAAAGTCAAAACTGGGCAGAAACCCGTCTTCGCCGTTTTCGTTTAGACATAAATTTAGAGACGGATGAACAGTCTTGGACGAATTATCCGTCTGTTAACACGTCTATAAGATCGACGTGCGGACAGACAACTCAAAGGATTAACGCCGATGGAATTCACACCTGGACAAGTCATCTGTGTCAGATGGATAATTTGTCGTTAGGAAAAACTCTGCCAGTGATATAAAATCATATGTAAGTCAGAGTATAAAACGCAAATTGGTCTTGTAAGTGATGCAAGAAAGAAATATTTCACGTATTGGTTGACAGGGCACTTCACAGAAATTAACCCTTCCACGCCACCTAGAGTGAATCATTTAGCTTTGGAGCCTGTGAATGGAATACTGTGTTGTCACCATTACCCTACGAGCAGAGGTTTCTCTCTTGCATGGCTTCAGTTTGTACGTTTACGAAGTCGTTTCATTCGCGAGGCCTCTTCAGCAGTGCTTCCACTTGATACTTTTTGTCGTTCAACAGTTTACAATTTCAAAGTCGAAAATTTGTTAAATTTTGACTTTGGCCAAGTGAAGGGTCAAAGCATCTTTGTGTATACGTTTCTCAAAGTGTTCAGTCATTATTAAGCGGGTTGAATTTAGAGGAAAAAGTGAGGGCTTTCCTCAGGGATAAAGAAAAACGTCCATAAAAACGAAGTGTCTTAATAAAAAGGTCCGGATTTGACTGTAGTTCGAAAAGGACGAGTGGCGAACAATACTTTGAGACCTGGACAATATTAAGGTCTAAATGAAAATAAACCTCCCTATCTTAAATATAGTATTTCGTACAAAAACTTGAAAAAACTTGGTAAGTCTTATACTAACCAGAAGTAACGAGAAAGTCAATTCCCATTTCAGGGAAAGGCTCGCCGCCCTTGATTTTGAATCTCTGTCAGGATGACTCGTATTTCAGGAAAGCACACATCGTTATTACAACACGGGTTCTCCCATTAGAAAATATTCAGTATAATTAGTTTGGGTAGACAAAAACAATAACATAAACACAGGTAAATAAACAGATATGTATTTAGGCTTTCTACGTATCCTTCTCATTTTGTGAACTGGAGTTGACAAAAGGCGACGGTTGAAATGACCTGCCGCGGTTTGGAGGTGGTTATTATTGAAAATTAAATCAATTATATTAACAACCACCATAAAAATCTAGGTAGGATACAATCGATAATATATATAATTATAAAAGCAATGTAAAAGTTAGTTTAGAGTTAAAATAATGCAGTGACTATTGGGAACAGAGAACTAAAGAATAAGTAATTGTATATAAAAGTAAACTGAACAAACTGACGTAAAAAAGCTATTATACTTTGTTTTCCCTTAACGTATACCGAAGATCATAAAATATGAAACAGGTGTTTCGTTTGTTTTTCATCTTTCAATCCAAGTACGTCACACTTTATCAATTTTTAAAAAGCATTTGAGCCGTTTAACTTAAAACCGCCCCGACATAATCGCTATTAACGCAAAATGCTTAACCTTCGCCTATTCTTGATGTTTTTTCTGGTTCGAAATCCGTTCGTAACACACCAAAGCGAGCGTTTAATACTTGCGGGTAGTGGCATAAGACGACATGGGGTGTCTTACGCATATTTTGCAGTCCATAAATTTCAGTATCTTCAAGGATCTCCGTTAGGATCTTCCTGTGAAGTGGACAAACCTCGAGATTGTGCTTTGGCCTGTGTGAATAACCCACCGTGCTCTTCATTCAATCTCGGTTTGTTATTGACTGCAAAAGGAAAGCTGCAATGCGAACTCTTATCCGAAGACAAGTACAGAAATGCGGGCAAAATATTCCATTCTCAGCAATTTCATCATTACAGCATCAAGGTAAATATAAAATACGATAGTTTCATATACACATTTTATAAATAGAGTCTTTCAGATTTCGATAAAAGATCTTATAGTCCGACAGAAAAGGTGACTTTTTGCTATGAATAACCTTGCCAGTTGGTATACAGTAAACACCCGCATATAAGAACCTATAATTTTCGAGATCAGGCTGAACAGGTATTTCAGGGTACTTTTTGACAAATCAGGCTGATTAGGTTCTTAATTTTCTAGAGTTTTTCTTATCATAGTCATTCACAAAAATATTATACTACTAGTACATATTGGCTTAGAACTAAATGAAAAACATGTACTTGCCAAGCTATATACACACAATAACATATTATTAGAGATTTCATCACATACAGTTAACATCGAGAATTTTGATCTGGGTGATCTTTTGTATAAGAACCTCTCTTCCTCGCCAGGTTGAACAAGTTCTTATAAACTTGATAAATGTCAAATTTCAGCCTGTAGGTTCTTAAATCTTTCGGTTCTTATGTGCGCGTGTTTACTGTATAGTATTTTTCAATACTCTAACAGCTTGCCTGGGACTCCTAGTTTACTGATCCATCAACTGAAGCTCTTGCAGTAGTGGCGAAATTTAACTCTTCACATATTATATATTATATTATATTATATTATATATTAAAGTGCGACTCGCGCCACCATTTGAACAATTGTGACAAAGGAAGACCGTCAACATAATTTATTCAAAGTTATTGAAAACCGCACAAACGTATGCGGCTAATTTGTTTCATCCGGCAAAAATCAATTTATTCAAGCATTTTCAGGACAAAGGCGTGCTTCACAATCAGTCACCCTGGTATGTCATAATTCCCAGCTGTTTGACTGAACAGACCAGACAAAAATATAAATTTTCCCTTAAAATGCAGCTAAAAAATAAAATTGTTATCCAAGATTTCGCCGATCATCGCTGGTCATTTCCTCAGGTTTTGCTGGTGTAACAAATATGATGAATCCCATGTTTATGAGGGATGATTCTAGCGCCACTCAGTGCCAATATAAACTCATGACTACCTCATAGAAGAACTAGAAGAAAGGCAGCTGAGAGTAAGACCTGCAAACGCGGCACATATAGAAAAAAGAGGCGCATCGCAGCTGATAAGAAAGACAGCCTAGCTATTAAAAGGAAGCTGAAAACAAGCATTGATCCTTTTAATCCGGATGCAAAAAGGTGACATTGATGTACTGGGAAGTCATTGTTACAAGTTAGTTATTACTGGCCAAGATGAAGCCGTGCCTGTAGAGAATTCCCTAGGATTGAAGATAATTAGAGAGCTGACCTCAAGATCGGGCCTCAAGACAAAACACGAAGCAGACACAATCGTCACGGCACAAGAAATATAATTAGCACAGGAAGAGAAAAACAAAGCAAATGGCACAGATATGACTATGTTCTGCTGCAGCTGTACCATTACCTTGAAAGAGGGCTATACATCCCCATGGTGATGCAGTCACCTAAGAAAGGCAGAGCCGAACGATGTGGACATAAATGTTACGGTAAAAAGCTTTGCCAGTCCAATACCCGACAGATAACCAGCCCATGCACTTCCAAGGTGTAACACTGGCCATCTCCAAGTGTATCCCCCATCGGAAAGGGTAAGAGGTTAAAACTTCTTCAGTGAGGGAAGTTCAGCTGAAGTCTCCTTGGCAATAAAACTGCTGTCTTTTACGATGTATTTCTCCAGTCCACAGCTTTTGCCTTGGCATGCTACAAAGTGCATGACTCAGTAAAATATAACTACATGACATCCGGCAAGTTTGGAAAACAAAGACAGGAAGTAAAGGGGCAGCTGAAACTATACCCAAACTGTGCACTTAGTCTCCAACAAATGAACCTTACAAACGAAACTCAAAAAAGCACCCTTCCGTAGAGGATTTTAGGCAGCATTTGGAAGTATCGAATGCGGACTTGCACCGTTCGTACCGCAGGCATGCGACCTTAGTTTTACATGTAAATTGTTTGTATAGCCTGCGTTGCAAGTGTTTCCACGCAAGTTTGTCGTGAAAGTTGGGACGAGAGCAACTCAATTTTCGACAAACCTGTGCGGAAACGCTTGCTACGCAGGCTGCAAACAATCGTATGTCCGGCATGAAACGAAACCCTTAAGTCTACCAGTGCTGCATCTGAAGGCGCACCTTACAGCCAGACTATGAACCCACCGATTATGGCTGGACCGAAGAAAGGATGAGGTATCTAAGTCTCTACACCCGTCACTCTCCCTGCTCCGCCAGCAGCAGTCTCACATGCTCAACTCATCAGATGTTTTAGTTCTTTGGAGAGTTCATGGCAAGTCCAAGGGCAGAGGGTGCAAGAGAGGCAGGTGGCATGCAAGTACTATGGTTTGCATGTCTGTAAAGGTGGTGCTGCACGAGGCAACGAACATTAACGAGCAAGTCAATTTGGAGACCGCTGTGCGACTGCACCGGCTGGGGTTCTAACAGTGGCACACTGAAGTTTTTTTTGCCCTCAGAGTGAAAAAGAAACCAGCGTTGCCTAAAGCGGCGTGTAAGATGTTGAAGAAAGGGTGGTATTTCCTTTTTTTTAATTTTTACTATTAGTAACCTAAACAAAATGGACCATTTTTTTTATTTTTGCTTTTATTAATTTTGAAGCGAAAGATACGGGAAAATCAGTCCTGTTGATGAATCATGAAAATTTGTATTGTATTTAATATATCCTATAACAATTTGGTAAGGATAAATATATTTGGAAGTGATGGATGTTTTTTAACAACTACTGGTGTGTCATTGACGAATAGGCTTCATCTTAGTCAAATTCACCACATTTAATATCCGGTTTCAGATCAATTAAAAAAAAATCAAATTCCCCAAGACTGCACGACTGACAGTTGCTAAAAATGAGAGTAAAAGATACTATGCCTCGAAGTGAACCCCTCTTCCTCGTTCTAGTCTGCCGGACTATTGATTTTGGTGAGTAGTGGTCTGTTGTTGGCTCGGAGACTTTTCATGCTTAAACTTGAATATCCCAGGTCTAACGACCATCATTACCCTGCAAATCAAAACATCGAGAACAAGTGCAAATCAAAGCTGATAAGCTCTTTTTAGGAGCTTCTTTTTAAAGAAAACAATGAGCTAAAAGTTGAGGACCAGCCAGGAATGACATTATAACAAGAGAAAAAAGTGTGGATGAAATATAATGCCTACATTTACAGAAAAGGGAAAGTTATTTGAATTGTAATTTCCTAGGTAACTTTGTCGCCGAGTACTTGCGAGTGAGGGTGTTTGTAGTACGTACTTCCTGGATATTAAATGGATATCACATGCAAAGTAACGTTCAATGAACATGGTTTTTTTTAGACTCCATGTTCAAGTAACCCATGCAAGAACTCAGGAAGTTGTTTTCCAGATTACGAAGAGCATAATTACCGTTGTATCTGTGCCCCAGGCTATACAGACTCTTATTGCACGACAGGTTAGTAAAACAGCACACCATTCTATTTTAGTTTAACCCAACTGACTCGTTATCCCATGAAAAAAGTTTCAGTTTTAAAAAGCAGCAGATATCGGAACGCAGTTTATACGAAAAATAATAAAAAATATATATAAAAGAAATATCTTATCAAATCAATAATGAAAACAATAATCCACTGCCCTTCTTTACTGCACATTTAAAAATCGGTAAATTTAAGTAAAGAGATCTATAGAAAACCAACGTTCTTCATAAATTTCTGTAAATCAAGCTTACGTTATAACAGGGGCACCCAACGACGATTTTCGGAAAAATATCTGTTCGGAAGACGATTTGAGATCTAGAATTTTCGGAATATTTGTTGTAAAATTTCTTGCTTGCCTGCCTCTCCTAGGATTATCGAACTTCTAAAAAATGGTAAAATTGCCCATTTTCAACGGATTTTTACCCTAAAAAGGTCACCTAGAATTTTCGGAAGCCTTTTTTCTGGCTGAAACTTTCGAACAGGTAAGTTTTGATCCCTATAATTTTCGGATCACTAGACTTTCAGCTAGGAAATCCGAACAGATGAAAAATTTATAGAAGATAAAAATATGCCCATATCCACCGTTTAAATACTAAAACACGTTTAACAATGCTATGTTTAAGTGGTTTTGAACTGTATTCTCGTTGGGTGCCCCTGTTATAATAACCATGCGAGATGAACAGCTTAATACTCTGAATATTTTCAAGGTAATACTTACTATTCAAAAGTGAGAGAGAATAAACGCTTTTTTGAGGAAAACCCTATAGTGCCTAATTCGAACCGTCGAATGTTTTGGACGTCGTTGAATGGCTCAGTTATCTTACTTGACCGAAATTCTAAATTTCAAGCTGCATTAGAGATGCAATTAACCTTGGAATTTGGGAATGAGGGTTTTATTTCCATGAATTACCGCCACTGTGCTTCTTTTAATGCCTTTCAGATATCAATGAGTGCTTAAGTCAACCCTGTTTGAATGGTGCGACATGCATCGATCAGGTTAATAACTATAGTTGCTCCTGTCAGGCGGGATACCAAGGAAGGAACTGCCAAACAGGTTAGCTTTTTTAAAATGGCTTTAAGTCGAAGCACATAGAATAAAATGCCGTGAACCAAACCGGACACGCCTTCTGTTCACGCACAAGAACAGCGATTTCGGTGCGATTTCAGTAACGGAGCGATCTCTGATTGGAGCGTCACATATGGGATAGGTTCTGTGCCACACGTGGAACAAGTATTCGGGGCGTAGTTGAAAAGAATAAGTAGGACCGAGGACTGGAACCCACTGACACGAAAGTAAATATTTAGGAGTGAAGACTGGGAGCAAATGCACCAAGCCATCTCCGCCAACCGCTCCGGCAGAATGTTCTATAAAATTGAACGACTTGCCCCAGCCCCAGGTAGTTGCTGTTCATGCTTTACTGGATAGCTTTTCATGTTAACAAGTAAAACTATCCGGTACAACGTAAACAAAGCTTAGCAAGACCATATGATTAGATTTTTTTTAAAGCATGTACCAGTAATATAGTTTAGTATTTCCACTCCATTTCAAGTTATCACTAGTTCACGTGACGTGGTCTGCAATAACAGACGCCGCTGTGTGCATGACAGCTACTCGTAAATAATGGCTTTAAAATGTCCCGTTTCCCTGTCATACAATCTACGTTTTGTTCCACCTACATATGAGTATGAATATGTAGAAATCTGGAAAGTACTAACAACTGGATATAGATTTGACCTTTTTGATTGGCAACTTCTCTACGTTTCAACCAATCGGCCATAGCTCACGTTCATTTCCATTTTAAATGAAAAGAATGGAGAACTAAAGAAACTGAGATTTAGTTTACAGCTAACCTCTGTTAAAAAATTGCGCCTCACCCCAAACTCTGTACATCGGTTAGATACGGTACAACGGTAGCTATTCTTAGCTTAATCGAGGCTCTATTTCTTCACTTTTCTTCCTTCTAAATGAGTTTCTCTTATTTTCATGGTCTCTTACTGTATATACATTTGTAGTAAAGAAGTAATTAGAAATACGTGAACGTGTAAAGCGCATTATAATGTCTAAGGAGATTCAGGCGGATGGGTTTTGTTGCTTACCCTACGTACATGCCCCTTCCCCCCACCCCCCTCCCCAAGTCCAAAATAACTCTCAGTCTGAACAGGATTGACCTATTTTCTTACCTAATGGTTAGAGTACTTCGGACATTGTAACTTGCATGAGTTTGCAAAATGAAGTCACGTCTTTTAGAAAGTTTGGGTTGATAAAACATTGCCTCTTAATTTCGAACCGTTAAGTGTTTACAACGTTGTGAATGGTTCCGTTTCCTCAGTGAACCAAATGCAACAATTTATCAAGTTCTTATCATTCCTTGTAGACAAAATGGTACGAGTAAACTCCAGAAACTTTCATTCCAAATTTTAACCCGCATGTCAGATGCAATTCCGTTGGATTTGGCAGTGGAAGTTTTTTATTATTCTCTAACGTGTTTCGATGCCTTTCAGATATCGATGAGTGTTTAAGTCAACCTTGTTTGAATGGTGCGACATGTATCGATCAGGTTAATAACTATAACTGCTTCTGTCAGACGGGTTACAGAGGACGAAACTGCCACGCAGGTTTGTTAACAGGCTGTTAGTCGAAGCACATTGAAAAAAATAATTTCACGGTCCCGGAAAATACAGTCAAACCCTGTTGGTGAATACGGACACCGAGGGAGCCATAGTGTCCGTATTAACGGGGTGTCTGTTAGTCTCCATGTAAAGGATTTCTTTCCCCAGGGGCAAAGCAAACTGTTCCGTAATACTGCCAGAGGTGTCCGTGTTGAGCGGGTGCCCGTAAGGCGGGCTTTGACTGTATAACGAAACTGATCAAATTTATAACCCAACACTTTGACAATAAAAGATATTATTTTGAAAGCTGCGATTCATTACGACTGCTGTGTCTTTCACAGCTAATACGGCCAGACTTTTTGAGTCACATCGTTGTCAGAGTTCAAAATACCGTTGGCACTACGAGTTATAACACAATGCGCTCAATGTCGATCAAGGTTAATAGTAAATGCACGAAACTTACTTTTTTTCCTGTCTAGCTTGCTTGGCTCCCTTAGGAATGGAAAACGGTAAAATAACATCAGTGCAGCTGACAGCGTCATCTCAGTGGGATGGGAACCATTCTCCTGACCGCGCAAGGCTGAATATTCCAGCGATCGGCAATTACAAAGGTGCGTGGGCAGTAGCAGCTGATCAGGTGAACCAAAATCAGTGGATATTGGTTGACCTGCGAATCAAGACACGCATCACGTACGTAGCTACTCAAGGGAGGGAGGACGATGTGCAGTGGATAAGGAAATATAAATTGCAATTTGGCGACGATGGAAGTTCATTCGAGGTTTTTAAGCAGGAGGGTGAAAACGTCGACAAGGTAGGATAAAGTTGTGACGAGAGAGGACAAAGGGTTAGAAAACTGATACCCAATTATGTTTTATGGCTGGCTCCTCTCAAGGCTTTTGGCGACAAAGATCATGCAAGAAATTCACATTGAAATGTCTTTTTCAGCATTGAGTTTTTTCAGCAGTTGAAATCTTTGCCGGGTAAAGATATCACAAATTTGCCGCCAATGCTTAGTCTTATTTTGGTAAGACATCCAATTACGAAAGATCTTCATCTCCTTCTTCTTTCTGATTTTTCTGAAAAGACTGAAAGAGACTCTGTATGCAATGTACAAGCCAAATTATTAAAAGTTTTTACCTGTGAACCAGAGGCAACTTTAGCTCTGTCTTGTTCTTCAGGCGTTTCTTGGAAACTCTGACAGCGGGACAGTTGTGACACATGTTCTTATTCCACCAATCAAAGCACGATACGTCAGGCTTATACCAGTAGAATGGCACAATTACATATCCTTAAGGATGGAGCTGTATGGTTGTTTAGGTAACGGCAGTACTCTTTCATAATAAAGTCTTGGGGATAAGCCCAAGCATGACCTAGGAGACATGTGAAAACCAAAAGGCAAAAGTAGAAAATAGCTGCGTCATGATTCTTGATCCATGTTTCCCTGTACACCGCACTCGGATAGAGCTCTTTATCTTGTGTGTTTTGTCTTCTCTATAGAGGCACCAGCTTTGTCTCTTCATGAATTATGCGTTCATATGCAAGTAAATAAGACGAAATTTGAAGGAACAGTTCTCTAGAGTAATTATCACATGACCCGTATTTAGGAAAACAAAACATACAAGCTAGAGATCTATTATGAGGGTTGCTACCCAATGTACAAATACAGGACTTTGAACAACGAAATAAAGACATAATTGTATTCTCCAAGGTGTGATAAACTATCAATAATGGGCTTTGGTCGGATTTTACTAAACTACACTAACAAACTCAAAATCGTCCATCCAACGTTTTTATGATTCACGCACGTATTTACAGCAAAAGACCTGACAGATTTCACGCTATAGTAACGGTAACTTTATCACGAACTAGGCACTCTTTTGGATTTATATTGGTTACAGACGCTTTGAAAATAGAAGAAAATCTTGATGACAATGTCGCTTTGAGGATCACGTCCCCTTTCTCTTACTACGTTCAGTAAAAGTGCGCTGTTTCGTGCAAAACGCAGTTTTGTATAAAATGCGAGTTGCGTTGTGCAAGATCCCTGGAAGGAATGAATCACTGCAAAAACCCGAGCTTCATTCCTTGTGCTACGGTTGCTGCAACAAAGTGTTGCGACACGTGTTCTTCAATTCAGTCATGAGATGTTACATCTGACAACGAAATTGTGCAAGAAGCACGGGTACAGGCCTGTACAAGATGTTTTTATGGCTAATTCGGTAATAGCTGCTGAACACGTTTTCCTAAGACATTCTGCATGCTGTACAGTAGACACCGGCTAATCAGAACCAACATTTTTTGAGGTCTGGTGTAGATATTGGCAATTTAAGCTTAGTAGGTTCTTAATTAGGTTCTTAATTTATATGAAGGAGATATGGATGTTGACTACCAGAAAAAATAAGGAAACTTGAGTTTGGTCCTTACATACACAGTATTTATTCAGAACTGTTCATCGCAAATCTTCTTTATGGAAGGTCCCATTAAGACAATTATAATCTGTTCTTTTAATAAACCTTTTTTCGTTGTAGGAATTACATTAATACTGCTGTTTGTAATTATAGTTTGGGCAGTATCTTCTTGTAATAAGTCAAACTCCTTGGTTAAAATGTTTATCTTAATTTACCTGTAACCTAAATATAAGAACCTGCTTGATTTTGTTTGGCTAAACAGGTTCTTATATTTTGGGGTATTAAGGTGTCAAATGTCTGTCAGGTTCTTAAACCAGAGATTCTTATTAGCGGGTGTTTACTGTATAAAAAACGTATCAGTGTAGGTAAGGATTTATGGGTTTTAGGGTACACATACACTCTTTCATAACTGGGTCATCAAGATTGATTTTTTTTTTTTTCATTTTTTATCTGAAGAAGAGATACAAGCCCTTGGAATGGAGAGCGGCGCTATAGCTGACTCACAACTAACTGCGTCTTCAGAATATAATGCTTACCATTCAACGAAACGATCGAGATTACATACAAAGGAAATATCAGCGCTGGCGAGAGGTGCATGGGTGAGTTCGACGAACGATGCAAACCAATGGCTTCAGATAGATGTTGGTAAAGTCCTAAACGTAACGCACATAGCTACACAGGGAAGAAATACCTACTCCCCTTTTCAATATGTAGCAAAGTACAAGGTGCAATATAGCAACGATGGACAGACGTTCCAGTTTTACAAGAGAGAGGGACAGCCTTCCGATGAGGTAAGAAACTTCTCATTTTGACTCCACTACACAACATCAACAGACAAAACGTTATGGCAAATAAGTTTATTTTGGGACGGCTTGGCGAGAACCAACCCTACAAAGTACTTATGTAAATACAATAATGACAATAATAGGTGATTACTGGTGAATACCTAATGTACAACACTCGTAAACTAGCTTTCACAAAAAACTCGTGCTACAAAAGGTCGCTCTTGACCTGAATCCCCCAGTTAAGCACGCAGGCTTAGTGCCACTTAGGCTGCCAGTTATTCTGGGGAAACTAATTAATAAAACTATGATAACATATAGCTGGCAAAGGGAACACGGTAGGAGCACAGAGGCTAAGTAAAAAGAAAAACTGCTATAACTGGTCGATCTCGACCTAAATCCCCCAAATAAGCACGCAGGCTTAGTGCCAGTTAGGCTGGGGAAACTAATTAATAAAACTCTGACAACGCATAACTGGCACAGGGAACACGGCAGGAGCACAGAGGCTAAGCAAAAGAGAGATCTGCTACAACTGATCGATCTCGACCTGAGTCCCTCAAAGAAGCACGCAGGCTTAGTGCCAGTAAGGCTGCCAGTTAGGCTGGGGAAACTAATTAATAAAACTCTGACAACATATAGCTGGCACAGGGAACACGGTAGGAGCACAGAGGCTAAGCAAAAAGAAAAACTGCTATAACTGGTCGATCTCGACCTAAATCCCCCAAATAAGCACGCAGGCTTAGTGCCAGTTAGGCTGGGGAAACTAATTAATAAAACTCTGACAACGCATAACTGGCACAGGGAACACGGCAGGAGCACAGAGGCTAAGCAAAAGAGAGATCTGCTACAACTGGTCGATCTCGACCTGAGTCCCCAAAGAAGCACACAGGCTTAGTGCCAGTTAGGCTGCCAGTTAGGCTGCCAGTTAGGCTGGGGAATTTTAATAAAATTCTGATCAACGGATAACTGGGACCGGGAACACTTCAGGAGCACAGAGGCTGAGTGCCAGGAAAACTGGGAATTATCTCCACTAATGTACCCAACAAGGCACATAGCCCAATAACCAGTAAGGCTGCCATAAAAGGCTAGGGGAGGGCATTGAAAGTAAACAAATCGATAACGACCCTGGCTAGAAGTCTGTAACATTGCCTGCAACCTAACTGCATCAAACGAGACCTATGTCGCCTCCTAAAGAGCGGTTCCGGGACAGCTGACCTAGACATACATAGAAACTAAATATATCAAGTAAAGGAGCAGGTGCAAAACTAAGATAACTGTACAAGTACATAAAATAAGAAACGGGAAAAAAACTGAAAACTAGCAGAGCTGAGCTACCGCTTACAAACTGAAGTAAGTGCGGTCAGACGGAGGCCAGAAAAAACCTGCCCAAAAAAACCCCGAAGGGAAAAAATGCGGGCAGGAAATCTGCGTAGGAACCAAGGCTCAAGCTCAAGGCCCTTCCTACGGGACTTTACAATGTCATCGAGAATATGTTGCTCCTAAAAATAAATAAAACAAAAATAAAGAAAAACCAAAGAGAGGGTGGTTCGTAAGCCTAGATGACGTACACGTGATATACGCAGCCTTATATACCCCCAATATGGCTACGCATGGTGCAACCGGCCTAGTACCCAGGCCCTGTTGTATCTCGTGCCGTCAAAATATTTATTTCTGTCTTCTTCGCGGGCTCATTCGTCAGAAATAACATATTTTGACTCCACTACACAACATCAACAGACAAAACGTAATGGCAAATAAGTTTATTTTGGGACGGCTTGGCGAGAACCAACCCTACAAAGTACGTAGAGTGACAAAGTATTGGGCGAAATGACAAATGAAAGCTCCTAGAGCCCAAGAAACTGAAAGCCTTTTTTCTAGGTCATCATCGGTAGACGTCCTTGGCTAGAACGGACTTCCAGCGGCCGAGCCACTGAAACACACTGTCACTAACCCCATTGTAAGCAGCGGAAGTGGCCCCTCTCGAACGCAAGGAATAAAAAACCAAAAGTGGAAGGGTCAACCCCGAAACTTCTCAGGTCCTTGCGAAAAGCCTCTCTAATTGTGGTATAGCTGATAGGCTCGTCCTGGGAAACTAACATAAAGGAACTGTTCCCGCGAGACATGGGCCTAAAAATGAGATCCCTGGAGCTAGAGGGATGGAAAAATGGGCAAGGTACAAGCAGGGCCAAACATTTCCGAAAAAATCACTTCGATTCATCGCCCTTACAAAGTTGGTCGTTCTTGCTTTTGAGAACCTTAATGATCATGAAACCCTCATGAAAGAAAATATAATTCCCCGTAATTATGGAGACCTCATCAAAACAAAAATCCTTTTGGAAGCACACCTAACCCCTTCAATAATCGGTTTATCCGTGGGAGAGGGAATACCCGCCATGGTATGAGCCCATTTACTACCGTAAACAGCCGAGTCTACGACGCACGGGGAGTGTGACTCTTCAATGAGGTGTTGCAAATACAAGGCAACATGGCAGGGACTGGCAGGACAGGCCCAGGAATGAAGCTTACAGACAGCAAAACATTTTTACTTGCGAGAAGCACGAAGGTACACCACTGTCACACTAACGGCCTTTGAGGAGAGAACCGTCGATTGCATTGTAGACTGTCTGTCAGCCTCAGTTTTCAACCCTCTGGTGGGAAATTCTGGGGCCCGCGCTAGAAACCAGAGCGGGACATATCTGAAAAGTAATCGAAGAAGAAAATGTGAGGAGCACGAAATAAAAAAGAATTTAAAAAACAAGCGAGCTTAAAACACCGGAAAAGGGAAGTGTGAGGAGAGTGGGCGGGGGGGGGGGGGGGGGGGGGGGGATCAAAAACCTAATGGGTCCAAACCTAAAGGTACGCATAACACGCGTGTAGAGGCACAGGTAACACTTTCCGTCAGGCGGCGTAGAGCAGAAGCCCTCCAGGGACGAGGGAGGTCTGGGGCGCTGAAAATAAACTCGAAGCGCCAAAAAATAAAGGCCTGGATCTGAAGAGGGAATTACGGGCCTTCCCTGGAACTTAGGCAATAAAACCCAGTCGACAACAAAACTATTCCAATGCACTCCATGTCTAGTAGAAACATTCCAGAAAATAGCTGACTCCCATAGGGGAGGAACAAGGGTTCCCGTGAGCGCGGCAGAGCCCAATGTGTCTGATGACTCTAACAATGAGGCAAACCGGTGGGCCAAGCCAGTTGTCGTCCAAACTCCAATTTAGAGCGAAGGCATAAACAGCCTAACAGCCTGGCTGAAAAAATCGAGAGTTAAGCCTACGCAACTCGCCGTTGTAGCTACAGGCGAACCTGTAAATAGTGTAAGGACCTAAGAGGTGATGTAGCCCTTGAAAAACAGAATCGTTGAGGCCGTAGCCATCGAAGTCAACGAGTTTGCAGATACAGTCCGCACTGGCGTTCAGGTCCCTAGGGATCCACTTGAACTCGAACGAAATACAATGATGGGAGCAAATTTGAAAAACAACTAGGGCTAAATCCCGGAGATCGCGTTTCCTGCTGCCGTCGCGAAGAATGGATTAGACGCTATGGTTGTCAGAATACCAAAAAACCTTGGACTGATTATGTAAAGGGCTCTAGAAGGCTAGTAAGGCAAGACAAACGGCTTTGAGTTCTCTCCAAGTCGATCTACGAACACTTTCCGACCAATTCTGATGAAAAATCAGCTCAGGATCAGACTCCTCTAAAGCGATGCAGGCTGAATAAGAAGCATCGGAGAAGCCGGAGCTTACTCTCACTGGGAGCGAACTGGAACCCCTAAATAAATTTTGCCGTTGAGAGGCTAACATTGTTCGACCAAAGTTCAATGTCCAACAAAGAATCAACGGACAGGAAAACCTAGCTATCCCAGGAAACAGCTGAGTAAACAACTGAGAAAAGAAATCGGGCCATGATACACGCGACAGATCCCACGCAACTCGAGAGGAAAATACTTTGGCCAGCTACACACGGGACGCGTAGAACATGGAGTGTAGTGAAAGACTAATATGAAGACAAAGCCACCAGGTCGTGAGACAATTTAGCAATGCGTTCATCCGTGGCTCTAATGCTTCCATCGAGAGTGTTATGACCACGAAGCCACGAGAAAATTTGAACAGGCTCCCACAGGGACTTTTCCTCATTAGGAATACGAACAAAGCGAGACTAAGCTAAATCGGCATGGACAGCTCGCAAACTGTAAATTTTGGCCTGAACGTGATAGGCTCCTCCTCCTATAGCTAGACGATAGTCAAGAAAATGGCAATAGGGAAACCGTGGCTTCTTCTTGATTTCTGAAGCGGTTTGAGGGAGGCTGACAAGAACCCAAAGGGAAGCGCGCAAAGTAGAAAATACCTAAAAAGCCAGGTGCCGAGATCCCAGGTGAACGCAAGGAAATACCGGTGATCAGGGAAAATTACGATAACCGCACTAGAGATAAAATATAAATAAATAAAAACCCATCTCAAAAATTTAAGTGGCCATGGACAAGTCTTCGCACTTGAATTTCTGTTTGTAGAAAAAGGTGCAAACGTGCCTAAAATCCAGGATTAACCTTTGTTAGCCGGAGCGGCGTGTCAAACAGAAAGCGGGTAAATGATATTGGAATGCAAAAAATTTCTGAAAGGAGGTTGAGACTGGGAAGCTCATTAACAGCTACGGACAAAAAGAACTGTAAACACGTGCGGAGGCATTGTAGGGTTAGCAAAAAAACATAAAAAGCTGGAAGAAGGGAATTTTGTAACTTACACTAATAACATTCAAAATGAACAGAGAAACTAGCAAAGTATGCCAGAAATAGATCATTATGAAAAATATTCCCCAAACAGAAGGTAGAATAGAAATATCAACGGTACACTCAGAGCTCTAAACCGCGCCTAAAACTAGCGGGGTGAACGTCAGAAGAAACTGGTATAACATCGAGACAATCCTGATCCGTATTACGCCTTGCCGCTTAAAAAATTCAGTACTAAATTAGAATAGACTGCACCTGATTGTTGCCCTTCATCTAGCCATTTCGGAGTTTGGCATGTTTGGCTTGTCCATCGTCGGGTAACAAGAACGCTTTCCACAGGCAAAACAGGTCCGGACACTAGGTCGACGAGAAGGCGAAAAACAGGAACGTTTGACATAAGAGGCTGGGGTCGCATCTGTGAACTTGAGGTGGACGCCGGCGTTCCCACTGGCGAGGATCTGTTGTTGAGAGTTGAAAGAGTGGTCTTCTTCTTCTTACCGGCCTAGTACGCTACATGGCCGCAAAATTCTGCATTGTGGATCCTTTGAAACTGGTCTTCGTTGGCCTTCTTCTTGAACTTACGTGGTTCGTTATACTTTAGTTTCTTAATTTCTTTCATCTGCTGCTCGGCCAAATATTCGTTAGCGCGCTTGATTTGACCAACGGTTTCCGTTAACAAATCTTTAAACGAGTCCATTAACTGTTTGTTATTCTCCTAAATGAGATCGGACACTTCGTCTTTGCTGACGGATATAACGCAAGAAAGAGCCGATAAGAACGCTAAGAAAAACCAAAGAGAGGGTGGTTCGTAAGGCTAGATGACGTACACGTGATATACGCAGCCTTATATACCCCTTATATGGCTACCCATGGTGCAACCGGCCTAGTACCCAGGCCCTGTTGTATCTCGTGCCGTCAAAATATTTATTTCTGTCTTCTTCGCGGGCTCATTCGTCAGAAATAACATTTCTCTTTTTTTTTTTGCCGAGGGTGGTGGTTGAAGCAGTTTTACAGCCCGTAGGGGAAGGGCGGGAAATGCTCGCTTGTGCAACCTCAGCGGCATGGGTGGCGCCAGAAGGGTAAGGGGCTTCATACGGTACGCCGTACACCCCACGGGAATCATCCAGGGACCCCTTCCATAGGTTTTTCAGCTAATATCCAATATTGAACTTGAACCCTTGAACTCGAGCAAAACTGATTTCCCCTGAAATTGTCCTATTCTTTCGCTGTTATTTTTAATACCCTCAACAGCTGGAAATTTCCACTAACTCGAATTTTAATTCCCTTCAGATCATTTTGATTCTTAAACCTCCAATCTTTGCGTAGTGTACTGAGTGCAGCTGTGAGTGAATCATCGAAGCGCCAAAAAATAAATACAGTCGAATCTCCACTAACGGCCACCTCTCCAGAACGGCCACTTTTTTATTGTCCCGGAGGACAGTCCACACCATTGACTCTTGTTTATACCTCTCTACAACGGCAACCGCCACTAAAGCGTTTCCCCAACTGCCAAAATAACCTCTCGACAACGGCCAGTTTTTTCAGCTGACTGATGAAAAAGCCAAGAATGGTCATGAAATTTGATCCGTATGGCACGTTGATGATAAATCACGCCAACTGCATTTCGATTGTGTTCCATTTATACTCACGTATACTGCTACAATAAGGATAAATTGTCTACAATATAGCGAATGTTGCGAAACTTGCTCATTTTGTTACATTAATATGTTGATTCAAAGCATTTTTCAAGTTTTTTGTGTATTTTATCTCTCTACATTACATATGACTGTTTATCATTATGGGATACAGTAAGCATGAACTGAGCACATGTTGTATACCCCTAAAAAAATGTCATATCATACCTCTACCTCCCCATAACGGCCACTTTCTTGGTATAGAACACCACCCCGAGGACTACAGTCCTCTACTCTTTTCAAGAATAAGAGTACTTTAACGTTCCACAGAATTTATTATATGACCAAAAGTCGTGAGAAAAACCAACGGTTGTTAGCCTTTTTAAGAGAAGATTAGAAAGTCTAGCCGTTTGCAGATGTCATTACAAAAGCAACACTTCCTCCTCAGATAAAAAAACAAGGCCTTAAGTGTTGGTCTGGCCAGGGGTTGAACCTGCGGCCTCCCGCTCGGCAGACGGGCGCTCATTTAATAGAGCTAGCCCTGCCTCGTACTCAGACGTCTCTCTCTCGATGAAAGTAGGGAGCTTACGAATTGACGACTTTCGCACGACGACGCCGTTGGAGTGCGTGACAGGCTTACTGCGCATGCTCATCTGGGCACTTGCCGGCGTCGCGCCAAAGTCGACGCCGTTGTTGACAGCGATACGCCGGCGTCCTAGAAAAAGCAGGACGTGGGACTAATTTCCAAAATTTTCCCTGCATACTTCAGCGGATTTTTCCAGATTATTCAAGTATCACATTAGGGACATTTTCTTTACATATGTTTTCGATTTGTTTGTCTGTTTTCATTGGAATAACGACCCGAAGAATCAACACAATAGCTAGCTGTAGACAAACAAAAATTAACACCGAGTGAAACGATATGGGCAAGATGGTACTAAAGCCACAACTAGACCATTGCAAGTGGTTATCTCATCACAGTAACTACAGCTGTTCAGCAAGTTTATAAATGCCCTCCCTGTACATAAACGCGCCTTGCATTCGTCCTTTGTTGTCTCGTCTAAATCCGTACTTAACTCTGAGTTTGTTGATGAAACGCATAAAAGTACAAATACAGTGAAATACTCGGTCCCTTATAAACCTGTTTCCATAAGCGTCTGCAATACGAGCTCTCGTTTGCCTTATGAATTTAGACATTTTGGTTGAACAAACAAGCTTACTTGTGAAAAGAAGAAAACAAACTTCAGAAACGGCGGGAAAATTTGCCTGCCGCACGCACCAACGTCGTCGTCTTTACTACGAATCGTAAATAGGACGGCAACGCCGAACTATGACGTGACCCAGCGTCGGCGTCGTGCGAAAGTCGTCGATTCGTAAGCTCCCTAATGTGCGCGCAAAGGAACGCGGGAAGGAGACAACGGGCGAGACGTCGCTTCGCCTGCCGTCTGTACCCTTCCCATGGTCCCTTGCAGTTCATCACCAGTCGCTTGCCTCTGCCTTGCGAAAAACGAAGCGCCTGAGGAGGAGGCTGGAGCTAGCCTATATCCTGGTCCTCATAAACCGACCACCGATAGATCGAAGTTTCCGAGATTTTCCATTAAGGTAAGTTATAGGGAGTCAACTATACATTAGTTTTGACGCTTGCGCTGTTCTTTAGGTTTTTACCGCAAACTTTGACCGCGACACCATCGTTTATCAGCATCTCAGTCCAGTGATCACAGCTCGATACTTGCGAATAAGGCCAACGGAGTGGATGAATTTTATCTCAATGAGGATAGAGCTCTACTCATATCAAGGTATGTACACGATTGACTAATACCATGTATCATTCGGACATTAAAACTAAATTTCTCCGATCTCATTCTCATCTCAGCCCTTGTTTGCAAGAGATACACCTGGAACGTACCTGGACATAACATCGCTGAGGTGTTTTCCTTTTCCAAACTTTAGCAGCTCATAAAACCATTGCGTTAGAGCGGCATGGGGTAACTAAAAATATTCTTCTCAAAATCAATAAGATGTTCATCTGATCAATTGCAGAAGAATGAGAAGATATGTCACTGAACTGGACTTCACAAATGCATCTTATCCGCTGACGATGGAGACAGCTCTAGCATTGAGGAGGACCCAATAGAACCCCCTGTAATCGCATAAGTGTCCTCCGAGGGCGAAGATGCAGTTTGTACACGTGGTTGAACCGGCTTATGGGAAGTGTCTGCTGGCAGAAGGTGTCCATAAGCGGGGGAGCGACTTTAGTCTGATACATTAGATTTGTAAAGAACAGTTGGGCCAACTCAGAATGAAAGCACTTGCCACTTAGCACTTAGTTTTCTCCTCTCAGCAACGACGTTACCGGTATAGGTAATAGCATGATTTGCAGTGATGTTTGGCATAAATACCTGGGCCCAATTGTTCGAAGGCCGATTAGCGCTTAACCTGGGGTTAAATTTAACCCTGGTTTCTTTTTCTTGTGCTCAAAAGCATTTTCTTGGATAATTTTCTCTGTTATTTTTAGAGCTTCTTATCATCAACCTGTTAACCAAAAGAATTAAAACTGAAATGCTTTTTAAGCTTTCAAATCTGAATTAAAATCTCGCATTAACCCTGGGTCATCTCAACCCAGCTTTGAACAACTCGGCCCAGGAGTGATATTTCAAAATTGTTACGCGAAATTTCACGAGCCGTTATCACAAGTGGTATTTATGCCAAATATCACGTACAAATCATGTTATTATTTGTTTATACTACTACCCACAAAAGGTTTGTAATTTTCACATGTACGTATTTCAAATTAAGCTGAAATACCACTGCTCTAAGCCAATCAAATTGCAGAAATTTCTCATGTAGTAGTATAAAGGGAGTAATAACGACTGGAAGTAATGGGATGAAATTCAGGCTACACTTATCCATGAAGAAGGCATTCAGCATATCTATCCCTTTCTTGCACGTTTGGGACTGAAATTCATGATAAGTTAGTATGTCTATATCAGACCCTGGAAGAAATGTAAACACGCCGAGGTTTTTCTTCAGAGGAGAATGAGGCAGAAATAGGGTAGGGTACTGAAAATAAAGAACGTTTGCTATTCAACATGTTACGCTGAAGATGTTTTCATAACTTGGTTAGAGAGTGATATGCAAATGCTTACAAGGCAAAATTTACAAAGCGCAATTCGCTTTTGAAGACATTTCCACTCTTTTTAACGATTATTCATTTGCTTTTACGATACCTTAATCCTTCATTTGTATGTTTCGTGGTCACTCTTACGCTATTAACCTAAGTCCGGATATCCTAACTTGATGTTACGGCCAGTCAAAAACACAATCTTACTATTCAAATTTTCTGCAAGCTGATTCGTTTAGAGTGTTTTAAACGCGACATTGAAATCATTTAAAATCGATCTTAGCTTTGCTTTGCAGTTTTTTTTTTTTTTTTTAGTTTTGTTTTGCAGTTTAAAGTTCAGCAAAGAGGACCAAAAGACCGTTGGCGTATTTTGTTGGGTTGTCACTAGGATGATTAGTAACACATACACAGTGCTCGGATCACAAGTGTCCGTAAACGCGTTCACTATAAGTCGTTCGGAGAGAACGCTATCCGTTAAAAGCGCGTGTCTGTAAAAAGGCACAGATGTACTGTGTTTCAACTGCTCGAAAAGGTCAAATAACGATACTTTGCTCACCAAAGGCCTGTTCACAGGCTATTCTCACACTCGGCCAATATTTGTTCATCAACTAAAGTTAAGTTAACGCCTTTAGGTCAGTGTTCACGTCAACGACGATGTATAATTTAACTTTGGTTAATACCAATACATCAATAATAGATGTATTTAAAGAGGTTCAAGTTGTTTATTTATAGTTCCTCGTAATCAGACAGTTCTCGTCTTAACTTTAGATTAGCCGTCTATACAAGCAGTTTTTTTTTTAAATCAAAATTACTGTACAATTTTCAGCTCAGAGTAACAAAAAAATACTCGAGCAAATAATACCTCAGCCATTCCTTAGGATAGAGAAGTATGGTAATCGTAAGACTCACTGTAGTATGGCAAACCAACCTCATGGCCCAAACACACGAACAAAATTAATCATTTTCTGATCGAGCTTTAGAAAAAATAATAGCAACGATGATTATTTTTCCTTAAATGTTGCTCATAAATGGCTTAACCTTTTTGCAGGTAAAGCATCCCTTTCAAATTTTAGATTTTGTCTATTTTGCGACGTCTCCTATTCTATACTTTACAAACGAGGAAACTGGACCGAGTTAACTTTCGCAAAGACTTCTGGGATCGTTACGGTAGACGGGGAAGACAAGCTTAAGCAACATCGACGCCGACGGCAACGAGAACGGCAATAAAGCAATAGGTTTAGATTGGCAAAACTACAACTTTGCACGTGCATCACACTTTTTTGCACAATTCCTTGCCGTCGCAGCAAGACCACAACGTGCAAGTGCCTAATTTCAAGTTTTGTCGAGGACGTGAACACAAAGCAACGACTTTCTTTTTCTTTTCCTGAACTTTGATACAGTCGTTTTGAATTCAATTCTAGAAAATTTGCCAGCATTTGACGAATTGACCGAGATGGAATAAGCCCGATAAAGTTTGAACTAGCGAGAATTCACTTTTTAGTGACGTTTTCGTGGCCGTCGCCGTCGTTGTTTTTTCCTAATAGGGACTTTAAGATCCAACGACGCGGAGGGCAACGAGAACGTCAAAAAAACAATTAGTTTCATAAGCAAAACAACAACTTCGCACGTGTATCACGCTTTTTTCTACATTTCTTTCCTGTTATTGCACGACTACGACGTTAAAATGCCTAATATTGCGTTTTATGGAGGACGTAAACAAGCAACGACGAAATTTTATTTCTCTTTCTGAGCTTGGATTTGGTCCCTTGAAATTCAGCTTCAGGAGGGTTCGCCTACCTTTGACAAAGTAAGTGGGTAAGAATAATCGCTATAAACACTGAAGGAACGCAAATTCACTTTTAAGCGAAGTTCTCGTTGCCGTCGCCTCGTTGGATCTTCAACTCCCTAAAACCTGACCAGCGCGTTCACAGTCAGATCCCACAAGTCCTTGCGAAAGCTAACTCGGCCCAGTTTCTTCTCGTTTCTAAGTGGCGAATAGGTTAAATTGTTTGTATTGATAACCAAAAGGTCAACAATGACGCTACGGAGTAAACGCAAACTTAAATTGTGCATTCCTTGAAGAAGGGATGGCCAGCTTATCTGTGAAACGCAATTTAATACCGTGTTTAGTGTGAATGGGCCCTTAACAACACTACTAGCCACGTGTTGCTTTGACTGATGAAGCATTGAAGTCTAAAGGTGTCAGGCTACGACTCAAGTAAACTTGTTCTTCCGTAATGGGATGTTAACCAGACTAGACGAGGGCGGCGGGGAAAAATACACATGATTGAACAGTCAAAGTATGGACTATTTTGAATTTTGTAGCCTGGCTTTATATTTAAACAAAGAAATGGTCCAGTTGTCTGAATCACATCCAGTCCAAAATCCCTTTCACTTCCTTTCACTGGAAAAGTGAAACAGTTCATCTCCCGCTTTTTGATATACCACACCAGAGTTCTCCCTTTGGCCTTTCCCGGCTTTCCGTTCTGTGGCTGTTTACACGAAACACCCTTCCCTTGGACAACATTTGGATCATTATACGTTTCTAGGAAACTGCCCACCTACCCCTCCAGGGTTACCAGAAGTGTTTGCGAGTGTTCCTGCGTCTTAAACGCCAATCATCTAATCAGGAATTACTACGTACTGGGTAAGTTACTGCGATGATTTAGTAATACAAGCGTTCTTTGCAGTCGCTACATATCACATCTGCAGTCACTGGTCCTTCACTGGTCTCTTTCCCTCCTCTCGACCAGAAAAGGCGTGGCAAGATTATTAACGTCATACAGTCGGAAACAGGGACGCGGTCGAATACGAAGAGATGATTGTGAGAACGACAGACCACAAATGCATCATGTTCCCCTGTAAGCCACGTAGTGAATAGGTATGTCAAAATTTCAAACCTTCAAACCTTAAGGTGTCTTTTTCCCCAAGACTGTAAAAAAAAAATATGACCTTTTACACCTCTCAAGCAGTAAAACCTTCCACTAGACTGCCATAAGCTACTATACTTGAGTGAGTCACGATGTCTTTTATGTCGTTATACCGAGAGGAATCTATTTAGTGTCAAATTTTCTGGTATCACCTTGTGAACCATTTGCGTGACTTGCGTGACGCACATTTTCAGCCAGTGCTTCCGCAGGTCACGTCATATTACGGTACCAAAATTTCCCCAGAATCAATTCAATAGCACCTCTCCGCGCTGCTGTAGGCGAAAACCTCATGATGTTAACGTGCGACGAGCCAATTTCGCGCATGTCAAATGCTGGTCAAACAAAGACCTTAGCCAACCCATCGGCGCCAGCGCTAGCAATGTACGGTCGATTAGGATGGAAAGCAACGTCATATATGGCTTCATCAAATTTCTTCCGATGTGAAGTTATTTCTTGGACGCATGTTTTGCTGTCCAGATTCCATAGACGAATAGAACAATCGTGGCCTTAAAAAAACAAAAGTGTGTCGTTAAATACTATACACTGTACTAACCATCTCGCTTTTTCATCGTCTAAGAGCAACAATGTATAATAAAACAATTCCATTTTTGTGACATAGGGAATAACCACGGACTTGGTGAGTATTATCACTTGCCTCGACCTTGATCTATATTCCGGTTACCATCCAATAATTGCTTATCAAATGATTGAATTGGCCTGACATTTCAATGCGGTCTTACTACTAAAAAAATACCTGCCACAGGTTTATCACTCGACCGCGTTTCCTAAGAGTTTAACTACCCCCGAGATCACCCGTTGACCAAAAAGCTTGAGGAATCTGGGTACAAGCATGACAACGTAATGCGTTTTTGCATGACATCACATGGTCCATTACATGTTGATGCACCTAAAGCAATAAAATGGCGTCCATTCTGGCTTGAGGCCAGTTAATTGGAAATTCTCTTTTTTATGTACACACCTGTTGTTGTTGTTCCAGTTGACTAAAATAGTCACCCGTCCCATGAGTACAACGCTCTATTTTTAAGGGACCCGGAAGAAATAATACTAATAATAAAATACCCTATAGATGCTCAGTTGAACACTATGAAATCTTATATTCATCATACTTCCTGAGAGGAGGTAGAGGCCATTGGGATCCACTGCCAGACTCGTGACTGCGTCCAGATGAGCTACCATGGTGTGGACCTGTTTACCTGTGGGGGCAGAGGAGATTATTGTCATATATTCAATTCAGTCGTGAAAGAATGCATTTTAATTCAATGTCTGAATAAAACGTGTACCCAGTGTCAAACGCGGAAAAATATGTAACTAGGGCAGTTTCAAGAGAGCACAATTATAAACAGCAAGGATTCCCGGGGACACTTCTGTCGAAGAATTAGAAAAAGAAATGGTGAAAGACCTTTTCTTAGCTTGTATGATGTTTTCCCAATTCAGCCCACGTTTTGTTCGGGCACGTGAATAAACGGAACATACAAGTAAAAAGGGTCTATTTTAGCCGACATGCATGCTTTAATATATTCAATGCTTTTAGTTCTCGATACTGGAACAAGTCAAACAGCCAGGCATTGAGAGTAATTTGTCACCCATGAAAGACAAGTGATTGGTAATTATATGGTATACTCAAGAAAGTAGGAGATAATTTCACTTGCGTTTTGCCAAAAATTTTAAAAAGCACGAATTACTTTCCTTTTACACTTTTCATTTGATTACACATCGGAATTCAACAATAGAACCAACCAGCTTGTATGATTTTGTTTATACTTACCAGAATTGTTATCGAAAAAGCGTATATGTCTGTCCTCATGTGCAGTGACTGTGAGGGGGAGGGTGGGGTGGCTGACTACTTTGTTGATTTGAGTTGACGGTGAATTATCTGTGAGTAAAAAAGGCAGTGATAGTAATAGCCCATTTCCGAGTTCCAAAAGCTCTCACCTCCAAAACGAGGCTAAGCGCAAAACCTTTCTTGTGAAAATTTGTTTTATTTGTACGAGAATAAAAAGTCACTTTCACATCAATAGCTTCGCACTTAACCTCGCTTGGGGCAACTAGAAAATAGCTTATTTACTAACGAGTGTAATGTTAACTAAATAACTGGAGGCGGTTCTAAGTTTCAAATATTAGGATAAGAACCTGCTCTTTTTATAAGAAAGGAGAGAGCTTTAGATTCTAAGACGAGTACGACTACGAGTACAAGTTTTTCTCATTACTACGTAGCGCTCGCGCGAGAACCACCGTTATTTTTTGCCGCAAAATGTGGTAGCTGTCGTCATTCTACTACAAGTTTTAGCGCGAATGTCGTGGTGGCGAAGAGAAGTTATCAAATGTTAGAGTTTTATCATTTTGCGATCGGGAGAGGGTGTAACCTCCTTCACTAACGATAACAGTGCAAACTTTTCTAGTGAAAAATGGTAAAATGAAGCTTTCCGGGAGGTTTATACTTTGAGAATACGCGAAAAAACTTCAAGTCAAATCTCGTACTCGTAGTCGTTCTCGTCCTCGAATCTACATGTAAAGGTCTCTAATAGACGTTTTTAAGCAACGCAGGTCAACCGGAAGTAGACTTTTTGCACACTTGAGCCGTAATTTTGAGCAAATTCTTGGGTAAATCGTCTCTATAAGAGTAAAGACACTTAGCAATACAAATTTGGCCGTGTCAAGGCATATTAAGAGAGAAGAAAGCTCACTTCCGGTTGACGTGCGTCGCTCAAAAAAGTTGCTGCTTAAGCACCCTAATGAAACATCCAGAGCGTGCTGAGGAGCTACTCCTGCCCATTATTCCTTTACACCGCACTGCACTTCAAAAAAACAACGTCAGTCACACGTCTTAAAGGGGCTATGTCACGAGAAGATATTGTTGTTTTCAGGTTAGTTCTGTGCTGGAGTCATTACTTAGTGCTTTTACCCATCGTTCACAAAATACCGGGTACTCTAATTCAGTTCTGGCCCCCTTCTCTCTGTCACGCAACGTCGGGAGAGATGGTCCCTCTCTCCTAGCGTTGCGTGACAGAGAGAGAGGGGCCAGAACTGGACAATGGGTACTCCTGTAGAGTTATGAAGATATAAACAAACTTCACCAGGTACATGTAACAATAACCATGATGATTTTTAGGTGATTTTTGCAGGAACATTATCAAAACTATTTGCGAATGATAAGCTCCGTTTATCGTTTGTCTCACGATAGTCGCTTAAAACTTTTTTTAATCGTTGAACGCAACGTTTTGACTGTTTTCTGCTGGTCTTCGTCAGATGCCGTTTGTCGATTACCCCTGCTGTAGTAATTACTGCCTGCCTGCAGACGTCTCCTATCGTGAAAAGTAGACGCGCGAGAGGCACGCGAAAGCCTTTTCGCGGCCCCTCGCGGCTCGTTTCGAACGCCCAAATAGGAGACCTTGCTCACAGGCTATCCTATCTCACGCTAGAAAGTTTCCTAGCCCTTCCAACATTGGACTATGTTGAACTAACAATAAGCTCGTAGTGAAACTAAAGCATATTATCAATTAGGACATTTCGATCCTAACTCATGCGAGGTTGATTTTAGCCCTTCCAACATTGGACTATGTTGAACTAACAACAAAATTGCAGTGAAACTAAAGCACACTATTAACTTACTGTATGTTTTTGCGCTGTCGAATGATACTACCGGAGCAGCAGTTTCCAGATCATAAATAATACACTGAGCAGATGAGTACGCAGCAACCATCTGAGACGTCTCAGTGCGAATAAAGTCGATTGATGTGGGAACGCCATCAGCTATTGAGGAGTAGAAAACATGGAATCAATGGTTAAACCAATCAAAAGACAGTTAGCCTCCTGCTGTGCAAGGTGGTTCTAACTTTTTAGTCGGTGGACGAAATCCCGATACGTATTTATCGAATTTCCGATACTGTTTATTATGTTGTACTAGGCAGTAGAAAGTTTTAAACTTGGTAGTTTGATCGCCCAAACATAAGCTAACGAGAAATATACCTTCCCATGGTACTGTTCAATACGTTGCATAAATTGCGACTAGACACACGGGGGACAAGACGAAATGCTTTGATGTGCACAACCAATTCAAAGCAATTACCATTCCTAAAGCTAAGTATGAAAGCGATAGACTAGTTCTTTATTATGGTTTGACGACAAGTTTTTTGCATATTAGAAAAAAATACCATATCATTTGGTTACCATATAATCTGACGGTAACATTTTAGATAGTCATGAAATCTTACGGCGAGGTAATTGAAACGAAGTGAGAGCTGACCAATAGAGACACCACTTACTTTGTCCAGGGACATAGCTGTTTAATAAAGGTGATTTTAGCGTGGGACTCCAAAGCTTGCAGGTTCCATCTGCTGAAGCAGAGAGTAACTGCAGCGAACCTGTCTGCACTGCTAGGTCCCATACTGCATCGGTGTGTGCAACAAGGATGGCACTCATATTTTCAGAATCTGGAAATGAATAAATTCCACATTATTATTGTCAATTATATACACTTCCGCTTCCTTTAAACAAACAAGACACGCAAGTTTCACCCATCATGAATCCTCCACCCATTGGCCAAACTAGGAAATGTGCCCAATGAAATAAGCGCCCCCGATCTCCCCTCAATATTTTGAATACATTTGACCCTAAAATGTTGGGACACACTCAATTAAAATTTCTGACTGAATTAATACATAGTAAGGATATCGTGGATATTGCAAGGAAGTCGTCTGATTTTTTATCCAGATTTTTCCAAACGTTGATTACACGAGACGCATGAAAGCAGAACCCAGAACAGTTTCACTACATTAAATCAGTTCCACTTCTCTTTCTCTACGTGCCTGCCATATGTTTTACTAACTCATTATTTCAGTTTGTCAAGAAAAAAATTGACGTTAGTGACCTCCCCCCCACCCCTCCATTAAGTGCCCCACCAACTTTTTTGCCAAAGGTAGACTGCGAGCAGTCTCTTTTTCTTCAGATTTAGTAAGGGGAGTGCACGCGCGCGCGAGCGTTGAGCGGCGAAGAAACGAAGGCGACAGCCCGTGCCTCTCCCGTCTCGCGCCTTCAGTCACGCGGGTGGTCATCTGCGTGTCTCGGGCGTTTTGCTTGACGGACTAAGAAAAAACAGAGACTGCTCGTAGTCTATGCCAAAGGTTGAAATACATGACATGTTTAACCTAATAAAATGCCAAAAAAGAAAGGAAAGAAATAATAACGGAAATAACTAAATAAATACTGTACTTTGAAAACTTACGGTAAGGTCCATAAGGATCGATATCAAGAGACGGGATACTCCAACAGATAATTGTTGAGTCAGCGCTGCCGCTGAAACACATCTCACTTGTGGAATTTATTACAACAGATAGAACAGGTGCACTGGGAAACGGAAAAAAATGAGTGTCAATGTATTTTGTGCTAAAGTACTGATTGAGGACTTCACTGGAGACGGGACCGCCATTCTACGATGTCATCCGAGCCACGCGAAGTTCTAGCAGTTTGCAGGGCAAAACCAAAGACCTGAGTATTGGTCCAGCCCCCCAGAACCTCACTATACGCTTTTTAAACCATAGTTTACACTTTGGAAATTTTATTCTTGTATTTCACTTTGCCATGGTTTCACTAATTCATCCCTGCAGTGAGCTAAGCAACACCTGGTGATGAGATTTCTGGGATTGCCTAGGCTACCACAAAAAGCTTAGTCTTTTCCAGGCTCCAACATAGTTATGTCAACTGACGTGAAAAACGCGCGGGGGCATGTTTTCACAACGTCCAGGTACTATCTGAGAGCCTGATACAGGGTAAACGTTACTAAAGCTGATACTCAGTCCCGGAAATCATGTGCTACTAGCACCCAGTCTCCCTGAAAATTCTTTCGTGATTAATAAAATGAAGCACACGTGTCTCTTCTGATGGCTGTAAAGTACAAATCACTCTCAACATAAAATACCTCAATGACTAACAATGGCCAATCACTTCAGTTGATAAGTAGGGATGTTTTTTCTTTTCACTCCCCCACTGCCACAACCCACACAGTTTTCGTGAAGGCACATACATGTAAAACAAGCCGTCGTTATAGCGAGCCTAACCGTAACGGTAACAGCAACAAAAACGTCAGTTATAAGCATGCATTTATGTTATTTTAACCTTCTGACTTTCTCAGTTTGTAAAGCATTGGGAAATTCCTCTTGGACTAAATTTTTCGAGAAACATTTGTGGTGGAATAATGTTTAAGTCCTCCAAAAATTGTTTCATTACAAATAAAACATTCGTATCATTGTGAGAAGCTATTTTGCATATAAAACGCACAACGCTTTTTGACATTCCAATCGCCACTACCCTTACGGTTACTTTAGCTCCGTAACGAAGAATACGATGAAGTGAATAAGTGATTTCTCTTGAAGTTACCTATGTCCTCTGAAAGTGTAGATTGGCTCAACATCTAAAATATTGCTCCTGTAAATTTGAAAAGACAGGGAAACATCACTACATGTATGTATTCTGTGACATATATGCATACATAGGGCAAAGTACTTCCACAGCTGATATCATTCAGGGCCCAGTTGTTGGAAGGCCGATTAGTGCTAACCTAGGGTTAAATTTTAACCCAGGTTTCTTTTTCTTTTGTTCAAAAGCGTTTTCCCGGATAATTTTCTCTCTTCTTTTTAGAGCATCCCATCATCAATTGCAGGCAAAAAGAATACAACTGAATTTGCTTCTCAAGCTTTCATATAATATGAAATCAAATTTCTGGGTTGACTTAACCCTGCTTTGAACAACCCGGCCCTGAACCATACAGAGTAGCAAAGGAGCAGTGTACTTTTATTCTCATCATTACCAGCACCCTGGTACAGTCAACTCCCGGTATACTGGACACTGTAGGGACCTTGAGTTAGTGTCCTTATTAGCAAGGGTCCGCAATAGCGGGAGTCCATTTCAGTCAAACGTCTGCAAAATGTTTTCGCCTAGGATTTAGCTGCTGTCTGATTTATCAGGATGTCCATTATAGCAGGGTGTCCGGAAGGTGAGAGTTGATTGTATTACTGTTCTGGCTTCTACTACAGTCAACTCTCTCGAGGCAGACACATTTGGGACCATCGTAGAGTGATGCCTGCCTTATGCATGTTGCAAACTGCAATTAATATAGAGAGCAAGAAAGAAAGGGAACAACTCGTGGTGTCCGTTTTACCGAGGTGTCTGTTAAGAGAGAGCCGACTGTATCACCACGACTCCCAAGAGAACAATAGTTGAGAAGTTTGATGCGAAGTTTAAAGTATTCTATGAATCAATAGAAAGGTAATGTGCATTTACCCTACGTTGTCAACCAAGAGTACTATACGCATTTTTTAGTTTTATAATGCACTCTATACCAGTGTTTTGCAGGGAAATTTTTGCCACATGTAACGGAATTACAATGATGTCACTTACAGATGTTAATAGAAACCAGTTAACAACTACTACTGCCACAGAGTTCAAGTTTACTCATATAAATAATAGCCTGCGTTGCAAACGTAATCTGACCTTGGTTAGTAACGTCTGCGAAGCAGCGCCAAGATCCTTGTTCTCGACCCCAAACGGACTGAAGGAGTCACCAGGAGTGTGTTTCGAATTTCCTTTTCTCCTCATTAGTAAATCGACGATGGATTTTTAATGTGCCAATCACGGCGCTTACTCAAATCTTGGTACACAGGTGGAGGCCCAGAACCGAACAAGGATTTTGGCACTGTTTTGCAGACAGACTTAACCAGAGTTAAGTTTTGTCTGTGGCACAGCCTAATAAATAACTATTTGAAATAGAAATTGATAGAATTTAAAAATCTTACTTTTTCTGTGGTACAGTCTTTTGAAGATTCCATAATTTTAGTGAGTGATCTTCTGAAGCCGTTATGAGAGCAGCTTCAGTCGGATGAAAATAAAGAGACCTTATACTGTCAAAGTGACTGCAAAATAAATTCAAATATACAATCAAAGTAATAAATACATAAATAAGGATGAAGAAAACAATAAGTCCCACAAAGGTCCTATAAAAACCACAGCTACAGGAAATGCAAAAACTGATGCTATTTATTTTGCTCATGAGCACGAAGCAGAAAAACTTGTCCAAGGATTATGACTTGATCAGCACAAATTCTATTTATTTTGTCTGAGTAAGGCCTGGTTTGCAGTCTCATCAAGGTACACCCAAAATACCTCCATAACTGCCCATATTGCCAAGGATACTATTCCGATATAAGACGAATCAAGTTGCCATACCAGCCATTAAAACAACCTTGCAGGCATGCCAGCAGTATCAACTTGTAATGGCTTTTGTGACAGTATCCAAGGCAGGACCAACAGCTACGTCACAGGTATCCAATGTAAGCAGGTGGCTAACAAGAACCAGGCTTGATACAACTGAGCAATCAAGAAACATGTCTTCCTTTGAATGATTAAATCTGTATGTGCAACTCTGTTTTGAAGTTTAAAAAATATATATTTACAGGAAACCTTTTCAGTTCTGGGTACCTTCTTAATGTGTACTTCGGGCTCCATGTCTTCCTAAATTCTTCCTTAGCACTCACCTAAAGAAAAACAATGTTTAATATTACATGTACATCATGACCACTGCACCTCAACAACTCTCATTGAACTTAAACTTTCTAATAAGAAATTCTATTTGTAGCTTTGATACAAAAAAGGTGTCTAAGGAGTAGAACTCAGAGTCAGTAAGAACAACTCTAGCTAGTGATGATCAGATTGGAACTGGGTGCTCTGGGACAGATTTCAAGCCCTCCAACCTAATCAATCAATTATGGTGTCTCCTGATTTTTTTCTTATTAAACCGGGGTTTTCCTCAAGAATTCCAGTAGCAGGAGAAAGGTGTAACTTTTGAAACAGGCCCCACGTCTGAATAAAAAGTAGTCAGAGGCTACCAAACATTAGTGGGAGAATTCTGTGCAGTAAACAGAAAATTCTCCGATCTCGGACGCCTAATGAACACCCTGTTAAACTACTAGCTGCTAATATCTTTGAGTTCATTGCATCATTAACTGTACAGAGTATAAATCATGCCTGTGAGTACAGCTGTACGTGCAACTGGGTAACTGATGGTACAGTTTTATTGTGGGTATAAGTACTGTGCTAGTAATAGGGAGTTTTAGCATTTACAATGGCAACGGCAGCAAAACGTCAAACAAACAGTGAATTTGTGCTGCTTTTAACTTCTTCTTTCTTATTCCATCTTGTTCAATTTGAGTTGTTGTTTTACTTATCAAATCTATTGCTTTTTTTGCAGTGGTTGTCGCCATCGCCACATTTGTTGCTAAAGCTCCCTGATGAATACTAAAACAGTGTCTCAGAACTCCAAGATCAACTTTTTTCAAAGCAGCCTTTAGGTGACCTAAAAGTATAAAAATTAATGGTTGCTAGATGCAAAATATTGCCAGTCAGAGGGAAAAGGACACCTTGTGCAACATTTCATGAGGGTTTTAAATAATCAAAATGGCTGCCCAACAATTTCAACAGAATTGGAAGAGCACAATGGCATCTCAAGGCTTAACCTTGACAACCATGGTAAAAGAGAAGAAAATGGAGCATAAACAATATTGAATGCAAATGTTTACCACAGTTTAGCTTTAGAAATCACAACAAGTAAGAGAACTATGGTTTGATACCTGACCAAATGGTGACTTCTGCTGCAAGTTTAGTCGCCAAATATTATTTTTACTTGCCATGGTAACAAAAATCGTCACTGCTTGAAGAACTGTTTCAAGTAAATTATTGTAATAAAGATTTAGTGGGATACAAATAACATTGACACTTACTTCATAAGAGAGTGCTTCAGCTTCATTGGACACAGTAAGACTTGCCAATTCACCAAGACCAAGTGCACTCTCAAAAGGTTCATCCACTGTGGTTGTGCCCGCACCTGACGAACTACTCGGTACTGAAACACTAACTATGGGTGGAATCTCTGACGTTGCACGAGAGCCACTTAGTCTGACTGGGGGTGGAATGTTTATGATGGGAGGGGCAGGAGCAGAATGTGGCATTTCATCCTCTCCTTCTAGATTTGCCAGCATGGCCTGAAGCACTGACTTTGTTGGTCCTATGATTAAAGAAAAAAATAATAAATTATAAGTACTTGAAAAAAGTCCCACTGGGTAGTTGGGAACAAGTAGATTTTCTTGCTGGGCAGGAAATGTTTCTTGCTCACTTGCCTAATGGGCAAGGGCCCAGGAAAGTCATCCTCTGACAAAAATCATTAACAAAGTGCAAGAAGTGGCCACAGGCAAGTAAAATGTCAGAAATTCTTGCCCAAAAAGGACATGCTGCAATTTAGTCATTTTTCGAGCCCTGCATCATCCATTTGATTCATGTGCTAGGCAGCTTTACAGGGTGTATGGGATTATAAAAATGGAAATTAATATTAAACTCACTGCAAGAGACCTTTCTAGCAATTCTACTCTGTCAGTAAGCCACAAAATGAAATGAAGTTAAGGCTTTCATGGACAATCTCACAAAAACCACTGTACTGTATTTTGACAATTCAAGCCTTGAGTTGGTACTTGTGTCTTTTACTCAAAGGAAAGTGCAAAGATATCATTTATAGTGATGAGCTTGTTTGGTTCTCTCAAGTTACTCCTTTTAACTTTGCTGCCAATTGACTGCTTGAACTTGCTTACTTTTTGGGCTCTTTTTGTTTTTCTTCTCTTTCTTGTACTGTTCCTTTAACTTTGCCAAGTACGTTGAATCAACTCCCCACTCATTCTAGAACATCAAATCACACAAACTAATCAACCACAATCCTACAATGATTATTCTTTAAATTCAAAGTAACATGCGTGGATTGCACATTTACTATCCACAATATCTCATGAATGGCCATGAACGGTAAAAAGCACAAACCTGGGTATCTGTTTCATCCCTGCTTTCTAAAGAGAGAAAAAACAATTGAAAAACCAAATATAAGAAGAGCATACCACTAAAAAATTATATGAAATAGCTGTATTAATTTATTGGCATAAAAATAATCATTTTTTTAAAGTTCTAGACAGAAAAGAAATAATCAGATTGTTTCCAAAAATTTTATAATCAAATAACAAGTTCCTCTGCAGGCTGCCTAAAAGCAACTTAAAGAAGTAAATACAGCTGTAAATAACCCTTAATCCAAGAGGAAATTTGATGCTGATAACTATTAAGGTGATGTTACACAGGGCGATTCTCAACAATGATTTTTAGCACAACACAGCGATGCAATGTTGGAACAATGTTGTAACCATTCAAAACAATGTTGCAACAATCATGCAACGCTATGTTGCGCTAAAAATCATCGTTGCAAGTCGTCTCCTGTAATAATAATAATAATAGGTTTTATGGCACATTTAATCTAAATAAATTATGTACAGCAAATTATTTCTAAAAAGAAAAGTTTTCAAATATTGCTTTAAAGTGGAAACAGATTCAGAGTATTTGATGTGATCAGGTAAACTGTTCCAGATTTTCAGTGCATAATATAAAAAAGAGCAGTGTCCATAATTCACAGTATTAACAGAAGAAACTTGTAAAAGCAATCCACTAATGAGAGGAGTAAACGATCCAGTTGGTATTAGCAAGGAGTGAAGAAAAATATGCACTTTTTAATGAAGTAGCCTGGCCACAGACAAAAGTAAACCTCTGGTTAAGTCAGTGCTGAAATCCTTGTTCTGAGTCCCCACCTGTGTACAAGGATTTGAGCACGCACCATGATTAGCCTGTTTAAAACCCCATTGTCAATTTACCAATCAGGATGAAGGGAAATTCAAAATGTACTTCCAGTAAGTTGTTGAGTCTGCTGGCAGTTCAAAACAAGGATCTATGTGTTGCTTTCCAGAGTTAGATTAGAATGTAAATCTGTGATACAGGTTATAACAAGGGGTTCTGATAGACATTCTTATAAAGACCTTGTGTTGTAGGTTCCTCTGGCATGTGAATATCTACATCACCACTGTCTTCCATTTCAATCACTGTTACGTCTGTTTCTGAGCCAGAGTCTTCACCCATCACAAAATCAAATTCTGCAAGCGCATCTGCTGTTTCCTCATCAGGAGTTAACATTTCTTCGACAGCATCTTTGCTCACATCTTAATTTAAAAAAGCCATAAAAAAGAATAAAATAAATATTGCTAAAAAATTAATCACTTCGTACAATCAGGGCTGTCAAAAAGTTTTTAAGTAGCAGGCTGATAATGAAGATTAGGCGGCTTTGGAACTCGCACCAAAGGCACAAGTTGTCAAGGGCTGAGGCATCTAGGAACATTTTGAAATTTTGAGTCTCAGAAATGGTATTTCCAGGGGTTTTTTATGAGAGGTATTTTCCACCGTGGACGCCATGTTGTTTCGTCAGTAAACAAAATGTCCCGGGCATTCCATGACATCACACGCTTCTAAACCCATTTTAATATATGCAGTCAATGGCATTCAAAACTAGGAAATGGATGCTTTACAATTTTATTCGATGGTGCTTATTTTTTGTTAGCAGTTATGGTAGAAGGAGATGAAAGTAGCTGGCTAAGGATGGCTAACTAGCCGGCAGTTTTGGCCGGCTGCCCGCCCTTATTGAAAGCCCTGACTATGTTACAGTAGATGCAGGAGTGCCAGGAAAAAGCCCAAATGACTTTTGACATTAAACTACAGTGGAACCCTCCTAACTCAAACTCTGACAGGAAACGAAAAACAGTTTGAGTTAGCGGGATTTCAAGTTATCAGGTTAAATTTCAGTGAAATTTTGTTTAAAGGCCCATGTTCACCCAAACGGCTTTGCGCGCTTGTGGTTTTGTTTTGAAACGATTCTTTTGTCAAATGCAGTGTTTTGATTGGCTTCCACTGTGAGGAGCGTTGCGTGACGATACTAAAAACGACTGCGAGGGAGACTACAATTGTGACCCTATTTGGGAAAACCGGGCTTAATGAAATTTGCGTTGAAAAGCATTTCAACGCATTTTGAATGCGTTACAATGCATTGAAACGGATTCCAATGATTCTCAACGCATTTACAAGGTTTTCCTTCAAACGCAGGCAATTGTTTTCAACGTTTTAAAATGTTTTTCCAACGTTTTAGAATGTTTTTCCAACGTTGTTCAATGCATTGGCAATGCTTCCAAACGTTTTTTTTAATCGATAAAATTAGTTCCTGAAGTTCAAGCCAGGATGCGAAAAATTACCATTAATTGAAGCCACTGATGATTAGACATCGATACGCTTGAGAACTTTCTTTGAAAATACAACTTTTTTTCAGGAACAGTAAGGATACCTCCATATCACAGTAATATCAACGGGAATAACGACATGAATTCGCAATGGAAAACAAAGGCTTTTACTTTTTGTTCTCGATCGGTTCAAATCAATTTGCATAGAACTTTGATCTTTGTGACATTGCGTGTGCTTGATGTTGTTTCAGGTTGTAACATGTCAAGAGGTAATTGAGAAAAGCATGAAATTACTTTCTTGGACTTTCAAATCTGGAAATAAAGGAGAGAAGTTTTTGAGAAGTTTCTTAAAACTGTAAGGCTGACTGTTGAGGTCGTGCATTTCTTTTTGTACGTAGCTGGCTGACAGAATTTTGGGGTTGCCAATTATTTGCCCTTTTCTACCTTTGTCAGCGGCGTGCTAGACTGCTTGCAGTCGGTTAATTCTCACATCCCTTTCAAAATTAATCCGTTCCGGCTCCAAAATCCCTCGGGGAAAAGATACAAGACGAAAAAATTGGGAGAGAGCGAGACCAAAGGTAAGAAAAATAGTACTTCAGTAATTCCGACGAAATTGAAGTCGCGACGATCGCACGCAGAAGATTTTAGAGATTAAAAGTGACGACCACATTGCGCGCTTGCTTGACAACGTTAATCGAGCGATGATGGCAAAGAAATCTGCCAAAAAGTGTGCTGTACGTGTATAAAATGAGAGCCAGCGAGTCATGCGAGCATTGCAGTCCATTGAAGAATCAGTGAAAAATCAAAACAGTAATACAGAAAACATTACCGCGTTGACCTTTCCGAACCCTTGAGCCGTGATGACGGTAGTGTCACGCAACAAGCTTTGATCAGAAAATATTCGTGATCATAAATTTTGACATCTTCATAACAGCTGACTGGTACAGAGAAAAACCATGAATTTTTTGTGAAGAATGTCACGTTTTCAGGTTTTCGCTTTTAAAGGATACAATGTCTAGCGTTTGCCAGGGCGTTCCGTGACTGAACTGGTTGAATTTGTTGAATCCCCGAGCAAGAAAACGGGAAACACAGGAAGAAGGAAAAGTCGGTAAATAGTACAACTCTCCCGGTAGAAATTTGGTATATTTAGTCTTAAAATCAGCGAACCATATCAAGCATCTGATATCTGTTAATTTTACAGGGAGCTATCAAACAAGGTAGTCACAAGCATGCACACCGCCATAACACTGAAAGATCTGAAAGAACAGCATAAAATAAATTCAGACCTATAACACTTTCGACAACGCGCGAGTTCTTTAAAATTTAATTCCCCTCTTTTTTGCCCTCTTTAATAACACAGACTTAAAAACTGAAAATGGAACAAATTATTGATTCCTCGGATCGAACATTTCTCATGCTGTGAAGTTTTACACGTTTTATCACTTTATTTATGACCGTGGCTTTAAATTGTCGAATGATGGAGTGAGGAGATGCCTGACAGTTCGGAGCTTTTGTAACTCAGTCGTTGACAATGTTAGCATGTTTGGTGAATGTTTCCCGTTGCAACGAATTAATGATGTTCCATTTAATGCATTTTCAACGTTCGAAAACGTTTTCCAAATGTTTTGAAATGATTTTGAAACGATACTGAACGTTTCTTAGTTCCGTTGGAGAACATTGCCAACGCTTTCAAATGCATTAAGAATGTTCGCCAATGCATTCCAACGTTTCCAAATGCGTTGCGATAAAAAACGGCTCAACGCAATTTTCGTTAAGCCCGCTTTTCCCAAATAGGGTCACAATTGCAGCTTTTTATCAGAGAGGCCAGTAAGACTTTGAATTCTTTTTCAAATGGAGGAAGATATATCGCCGACTTCGTTAAATGCCCAGGGTTAAATGTCACCGCAGAAAGCAGTTCAAAATTTAAACTGGTGGTGAATGCATATGGATGCTTTGTTGAGTCCGATGAACACAATGAAGGTCATAAATTATGAAACGTCTAATAAGCACCAGGTGAGGTTTTTCTGAAGCCCGATTTGACTGTGAAATGTTTTGATTCCTCAATCTATTATTTTGTGTTAATTCTTAGGAAGCTTAGGTACGTGTGCTCGAAAGAATAAGCGAGAAGTTGTGTTTGCAAAGCGTCGAATCGGCACTGCGTACGGTCTTGTCGCTGTAATCGCTGTATTACACTTTCTTTAGGTTTTGCTAAGGATTGGTTTGCTAATAAGAGTTCTTGCTACTTTAGAGCCGGATTTAATCGTGATACGCCAGACAATAAGTTTACGTTAAGGATATCACTCGCTTCATAGGTTATATTAAATAAAACATTGTTCATGTTAGATTGACTCGCTTGTTTTGCTTTCAACTGATTTCAACGGGACCTTTAATTTGTTTACAATTGAACATTCGATGTAGAAGGAACTCGGCAAACACGCTGTCTGTAGAATTTACAGCCAAGAGTTTCTTTCCCATCTCTCCAGGGATTAAAAAAAACGGATTCACGGAGACGAATGTACTTCGGCGACCCCCGTCGACGCAGTCTTCCAACCATGCTTCCAACCGTTCGTTTCGATGGAGCCGCCATCGAAAGTGCTGCAGTGAAATAAACTCTCACAGAAACAAAAAAGCTCGATATCATTCCAAAATATCCAAGAAGATGTAAAGAAAAATACCAAAAGAACTTGTTGAGACTTTCTGTTAAACCAGATTTAGCGAACTGTAGAAGATTAACAAAGATTGACCTTACACACTAAAGGCAGCGATTTTCAACTACGCGAAATGTATTTTCTGGAGTACAGGGCACGCAATGCATCTAGGGTGAACATGGGCCTTTAAGGGGAAGGAATGTGTTAATCAATGTGCTAATTTATTTTAGGATGACCTAGTTAAAAGGCTTTCTAAGGTAGATGCATTTATAAACAAAAAGAGACTAACATGGGATCACAAAAATTACATTTGTCCAAAAAAGCTATTCAAATTTCCAGGAGCAAATGAGTTAAAAATGCAAAAAGTGCCCCATTTCAAGTGCCCACTCTCAACACAAAAAAATTCAAGGGCACTACACTGTAATTTACAGTAACTAACCTGGTTTCGCTCTCTTGGCAAATCTTCTTCCCACTCTCATGTCATCTCGATCCTCCGATTCATCATCAGCACTCCCTCCATCGTCTAACTCATCATCATTATCTTCTTCATCTTCTACATCATTCTGGAGGAAATCAAAGTTTGCAAGTACTGATGCTTCTGTTTCAGAATCATCATCTAATGGAGCATCTCTAGAACTGCCTGGTCGCACTGGAGGCCTGTTGAAAGAATACATGTACCACTGTGTCACATACTGATGTAATTAGATGCAATCTGGAACAGTAAAACGTGAACATGAGATCATCCCAATTCTTTGGACCTGGATAAATAAGTCAGGAAAAAAGAGATTCAGATTAATCGAGAATGCGACTAGAAATAAGGTCTTCACTGTAGCCAGGTGTTGTGAGGGGATGAATCCCATGGAGTAGTGACAGAGATGCTCAATGGAAAATTAGATGAGGGGTGCTGAATGCCCCTCAGCATTTAAAATGCACACAAGGATTCCTTTTGCTCTTTAAAATGACAAAGGATTTGAAAATTCATTCGAAAAATCTTGGGGTAGACAACAACAACCTAATATTTGAAAAGTTCGAGATACAGCCATTCAGTAAAAACTCTAATAATAATTTCCTAAGAAATACATGGACGTCCAGACAGTGCATCTGGCAATCCATACATCTCTTAGTAACTTTTCAAGTTTTTAAATAGCTGCATCTTTTTCACTACATGCCCGATTAACACCAAACTTAAGAATTTTGCAAATCTCGCTTTCCTCTTGCTGACCACGTGGGTCTCATGTTGTGTATCCCACAATACACAGACTCGTACCAGTCCTTCTCGTTTTGAAACTAGGCAATGACAATTCTGTTAAAGAAGGGCTTTGTCACATACACAGAGCTTTCCTTCAACTTTCCAGCCATAGGACCAAAGATGAAAAAAGAAGTCATTCACTGAGGACATTAACTTGAGGAAAAATTTATGCTTCGTTAAAGAATGTGAAAATGAGATACATGTATGAGGTTGGCCAATAAAGGGGAGGGGGATAAAAATAACAGTTAATTGATCCTGCCCGCTGCTACAAAAAGGGGTATCAAGTTCAAGACTGATTGTTTCCCTAATTACAAAGTTAAGCTCTAAGAAAAATAAGGGGACCCAATGCTCGGAACCTGTGCCATCCTGCAGCAGCATAGCTCAGCATAATTATGACTGTTATTCAAACACACAAATAGAAATTTTCCAAAGTGATCTCCATTCATTTCCTTACAGAAATAGTTAACACAATTTGATAAACGATCAAAGAATTTTTCCTTCTCTCTTGATGATGTATAAATATTGTCAGGAGAAAGCTAGCGTTGATCAATCTTGGGATTTAAACGGGTTAAGAGAGGAGGGTTCTAAATAGCACAGGTATTTTTTTGACATGGAACATCTTACCGTTTTCCAGGGGGTATAGAAATCATACCATCAGCTTCTTCTTCTTCTGAAAGTTTTCTACTCGATTCTATTCTCTTAGGGGACCGAGCATTCTCGTCGATAACTGCAAACTCCTCTCCACGACCTTTACCAGAAATTCCATTAGTATGAGGATGGTCAGGAGTAGAATCTGCCACTGAGAGGCCAAGAATAGACCTTACACGTGATGAGCGCACATCTAAAATAGTGTCTGTGTACCCAACCTCTTGAAGATACCTGGAAAAACAAGGTAACGTCAAACACTAATAATCATATCAACCCTAGCCTCCCCTCCCATGCAGATGTTCTCAGGGCTTTGTCACAGGTTTCTTTCCCACAAACGTCTGGTGAACTTTTTCTAAACAAGATTGATCACAGTTCATCTGTAACTTGAATTCCCCTAAAAATCTTTGCTTGCTCAACCAAATACACCTGTATAAATCAAATTCACTAGCCTGATAGCCAAATGCACTAGCCATGTGGTCATGGTTATTTAAACGTTATTGTGAATTTTTTTGGCACTGTGCACAATAGACAATAACAAGTTGATAAAACCATTACCAACCCTGGACTAAATGAAAGCTCCTTGTACAAACTGCATCACATTTGCCTTCGTCTCTGATTTTCACCAGCTTTAAAAATCAGTCTCTTTTACTAAATACTGTATTTCCTTGAATAAGCATCCAGGGTGCTTATTTAAAATCTTGGCTAGGGTGCTAATTTTAAGGAGGGCCCTTAATCAAGGGGATAGCTTATTAAGTTCTCCAGTTAGTAATTAAGCATACCTTAGTCCCATTACAGTTTTCACACACAGAGTTATCAATAAGTGGCAATACATAGAAACAGGTTTTCCTTATAATACCATCATACATGTAGAAAGTGATGGGGGAGGGGAGGGGTGCTTATTTAAACGAAGCACTTATTCAATATTTGGGTGCTTATGTGGGGGAGGATGCTTCTTAATTAGAGCATGGGTGCATACAGTATTTAAGGAAATACAGGATGCAAAAATCAAGGACTAAACTTACTGCCGCAAAAGTTGACGCCCCTGTCGCCAGTTGACTCCTTGTTTACTGTTATTGGTATTTGCATCATGGCAAGGCTCCTGGTTTACTATTTCTTCTTCCTTGTTTACTTTTTCTGGCGACAAATCTGTCCCATACTTTAATCTATGATATTTTGCCCTGTAACAAGGAAGTAAAAATTACATGATTATGAACAAAATACAAACAATATACCTTATGAGAAAAGAAAGTAATATTAACATGTCACGAGTGCAGAAAAATTCTGAGTATGGCCTAGCCTACATGTATGTAACTCAGTGGTTAGAGCATTCAACCAGCGTGTGGAAGGTCATAGGCTCAAATTCATATCAGGGACACAGATTTTTTTTTGTCCCACATTCATGACATGTTGATTACATCTTTCCTCATTTCTTTACTGAGCTTAAAATTTTCCATCATTCTTTATATCATTGTACAAATAATGTTTTTATCTTTCATGGTGACCACAGTAGCCACAGCTTGATTTTAAGATACTATTAGATGTAACAGCAAAGCCTACCTAATATGAATACCAAAGAGACATGGCAGCCAGAGTATGTACAGTGTATTACAGGAGAAGAAATATTATGGAATTGTATGAGAACAGTATCTTTGGGACCAAATGAGCTGCCCTTTATAGAGAGGTGCCTTAATCAAAGGGTTTGATACATAGATCTTACAGCATGTGGAACTATGACTGTGAGAGAAAGAAACAAAACAAGCTGTGCCCCAAACTCAACTTTCTTTAAAGCTGCCTTTATGCAACCTAATATTATAAAATGGTTGCCAGACATAAAATATTGGAGGCCACAAAAAAAGGAGTGACAGTTGATGCAATATTACATGAATGGTTTGAAATAATGAGAACAGCAGCCCAACTATTCCCATGGAATTTGAGTGTTAATGTGATATCTCAGGGCTTTAAACCTGGATAACAAAGAGAAAGTAGATAAATTTTCAAGAAAATGGAGCACTTAATAATGTTTCATGCAAACATTTATTAGGGCTCACAAACTATTTGAATTCCAGCTTAATGTCCAGTGGGCAAGCAGCTTTCTCAAATTGCTTTCCCAGGGCCACTTCCTGCTGGTCTCAGTTAATGATTTTGTTGGAGGATAACAAGTCGTGGGGCAAGTAAGCTTTAAAAGTTAATTGACCAATAAGAAAATGTTCTTGTCCCAGACTACCGGGCCAGACTTTCTTCAAGCCCTGAGTTATAAATCCCAATTGAGCTGTAAAAAGACCATAAAAAGCACTAAAAGCACCAAAAAGCATTAAAAGCACTTTTTTAAAAGCTTGGCAGACGACCACTGAACACAGATGGCCAAATTGGTAACTTTACAGCAATGTTAGTTACCCAAAATTATTTCTACTCAGCTGGATGGCCAAAATGCTTGCAGCTTGAAGCACTGCAAACTTTACAATACCTTTCCTGTTTGAGAGCATACTCCAGCATCTTAATTCTTCTAATCAAATCATGTTTGAGTTTCTCCTGTCCTTTCCTCTCCCCTTGAAGAAATGCAATACGTGCCTGAAAATAAGATAATGGTATCCACATGTTTAGTACAAACTCTACAGCCCTATGGCATGGTCATATTCACAGACACTGTAACATCAACAGCTTTCCTCAGCAATGTAAAATAATTTGGAGTCATCAACATGCTTCTTCTCAAGGTATTTATTTTAGACTCAATGATGTGTCAGAGGAGAAGCATTATTAATGGTTACTATTATTGGAGTATGGAATATCTACATGTTGAGATGTACATCATTGAAGTCTGTTAATTAGTTTCAGGAATCAGTCAAGATTTCATTGATCACAGGCAATAATTAGATTGTCAAAAACAATGGGTTCACCGTAATCAGATAAAAATTAATGTACATGCACCCTACAGATTTGTCTGCCACTTTCATCTAAAAGAGCATGTATCATATTTGTTTCAAGTTTTTTTCCTATAATGAATTAATCACATACCATTATTACCTACTAAAGTGGACATACCAGGAGAAATGGCATGCTGTACAATAGGACTGGAGTGGACCTGTGAAGTTTGAAACCTCCAGATCCTTTTTTGAGGGAACATGGTTTCTTTAAATATTTTCTTTCCTAAGGGCACGCTACAGCTGTACACCTTTGGGAGTGTGTAAAAAAAACCATCTTTATGAATAAAGACTACAGATGAAGACTGCTCTTCACCTGAGCAAGTTTTCTTCCTTATGACAGAATCTTTGATTTTAAGGACCTTAGACTACACAATGTCATCACAATAGACTTACAATAGCAGACATGTAATAGCCCCTACTATAGATCAATTATTCCTTCTGTCAGAAATAACAAATTCCTTGATATGGCTTTATGAAGGAAAAGAACATGCTTGTCCCAGAAAAAAAGGCGGATGGGACTTTTTAAGTCGATTACACTAGTTTTAAATTTGCAAGCTCAATGTCCATAATATTCAATATAGATAGTAATTATCACCTTTTTCATTACAATGGTATTTTTGTTTTTACCTACAATATTAACTGTTAGCCCAATTATAACTTACTGTTCATGATTTCAAAAAAGTACATTAAATTATTAAGATCCCTTGGAAATAAAGAAAAGGAACTCAAATTGGTCCTCAGTGATTTTAAAATCTCTGATCATGATTTTATTAATAAACCACTGGACGCTGAATTATTAATTCTATCATAACTTTTACTAAGAAGTCAAGGGATACAATAAAAGTCAGCTAAAGCACTGTGCTTGATTTCATTCGCCATAAACACATAATAATCTGTTCAATGGAGCTTGTTTACTAAATTTCATTAGTAAACAACACTACTCAGACAACAATATTTCAGACTATAAAATAACTGTTTCAGGACACTGCTATTTTTCAAAAGAGAGAACAAGCCAAACAACAGACTTGACATTTAACTTGTCAACAAGCTAAGAGGGGTTTAATAGTGCAATTGAGTTTTGCTTAAAAGAAATGAGATTATCCCTTACTACACTGTACAGCTTTATCTGACACCACAGCTGACTTTACACCATAATATAAACCAACTCCAAATATTACTGTGCATCATCAAGGAATATTTTGTTTAATATAGACATATATAAATAGATTGACATTTGCTTTTTTCAGGTAGAAATCTTAGTTTGTCGTTTAAAGCTACTGTGAGCCAAAGAAAAAAGATTTAAGGAAAATTCAATTAGCGAAAGAGCACGCCATATAAGCCTGAATCTTAAACCAATGCATTTGAAATTAAATTGGACTCAAAATAAAAACACCATGACTTCGTCTTCTTCGATCTTAAATGAGAACATTACACCAGAACAAAGAAAAACTATTTTGAAACTCGCAAAATGGGTCATCGTTTGAGAACTATAAAGAACCAATATATATCAAGATTTCTGCATATCATGAATTGAACATCAAGCTTGCATTAGTGAAAGATACGCACGATTGTAATTCATCGGCTTTACGACGATACATTTACACGAAAAGAGACAACAAGGCTTAATGCTTTCACATACAAAAGACGAGTTTCTGGAGGACCTTTTTCCAAGTATTCTATCAAGATGATACTTCGCAAGTAACTTTACGTTGGACCAAAACACTCCAAAGATCAGGTCAACAACGAAAAGCTAGGCGAAGGGTAATTTATGATCAAAAGGAGGAGGTTAAGTTTACAACAATTCCCCCTTAAAACGCCACAAACATAGATTGTATAGCGTACCAGGGTATTTTATACAGTTGTAAAGAAGATTTAACATTCAAAGGCTTCTGAAATGACAGTAAATTATATATATTACCTGCAATTCTGCCTTTTCCACATCCCAGTGAGCGCGATCCATCTCAAATCTAGCCCATTCATGTTGAATAAAGTGTAAAATACCCGGTATCGTGTATTTTATGCTTGAGTCACTCTCTTGGTTTTGAGACGAAACGGGAATTTTTCCCCCACTGTCGTTATCCATGGCAAACTTGAAGCGACAACTCTCTACTGGATGCAAGCCGCCATTGCAAAGTTTAGCACGCGACAATCGATCGCTGCAAGAGTAACACCGAACGCGCCAAAGAAACTGTCATTTGATCTTTCATCTAATTTCGTAAAATGAAGGCAGAGGGTGTCCTTAAACACTGGAGGACGAAGAAAACTGTTTCTGCTTTATAATAGAGTAAATGTAACGCCTTAACCTGTCCAAAAAACCGCTATCTCTTTTACAATCCCCTCTCAGAAATGGAAGACATTGAGATTGCCTATTACGCTAGATCACATGACATCTTCTCTCTACTATCACCCTATCAAATTCCTGCACATCGATTTCCGAACACTGCCGAACACTTCCGACAATAAGACGACATATTATTACGCGTCTGCGTGCCTTGCAATTTTGCCAGACTGCAAACAATATTTATCGCAAAAATTACTTTTTAATGGCTAGACGTTTGATATGTTTTTCACCGTGCAAAAGTAAGACAAGATTACAAACAAGTCAATTCTCTCAGAAGCTTTCAAGATTGGATCACATCCATAAATCGGTCATGTAAGATACACTCAACTGACATTTTGCCGTGGCAGTTTTTGTCAATGTGGAAGAAGCAAGAAGCATTCTCGAATACATCAGCTGAAAGACGAATGCTGTGCATCCTGTATGGTAAGTAACGGAATACAATCAAAACGTGGCTTAAATTCAAGAATCTTAAGCGTCAAAATGTATCACGCATTTGTTGTAAACTGCCTGACAGTACTGCTCTGCTTTATACATAGCCATGAGTGCTTTATAAAAAACATATCTTCTGGCATGTAAATGAGCTGCAAGGCAGCTATAGAAGAGAACTTTGAATCTTGATCCAGAGTAGAGTTCGTTCCATGTAAGGTATTAAATTCAAAACAGTCTACTGGATTCCTGATTCCCAGTGGTACTTGGATTTTGGATTCCCAGTGCTACTTGGATTCCAGATTCCCAGTTGTACTTGGATTCCGGATTGTAATCATTAGCGGCATTTCAGATTCCTTGAACTTAATTCCAGATTTCAAAGCTCAGGATTCCAGATTCCACTAGAAAATATTTCCGAGATTTCTAAATCTGCGCAAAAAAACCTTCTTGGATTCCAGAATCTGGATTCCCTCACATGGTAGCTAGCACTTGTTACTCTCGATCTATCGCCCCATATGGGGCAATAGAGTAACAAGTGCTAGCTAGCACCGGCACCAACTTCAAGACATGTACAAATCAATACTCCTTTATGAGTCATCTAGTTCATTCTCTTTTACTTTAAGCTATCTGGAGTGAGACATACTAGATCAGGAATACCTGTTCCTTTGGATCCTTCAGGACGCGAGATGTGTCTTTTGTTTGTTAAATATGGAAGGTGTCGCTTCAAGAGCAAATGTAAAAGATCTCACTGGACACCCCCTTTACCAGGTGCTTAATTTATATATATACTAGTACTAACCAAAAGTTAAGCAGTGCATTGTGCATGGTCTCATGATGACCATTCTGGTGATCAGGTTGGCAAAGGGGTTTTCCTTGATGCATGGTGGGACCTATACTATCAGCATGATGCATGATCGAGCCTAAATTAGCTACATGAGGTGTGATTGGGCATAGCAGTGTGATGAGTGATATACTATTTTCAGAACACATGACGTGTGATTTTCCTTTGAAATTTCCATGATGGTTAATATTATTATGTAATTTGAAACTAGAAGCAGAGACATAAAAAATTAATTTACAGTTATGACACCAACTTCTTGCCCTTTTTTCTCGTTCCTCGACCTGTGATTTCTTCAGATCAAATGATAAAAGGATACTTGTTGACGTAGTTAATATTTTATTTTATTTTTCCGAGATGCATGATAGCTTTAATAAGATAATTGGCGTGATGCATGAAAGGTTCCCCCCGCCCCCCTTTGCCACCCTAGGTGACTTATAGTTTTTGGACACACAACTGCAAAGATAGTTGGTTGGTCAACTAAATTTACTCCATGCCCAACAAAATCTTAATACAATGTGGTCAGACATGATGTCCTGACAAAGTTGGAAACAAAGACTATCATTTTGCAGATTAATAATAATATTAAAAGTGTAGCTTGAAAAAATGAAAATATTGCCAATTAAACCAATGAAATAAAATACACTGTTCCAGTGAAAACATAGAGGTTATTACCTTGCACAGTTTTCATTTAAGATGTGCAGTGCATCCTTGATTCAGTCTGACTGCAAAATTAATTGTTTTGTTTGATTAAATACCCTCACTGGTGCCTTTGCATGCACTTCATGCAAGAAGTCTCATAACTTTAATGAATGTGAACAGTTTTTGAAGAAAATTAATCTCTGAGTGACAAATAGCCAAACATATGCCCTTTCAAGAAAGGGAAATTATTGCAGTTCTGGTCAAAAAAATGTGGAAGCATTAACTGGAAGTGTGGAATTTGTTTGTAGATGAAGAGTATGCCAAACTACCACCCCTGCCGCCGTACCCACCCCCATCAGCTTCTATTGGCAACAATGTATCAGGAAGAGAACTTTTAAGTCATAATATTTACATGAAAGATGAACAGAGACATCACTCACCTGTCTTGGAATCAATCCATAACCAGCATAGATCTACTGCTTTTGCTGAAATGACTTGTGGACAGACCAATGTACAAAATGTGGCTTATGTATACAAGACTTTGCATGTAAACCAAGAGAATGTCTACCAAACACAGGAGGTGTCTCCATTTTCAATGAGCCAACACCATCCTGGAGTTGTTTTGGAATATGCATGTGGTGCAAACAGACAAGTGACAATGGTACCAGTGGTTTCATGCATTGATGGTGTTGATATGACCTTAGAAAAGGAAACTCAAGGTTTGCAGTCAAAAGACAATGATAAAGGGTCTGCTATTGATTCCAAGGCGGTGGCAGAACCAACAGACACACTTATCAATAAAATAGCTGAAGTTCTTTGCAAAAGAAAGTGGAGATTTGATTTTGTGTATAATCCAGAGTCACAAGCAAGAGGTTGGTACACTTCACATAATAAATAACTGAAAATAATTATTTATTTGTCCACCCTGGACCTAGCCTACAAAGCAGGCATATTTTGCAGTGCAAACAATGATTCTAGGGGAGAGGTTTACGGGTCAACTCCTCGCCTCTCCTTTTTTCCCGCCCCCTCCCTTAGTTTTTCAATGATGGTGGCCACAATCAATGTACTTCTGTGTCGCGCTTTCATCATAAAAGCCTACTCTGTGGGCTACATGTACCCTGGACCCTTTCTCTGAGTGTACAGCTGTAGCCTGGGAGGAGGCTTTTAACCCCAGGGTGGGGTGTGTGTGTGTGCCTAAGAAAGGGAAAAGAGTGAAAGCTTGCATCTTTTCACTCACATCTCAGCCTGGATTTTATTCTACCCACCTCATGGGTACCCTGTAGCTCTGATTACTGAACTTTCTGTTATGTAGACTGCTAGCAGTCCACAAGGACTAATGCTAAATTGTTTACAGGACACATCTCTTATGTGTATGATGTTAAATCTTTTGTTTGCAGGAGAAGGCTGGACGTATAAGAGCAGCATTGATCAAAGTTACCAGCAGTATGGAGCTTACTATGATCATGTTAAAAAGAAGCTGGAATTTCAAAACCAACCAAAGAGCAAGGTAAATGTTAGAATTAACTCATATAAATCATCATCATCATCATCATCATCATCATCATCCTTATGTCTGGACTCGTGCCATACACTTCATCTCTTCAGGCAATGGGGGGTTGACTTCTTCGATAACACTGGAAATTAGTGAGGAAACGTCAATTTTGGACTATCAATTTAACTTGATCACCACTACATTCTCAGTAGCTGCTTATTAGTAATGAATATTCAACGTAGAAATGGCTACAAAGCTTTACTACAAGAAAATGGACGAAAACAATCAGGGTCTAGCTTCAGTAGAAACTTTCCGGAGTAAGGCATATAGTTTACCAAATCAAGCGCACCTCGTCAAGTGTCCCAAATCATTTTCACACATTTTTTTATGGGTATAGCTAGGCATTCATCTCTCTTATCCTTACCACCATGTTTTTTCCAGAAGCAGTAATGGCTTTTGCGTATGGCAAAACAATGCATTTTTTTAATATGAAAAAAGTGGAGATACTTAGGGAGTTTCGTTTCGGCGACTAACGACGCCGTTATCATAAAATGGGCAAATGAAAGCGAGTTCAAAAGGAGTTCAGCTTCTGTATATTTACATGAAGGAAGCTAAGCTAGACAAAGATGTTGTTTATTCATCTTTGACATGTCAGGTATGCAGGTGTTCACCAGTGCTGGGTGCTGGTAGTCACACCCTTGGGTACCCGCTGTTCATTTTCCCATACCCCTAGGAAACCAATCCCGGAAGCATTTGAATTACAAGCAAGAATTCAAACGCTTCTGGGGCTGATTCTACATTTGTATGAGTAATTATCCCAGGGATATCCCGTCCGATCTGCCTGCCCTTTTTCTGGTGGATACCCCATGTAATCCGACCCTGGTAAGCATCACCACCCTAATGATCAGTTTGCCTGTTTAAGGCTTATTCTCACACGCTATTTTGTGTTTTTTTGGTTGTTTTTTTTTTTTGTAGGTGGAGAAAAAGAATTTTAAGTTTTTACGAAGAGCCCATTGGAATACCTGCCAAGAACTCAAAGCAAGGCTGGCAAAACTTCCTCCATCGTACTCCCTGAGGGTCGATCTTTCCGGAGTGAACTTCAGCAGGCTGCGGCCATATTTTTATCTTTTAGTTCATCAGGTACATTGATATTTTAGTTTTTTTTTTTCTTTTCAACTTCTGAGAATTTATTTGCCAATAAACACAGAGTCTCCAGCAAAGACATTATGTGAAATAAAATACTAAAGGTTTTTACGGTTATTTTCTGCTCACCTTTTAACATTGTATTTCCCACCATGGTGCAGCCAACATTGTACAAAATGAGAACGTGTGTCAGTGACCATTATCCTCTTCATTATCCTCCTTTGTCTGGTGTAGCATAAAGAAGTCGGGTAATTTTGCCAAGAAAAGAAGTTTATGTACTGAGACTACTGAGAAACTGATCAAGGATAAATTATGAACAGAAGACCATGGTAGGCTAAAGAAACTCGGCTGTCTGGTATTTCGTAGAGACCTTTTGTAATGGTTGGTGAGCATAAGGTGAGGGCAGCATGCAGAATATGATCCTTAGTATTGGACATTACTGGAAACTGAAAACCCCTTTGAGCTTTTGAGAGTTTTTGCCCAAACAATGGAAATTGTACAAGTCTTTAAGTCTTAAATTGGGTGAGGTAGTTATGGGTGAATTAAGTCGTAATCGTCCCTTGCAACCAAGGAAACTAACAAACGAAAATGTAGTGAGATTGAAAATGAGTTTGGCAAGGGTAAAGCCATGTTATCCGTCTAACACTGTTTCTTTGCAGTGCTTCCACGCCCAAGGAACAACAAAAGATCACTGGAAGCCTTTCCCGTTTTCTTGTTTAGTTGCTGAGACGTTAATTGCCTTGTTCGCCAGTGGGAACACATCACCTGCAGAGGCGGAGAAAAGGATGCAGGACTGGTGCGCAAGGCCAGTCAGGGTTAGTAACATACATTACCTTGTTTATATAATCTATAGCTCAGACCAAGAAAACTATATAATGGGAGAGAGAGGTAAATGCCCAGTCTAATCCCTTGGGACATATGAATTTCACCAAAGTTTTTTGGACCAATTAAACGCTTGAAATCAATCGGAAGTTGGTTTCCGGAGAGGTCCGCAAACTTTTTCCCCGCGTTGTCAAGAGAGAAAAATGGGACATTATGCTGTCTTGGTGTGTCGCCATCACAATATTGTGCATTGTTTGCTTTGAGACAGTCGCGCGTGGAATCGATAGCCTTTCAAATAATCGATTTGATTGTTGATTGTACGCACGTCCCAGGACGTGGACTTCCGTTAAATTACAATCTCTAAAAATAACTTAAATGAATTTCACATATCCCGGCCAACGGTCCAAGATTCCTCTCTGTCTTATTATTTTTCTCTCGCTCAAACAGACTATATGTTAACCCCAACAGCTTTTATTTCTTACTGTGAGTCTTTTACCAGTTCATTATATCTCCCTCCCAACACAGGACGACCAGGACAGGTTGCACCACTCAGGGTCCCCCACTGAGTGCCTTTCGTTGAATATTACAGAGCTGTAGATTTGAGGACGAGGACGACTACGAGTACGAGATTTCCTCGAAGTATTGCGTGAGTCAGCGTCATTTTGCGGGAAAACGTGATAGCCGTCGTCATTCTTCAACGGGATTTAGCGAGAATGTCGTAGTGGCGGAAAGAAGTTATCAAATCTAAGAAGTTTTATCTTTTTGCGATCGAGAGAGTACTTAGCCTCCTTCAGTATAAATAACCGTACTAATTTTGTTAGTGAAAAAAAGTAAAATGAAGCTTTTCATGGTGTCGATACCTCTCCGCGATTGCTTCCGTTTTAAAGCTACTATAGCTAAACGAGAAGAAAAGAATCATAATAAGGATTTGAGGTCACACCTGGGAGTCGAAGTCGGGACCTCTTCACTTGCATTCACCACTGTAGAAACGATAACGGAACTAGAGCCGAAGTGTGTCCTGTATTTCTGCGAGTGTTACTGGGGCCGCGCCGGTCAGCGATTGGCCAATTTTTTCACGTCTCTAGCAACAGTCCCAGAAGTCTTTGCGAAGGTGAACTTGGCCCAGTTTCTTCGTTTCTTAAGCGGCGAATAGAACGCTGCGCACTGACCAACTGTGCCAATCCTTGCCCCTGTTGAACAAAACCTTATGTGGCGCAAATATTACGTTTAGTCCTTCCTCATCACCTCTGTGTTCGTTCCTAGGTGCGTCAGTGTGTTTCACACATGTGGAGCATTATTGTGAAGTCTTCAATGTCACTTACCGGAGTTGCACGGGAAGTGCTGAACTGTGAGCAGCAAGTGTTTTCTAAGAAACCGTAAGTTTCTAAGCAACTATTTTTGGCATTTGCTGTGAAAACCTAACAATGCCCATCCTTCTGTGCCTTCAGTGAACTTTCGAACACGGTATGGAAGGTGTATGCCCGAAACGCGGAAACCGGTTATTGCTTTCAATTGTTCACTCTGAAGAGTCGGGCTGAAAAATGCTTAAATTCTGGCTCAACCTTTATGCACCAGCATTGCAGAAAAAATGGGAGGTGCAGCACCTCAGTTGTATTATGGCATAGTTATGACTGGGATTAAAAACAAATGAGAGAAGTGTGACGTCACGTTATCATGGTAGCCAAATTTCTTGATCTTGACAATCTATCTTGACAGAGATGGCCATTTGCATTGTCAAACGATAAAAGAAACGTATGGGCTACTGTTTTGTCCTTGACTGTAATCATGCACATTAAAGTCATACATAACAGTTTTTTTTTTGTTTTGTTTTGCCTTTTTTTTCTGCCATATTTGCAGGACCACGAAATTTTGCTTCCATGGCAACTTAACGTGACTTCTCTTCTCTACTTCGTACGGGGAGGTCGGGATCCGTTTGGCTGGCTTGAATGTGTGTTTTTGTCATTTTCAAAACGCGCAAAAGGAATTAGGGATAGGTGATGTGTTAACGCAACAGCTTCAAAATAATCTTGACGGCGTAACTTCGGTGAATTGTGTCGGTAGATGCAAAGTGTTCGGGGGATCTGTTCAAAAAGTTGCTCAGTCCTATTTTGGATTGATGTTAGTTTCCCGAACCAGGGATGTTACGCAGATAGAGTATTAGCCTGAAGCCTAAGACCGATCTGAAATCGGGTTTCCCTAAGATCAACCGTTTCGCTGAGTTTGGGGCTACAGAAACCGGCCGCTCTGTACGTTACTTTCGTCCTTGGTCCGAATACTATTTATCCACCAGGCTTCCCTGGTTTTCGATATTTCCATTTGTAAGTTTTCTGTGGATTTTCACTGTTGTTCTGATTGAATGGAATCACGATTGGTTTTTCCCCCTGCAGATCCGCCTTGGACTACGCCTATGCTTGTACGTTATCAGGACCTTTAGTAAAGGGAGACACAAGACACTTTGCTCACAAACATACTCCAAGGATCATCCAATCGGTCAAACAAGGAATTCAAGCTGTTAAGAGAAAATCACTTTTACAATCGAAAAGAACAAATTTATCACCTTCTACACGCGATGGAAATGTTAATTTAGGGAAAAACGGCAGGGCGCTTTCTAAAACTCCGGGTGATGGAGCGGAAACAGCGAAGGGCGCAACGGGGAAGCGAAAGAAAAGAAAACGACCTCAGCATCTGTCGCTGCTTGACGAACAAGGAAAAAGAGATTTGTTCAAGCGATGTAGGACAATTCTTGATGACAGCTGAGACAAGTTGAAACTACAACGATGATACTAGTGATCAATAATAAATTAGAACTATATTTTTCGATACAAAAAAGTACCTTACAGCGTGCTTTCCTGAACGCAAGAATGACATCCAATTACCGTGATGTATTTGAGCAGCTCTTCGAGTGAAATAAAATATTGTCTAGGAACTAGCAAAAACTGTATTAACTGAATTTTTAAAGTAAAACTTAAACACTGTTAATTCTTAGTGAGGAGATGTTGATTAAAGGCAGTTTAGTTCACCCTTTTTCTTAAAAAACAAATTACACTTTTTCGAATTGTATGGACGGGAACCTCCAATAACAGAAGCATCTCATAGTAACCCTTTCTTTGTGTTCGTTTGTTTGTTTTTTTTATTTTTGCCTAGTCCTTGTACGGCGTTTTCCCAGTCCCTCTCGGTCAATTCACTTCGGTGACGTGTCCAAGGCGAACATTTTCGCTTGGACCACGTGACCCGAAACGCTTTGACCGCGCGGAATAATGAGGCTTAGGGACTAGGCAAGTGTTTTTTACTGTCAGAACTAATATTCTAATTCAATCAGTATTTAGGTAAGCTTAAAATAAAGAGTTCAACTCTCAATTAAACTGATTGCTGGATCATTACTTGTAAGTGTGAGAAAAGTTTTTCACTTCCCATATCGGCATTACAAAACCCTTCAATGATCATATCCGCTTGATTTTTTGAAAACTTGCATTTCAAAATCTCCTGTTCTAAGCGAGAAAACAGTTCAGAGTTCATCACTCCTTCTTTGCCACAAGCCCATGCAACCTGACTTAGCTGATCGCCTTGAAACTCTGCCAAGTCTCTATCCAGTACTTGTGCCGCTAGTTCCTTTAAAAATCTTTGGCAGGGAATTTCTGACAACGCGTAAGAATACATACAGAGCGATACTTCACTGTTTGTAAGCTGGGGAAATCCTCGCCTGTAGATCTCCTCTGCTACGGCTTTGAAAACCTCTCCCTCATTCATTCCCCTTGTTGCAAATGACCAAACAATCCACAACAGAGAAGTGGTGAAGAGATCTTTGATTCTGTTGTCAACTATCTCCTTGTCAAAAGTCTCAAAAAGTTCCTTGCTTCCTTTTCCTGCGGTCGCGAATGCCCACAGCATCATCACTACCTCTTTCCTCCGAAGTCTTACCGATGAGCGTCGTAATATCTCTTCCTCAGCCTTCTCGAACAAGACATCGGAGAAAACGCCACGCATGGCAAACGTGTACAAGAACTGAACGATCTGTCCATTGTGAAAGTTCTTGAAATCTCTCTGAATAATTTCATACTCTATGTGATCAAAGAACTCGGAGGACCCACGCCCCACCTTGGCGAAAGCCAAGAGTATTCCGTTTATTTGACGTGCCTCGCAGATTGATATCCTGATCACCTCATTCAAAATAGACTCCTGAACTCGCTCAAATATCTTGGAGTCTTTCATTCCTAGGCTCGCACAACCAGTCAAAATCTGGTTGATCTCAGATGTATGAAACAGGGAAAAGTCGTGCGATAAGATTTCTTCTTCACAGATTTGAACCAGAGGGTGCGTTTTATCTCCAGTTCTCCCCAGAGCCCACATAATGTTCGCAAGTCCTTGAGCTTTGCAGGATGAAATGTTGTCAGAAATAAAGTCTAAGATCTCGAAGTACGCACTTTCCTGGCCATTTCTTGCTTTTTCTCTTTCTCTCTGCAGAACTCCTTTTTCAGCCTTGTATTTATGGGCAATCTTTGCAATGCTGTGAAGGACTGTGATTCTGTTCACTAGCGATGTCTGGTCTTTGTTATCCTGGTAAAACTCCAGTTGGTCATTTATGGTATTTTTAGATAATATCTCGTTATTAAGTTCCCTTTCCCTGGCATAGAAAAGTGGTACATTGGGGCTAGAATGACACCAAGCTTTCTGCATCACGAAGCTTGTTGGCAGCAAGATCACTTTCTCCAATAATTGTTCGCATTGGAATAAAGAACCTGCATTGCATGTGCTGTGTTTCCAATTTGCAATTGACTCGCATTGAGCCTGAAAAATCTTTGCAGTTAGTGGAGGTAATGACTTCCTGGCACCATGTTTAAAGGAAACCAAAGCAATTCTCCCACAGCGAGGTGCCAAAAACCTTGACACAGACATCGCGTACACTGTTGTAAAAAAGTATTTCTTGATCCTTAAATGGCTTGCTGATCACAAGTGAAGGTATCCGGCATCTGTTTCTGTTTGAAAGAAGAGAATTCGAAAAATGCCTTGTAAAATTACTTTCTGACAGAAATATCCTAGACGATCATTAATTCCAGACCCTTTAGAGCCATTAACTTGCTCAAGTTGAGACTTGAATGTCTTCTGATCAAAATCTAGAACGCCAAATTTAACTTTGCAAACAAGGGGCTGATTTTTTTGGATTATAGTGGAGACCTGCACAGTGAAGCAGTGTGCGTGGAGCCCCATGGGTAACAAAATACGTTTTTTTATCCATTTAAGGAATTTTGGTAGTCGCGTGAACATACGCCTGTCTGTCTGCCTGCGCCACAGGGTTACCAATGTGAGATGTAATACTTTCCTACGTATGGGAGCCTGTGGAAAAAAGCTGGGGAAGGGGGTGGGGGGGGGGGGGTCTGTGTTTAACAGTAACTTGATGTCGCAGGTACAAATTATAGTAAGTTAACAGCTGTTTAAACAAGGTATCCCCTGACCAGTATTACAAGACCATATCACGTCTGCAACTGCCACGTACGGCGCAAACATAAAAGAGGTGAAAGGTAAAAGTGTTACAGTGTGGCCATTGTTGCTAGTTGTAGAGTCTAAAATCTAAAAACAAGACCCTACACTTGTAAAAGTTCTTTTAAATTGACCACAGTATGGCGATATGCTGTCATTGTTTATTAAAGTGATCTACAACAATCCACGTGAAAGTCCACTGACAGCTTTCAAACCACATCAGCGTGCAAAGAAAGCCGTGTCCAATAGCCCGGGGCTAGTGATTTTTATTCTTAACTTGCCCGGGCAAGTGCTGTTTTGGGGGGAAATTCAAATTACAGAAGAATTGTAATCAACGCTGCTAATCAAAAAGGGTTTTGGGGCTAGTTGAAATGACTTGTGGTCTAGTACATGTTAGCTACAGCGTGCCCGAATGGCAGGCTGTAAAACTGACCTTCTTCGCACCCTGTTTCCCCTGTTGCAGGGCATCCACTGACCCATGTCACATGACCATATTGAAGCTCAGGTTCTCTACCTAACAAGGTCACATAGTTTTTGGAAGTTACCTGCTGACCAGTTGATAACATTTATTTTTTAGCAGTAGCTAAATTGATGTACCAGTTATTGTAGCGTCAAGTTGTATTCTTTTTGTCATGCCTAGCCTGCATAGCAGGTTTTCAAAAGGGAAGGGGAAAGAGAATCTGGCCAGCATGCACAAGGGAGAAGGGAGGGGGGAATGCCTAGGGGGATTCAGGATGCATCCAGCCTTCTTAGTATTTCTGGAAAAATTAAACACCTGTGAAAGTCCGGCTGTCAAATGGCATCCAATCAAGAATGTTTGCAGCAAAATCTCAGCCCAAAGTATGTTTTTGTCTTTCTTACATTTTTTTTGTGTTGTTCATAAACAAAATCAATTCATAGGTCAAAGGTTCTAAAAAGCCCAAATGCATGAGCACGTCCAAATGAGGAAAATTGCAGCAATGTGTGATCATTTAGAAAGTTGAATACAGTAATACAAAATCCATTGTACATGTGTTAAAGCTGAAGAAGGAATTATTTGGTGTCATATGGGCTGGACAACATATGTGGTTGGGTTTAGCATTGAGAATTGTCCAGGCTCTTTGCAAATGGCATGCAATGTTCGTGTCAAAAAAATAAAATCCTTTGTGAACTCCTTGAATTGCCAGAATGCCAACAGTATAGAAAGGCAGAAAAGAAGATTTTCTCTGCAGTTTTGTCCCAAATGTATTTACATTCAGCAGAACTACGTGAACTCGGTGTACTTTGGTGTATATTGGTTGTGACAGTTTTAATGCTTCATCTCAGCCTTTAAACTTTAAACTTTTTATTTTTTACCTTTAGCTTCTAAAGGTTTGTGTGACTGCATCATTTGAAAAATGTTCCCAATTTTTTCCCATTGGGTTTTTGGGGTTTTCATATCAGAACACAGGTGAATAGTTTAACCAGAGTGACTTTATGAAGGATTGTTTGTACATATGTTTTTAAAGGTTAAATTTAACTTCAAGTTAAAATCTTCTAACCTGGGTTGATTCTCAATTTCCTTTGTCTCCTAATTGGCATGAATAATCAGGGCTAGGAGACAAAGGAAATATGAGAATCTACCGAGGTTAAAAAATTTTAACCTGAATACAATTTTGACCTGTAACATATGAACTTGTAGATGTGTATGCAATTTTTACAGTATATCAGACAGCAATAATCCCTCAGTATGATAATTGCTGTAAACTAAGAAATAAGGCAAAACATACTTCTAACTAATTCTATAAAGTTTATGATACTAGCAGAAACACTAGCCTGTGTGCAATTACTGTCGGACATCGGACATTGTCTGATCAAAACTTTCAAAATGTTGGACCAATATTGCCATATGTTCAGGCATGTATAATGTCCCAGAACTTAATAAAAAATTAGAAACTTCTTAACATCTCTGAGTTGATTTCAAAAACATTAAAAAGGTAAAACAGAAAGATAAAAAGAAAAACATTGCATTGCAGTGAAAGAGTATCTAATATGAGGAAACTCGAAATGTCTTCAGTATCCGCCGAAACAAAGCAGCTCTCATTACTGGGCCCTACTTTCCATGGAAATCTAATCATCTTAATACATGTAAAGCATTTTTTTCTGATTTTTAGAATATTTTCAATACAACACATGTACATATCACTGCTTTGGTTTCCATTTGGTTAATTACAAATGAGGTTTGCACTACATGTATTATTAAATCTGAAGAAATGTTCTAAACCAACATTTCAGTTCTGTGAATTATGCCAGCTTCCACTTGAATAAAAGTTACATCAAAGCAAAATTGTATGAACTTGCCAGATGGTACATTCTACCAGTCTATTTAGACTATTTATTTTGTTTTTCAAAGTTTGAGATTTATGCAAAATTGTGTCTGGAATCAATCAATCAGAGGGCAATTACCGAGAAGTATTGCTTAGGTTTTCTTGCCATGGACTATCAAGTGATTTGAGGCAAACCATAACAGTTACTTGAGTTGGCGACACCCTCGAATAAGCGTTGTATTTATGATCAAAATCAAAAGACATCAATTTTGTCACTTTGATACAGGAAATAACAATATTGCATTTAAAGCTGCCCTCGAATAAGCACCAAATTTGAGGTGTGAAAATTTTTAAAAGTGCCACAGCACTTGTTCAAGTAAATACGGTACACTAATAATGACCAACCAATTTTCTAATATGTCCTATCCAAATGAAGGTTTGAAAGGGCATACATCCTTTCAAGTAAGGAAATTAACTCAGGCACTGCTTGAGCATAAGTTATGATTGGAATAATTTATCAGATCTTTTCAGTCAACTGTCAAGTGTGAAGAGGCAGACATTTATGGGTTGAATTTAAGCTGTCCGTAAAATAACATTTTTCTATTTTTTTCTGGAAGACTGTAATAATTATTTAATTTCGATACACTGTAGTGTATTACAGAGATAAGTGCTTTGCTATTGAAAGTAAACTGCAGATTAAATGTGATTGTCTGGTTTTATAAGAGTTCTGGCATCTTTTTATATTTGGACAGTATAAAATGCAGACTGTGGACTGCTGACTGAAGACTGTTGATTCTAGGGTTAGAAAACAATGGGACTATTGTTGTCATGTTCTCACTTGCAAGGTGAAAACAATAGCCTGCACTCTGCATTTTACATTGACAGATCTCTTTTAATATAGTAAGGACTTGTTGGGTTTTGAACTCGGACTCGTTGATTCTGGACTGGGACTGATAATTTTTCAGGATATGAGTCCAACCATTACAGAAATGCGCCCATTCAAAAACGTCGATCATGAAAATGCAAATAAGTGAAAAATGACGTTAATTTAGTGTCAATCAAGAAAATCCCCTGGGTATATCCCTTTCCTGGTTATTGTTCCTGCTCAGACAGCCGCAACAATTGCCTATTCTTCGATGAAGAATAGAACTTCACGCGACTAACAATAGCTCAGTCTGTTTAAAAACTGTCTAAATTAATTACTCCGAATTAGCATGTGACTTTTTGCTGTTTGAAAAATCCTCAATGATTGTTGCTGATTTTGCCGTAAATAATTCAATGCACTGACTTAAAACAAATTTTTACCTTTTACAAACTTCATGGTTTGAATCGATCGATGAAATATGAGCGCAACCGATGCATTAATAGTTTGTTTACATTTTGTCGCGGGTTTTGGATAATATTATAAACCTTAAAATTTACGGGCAAATTCGACGAAAAAGCACTCTCACTTACATTCTTCATTTAAGATATTGATTTTAGCACAGTATAAGGCAAAATTAAGAGCGATACTTTCTCTAAGAACGCTATAACTACATATTTAATGGCCAAACCTAAACAGCGATCTAATCCGTCTCTTGAAAACAACTACAATACCACTTCTGATAATAATATTTATAAACGCTGCAAACATTTTTATTCAATCTTGTCGAGTGATTTTCGTGAAGATGAGTTTTTAAGTGAAGAATACTTTGGTTTCTGATTGGCTTTAACTGTTTTGCCATCGAAACAATTCGCACGAGACTACTGAATTCGCGAGGGTTTTATGTTAGTGCACAAGGAAGAAAAGTGCTTCTTTTTGCATATTAAACATTTTCTTCTTTGTAGCAATGACAAAGACATTCCAACACTTAAAACCATGGCAACCTATTTCTATTGTTTCTGCATTGTCTCTTGAAAGTGTGAGAATAGTTAACCGCTATGAAGTTCATAAGAGACCGAAAATGACAGTAGTCTTTGAAACCTCGTTTTTGCTCGCAAAGCCTAATGGGTACCCCACTTTTCACGGGCGAGGTTTCTCAATGGGCACGTTTCTGTATTGGACTCACTAATGGGCTACTGCATTTTAGTAAAATCCAACTAGTGGTCTATTATCAGTGCTGCATTCTGATTGGTTGAGCTACTACTAGGCCTCTGAGTCAATAGCCCATTCACCCTTCAGCCTCATGGGCTATTGACTCAGAGCCAACTCGGGCTCGAGGAATAACTGTTCATAATATCCCCATCTGCCCTGGTTGAAGAATGCAATTCTCCAGGGGTAAGTTTTAAAAACTGAGGATTTCTTTAGGGGTAGAGTAAAAAACTATGGAATTCTTTGGGGGTGAAGCTTTAATTTTCACAAAATTCTTCAGGGTACACCCATATTCTTCAGGAGTAAACAGGAATGTTCTGGAAGTCTTCAGGAGTGAATGCAATTTTAGCCAATCTTCAGGGATAAGAAGAAAAAGTAAGTCCTCAGCAGGGGGGGAGGTGGGGGGGGTAAGGATAAAAGAATATTAAATTAATGCATGCGCAATGGCCCAAACGGCAAATAATATTGTAACAAAATCACCGAACTATAAAAATAAAATAGTTTAAACACCGAGTGGACGTTAGGTTGTAACTCTTTACATTGGAAGTTTTTGATTGATTTGTGGAATGTCTTTTCAATTTTAATTTAACGACTTTACAATAATCGTAACAATTTCATTTTATCTACTGCTTTTGTCGCTTTTGTATACATCTCTGGCTTATTCTAAGAAAGGCAAAAAAATGTAAAATTGTACTTACTTCACAACTTAAGCTTAAGAATTCTTAACGGTATACAGGAGTATCCCTATATTCTATCAGGGTTCCGCTGCATTTAAAAATCTGAACTTTCAGCAAAGGGTTAGCAGTATACACACAGATTGCATAACTTGAGCTTATAAAACGCAGCGTTTTTATTTCTAAAGGATTAAATCGCCTAAAAATGCTAAGTTGCCACTTTGAAGACACACTTTTTGTCGTATATGCATCAGCTACATACCTGTTTAGACGTCGATAAGTTCAGATGTTTTCCAGAGTACATTTTCTCTTGCTAATACATATCGACATTCACCGAAATGACCGCCATTTTGAACTTTCATTCCCAGGTTCCTCAAAAAATGTCTACGGTCCTTCCCAGTCCCTAAAGCGGAAATAGCGTAACGCGCGAATGACGTCAGAGTGACTAATTTGCAATTTTTGTCTGAGTTTTGCCATTTTTCTCATTTTTAATGACAAAAGACAGACAAACATGACATTTTTTAAAATGACAAAAGTCAGACAAAAGTGGGGAATTCGCTAATGTTAAAAACATTAAAAAGCCATAGTCGAAATTTGGTTCGATAAGAGCTCTATACAGCAGTATACCTGTATCTACACAGATATACGGCCTAAGTGCACCTATACCAGAGGAAATAGTTCTTGCAATCTCTTTGACATGTTTGGACCATGAAAAATATTGAAAACATTACAGTCAAAAAGACTACAGCGACTGATCAAACAACGTGAAATAGAGTTTAGTTAAGATATTTCGACTGGTCAATACCAGTCTTCATCATCAGGTTTATTGAGATATTTATTGAGATATTTATTGTGATTTCTGTAAATTCGTGATATCTTCTTCTTAGGTTTACTAGAGTTCAGTTCAGTTGCATGAGATTCCTGTTGATTGGATTGTCTAAGAACTATTCTATTGCCCGGCCCCACCGATTTTAAGGGGTTTTACGTACTAAGAGGGAAAAATGTTAGCAGGAGCCAAAGATGTTAGAGAGAACTCTATGAACTTTGAATTTTAACTCATTTGAATGCGGAGCAGTCTGTGAACAATTAGTTTTAGGGTTCGGCCAGTGAATTCACAGACGAATCATAATCAATCTTTCATTTGCCTGCATAATTTTATTTTATGACATTATTGCTTACTACATTATTTCTAGTTTTATCGATCTACAAAACAGCTCTGTTCTGTCACAAGGGATTACTTTAATCAGTTTAATTCTTATGATGGCCTCTTTCGGGGTATTTATAACTGGAATGCAGGCTGATTTGTCGCCAAAAGGATTAGAGATGAGCTCCAAACCACCACTGGGTAGTGGACTGGGTATCCGTTGTGCAGCGAAACTTTGGGTTGTAGCTATCATACCAACCAAAATTATCTTCACTTCCCACAGCACCAATCCTTGCCGCTTTAAACTGACAGTTAGTGTTGGCTGAACTGTCAGTGTGCAGGCCTTCATGAAGGTACTGCCAGAAAGGCACCGTCAAATTCTTGCCCAAGTATCCCCGGGTGTTGATGTATTCCACTCTCTTGCACTGGCCTCCCCCAATATAATCGACGACGTTGAAGTCCTTGAAATTTCCACGCAGGTAGTCTCTGAAATCGATGCCGTGGGTCGGATAGCTGCATGTTGCTCGCCAGTGGGTGGAGTGAGCCTGCAGTGATCTCATTCGGGCCAAACTCAGTCGGTACTGATTCCAGTTTTGGGCGGTCTCATTCACTGGCGCGTTTATCTTGAAGGGAATGCTGTGGAATTTTGAAAGACCTCGATTTCGAGAGGTCCATGACATCACCAGAGTCCATGCGGTGCCTGGCTCAGACTTCAGGTCACAGTAAACTGCGTAACTGTTTTCATTGGAATCGTAAAGCTTGTAGATGCCATTTTTAGAACTTCTTCGACGTAGATAATCAACGCAAGTGGTGGGCCGGAATTTAGCTGGCTTTTCCTTACTTTCCTAGAACAAACAAATAAAAAGTTACACAAAAAAAAACTTAAAAGAAAAATAATGTACTTAGAAGAATGAGGCAGGGGTGCGATAACTTTGTTAGGAATCCTTTTGGGAAACTGATTACCTCGTCATTGTTCGCGTGTATATAAAAAGTTAAAATTAATGTTGAAAGATGATACAAGAATTAATATTAACATACCTTGCAATTCATTGTAATATGTATATTGACAACGTTTTTACCACCTTTCTGCTGTCTAGCATCAACACTGGCCGCTACTAGTGTCTGAAAGAATAGAACAAGAATCTTTCAGTCGTTCAAAGCACTGCATATAAGAGTTTCATATACTTTTTGTTATATTTTGGTCACTGATACTTAGGCGGTTAAATTAATATTGTCACGCATTTAACGATGATATTATTTGAGAATGTCGCTTTTAATTTCAGTCTATACTTGTGTCCACCCTTTTCTGATACGACTGCAGGATAGCCGGTTACATGTGATATTCTCTTAGACTTGATGACTTTCCTAGCACGCGCGAAAACTAAATGTTTTACAACTCTTAGTGACATGACAAGGCCGGCGCCTTTTTTCCTCATTCTCAAGTCATACAATTTTTTTTGTCGGGAAGTACTTACTCCAAGCAAATGCACACCAACGCTAAAAATCAAGACGCTCTTAAATGCCATCGCCGTTTCTCCGCCTGAAATCCGCTTTAACGTGTGGTGTTAGAACTGTTACCGAACTCAATGCTTACTAGCCGATGATGAATTGAAAAAGCAACTAAAGCATTTGTTGCTAATATGCAACTAGTAACAAAAGTGATGTGAATAAATATAAAACATGAAAACCCTTCCCCATAACTCGTTAGCTACGGAAGATTGAACTTTAAGGGTTGCTATTGTAGCCGGAGGAAGCCGGAGGGCTTTACTCGCTTCGCAGTCATGAGATGTTATGGGTTATTCCTTTAGAAGCCAAATTGCTTTTATCTGCCGGGTAATGTTTTTAAAAGGCCTTTTGGCCAAAGTAACTTGAAGATTAAAAAAGTTGCGGATCGCTTGATACTGTATCAGTTTATAAATTAAGTGAAAAAAAGGTAGATAACTATGTGTTCATTTTTTTTTACCCAATAATACAACTTGTATCAACAATTATGTAAATTCGCCTTGATTAAGTTTAGTTGATAGCAAGTTGACAAGTTGATAGCCTTCAGAGTTTTTAATTAATTGGTTTAAATAATAGTTTTGATATTTTAATAAATATTGTAAATACTGTAAAGCGCTGTTGAATTCCTAGAAACAGCGTTATATAAGCTTGTATTATTATTATCGTTGTTATTACTAGTAATAGTTGACACTACAGCTGCCCCCGCTCTGTATATTGTCGGTCAATAGCATTGTTGCTCGTTTTGTAGCTCTTTGAAATATATACTTAAAAAAGCACTTTATTTGAGTGTCAGTGTATTTAGCACGAAAGTACTAATTGGAGACACTATATTTTACGTCTCCAACTGGAGACGGGACCGCCATTTTACGTGGTCATCCGAGCCATTCCGGTTAAAGCGAGAGAAAGAGTGTCTGGCAATAGACTGCGAGTAGTGTCTCTTTTTCTTCAGATTTAGTGAGAGCAATGCAGGCCCGTGGAAGCGGCGAAGCCGCGAGACGCGCGAAACGAGGGCGCCATCAGTCACGCACGTGGCCATTTGCGTGTCTCGCGTTTTGCTCGACGGACTACAGAAAAAAGAGAGACTGCTCGTAGTCTAGTCTGGCAAGGCTTCCAATGAAAGATTTGTGAACTCGTGTCTGGCAAACTCTCCAAGTTTTTGTATATACACAGTTATACGCACCTTATAACTTCTTCTGCGCTTAACGAGTGTCTTTAAATTTTTGGTCCATAACTTTCACTGAAACAACTGCTCCACAGAATGTCACTGATAACACGTAACGCAAAAGAGTGTCGAAGAATGACTGCACAATAAATGTCATAAAATCTACCTAAGCGGTACCCTGGGTGCCAGAGACTTTTCTAGCGCGGTTTGTGTCGGCCTTCGGCCAACACCGAAAATTCCCACCGCACGCGAGAAAAACCTCTGGTACCCAGGGTACCTAAGCGGTCCCTTGGGGATGTTCTGTCCTTACGTCATCCTAACCATTTCGTACTTGCGGGCACAAACAATAGAAACGTCATCATTTCCTACCGATTCCTCGCGGCCCCTGTTCAAGCAAATCGAGATTTTTTCTATATTGACTGGATGACTGTATATTTCAACTGTAAGTACTTTCCTTAATATACGCGCGAGTTACTAGAGTGCCTCCTTGGGATTTCGCCATGTGGGCGAAATCCCTGCGGGGGCAATTATTGTTATTATTATTATTATTATTATTATTATTATTATTATTATTATTATTATTATTATTATTTTTATTTTTTTTATCAACTTTTTGATGCTTTTTATAATTGTTATTAGTAGTCTTTAGATAGTCATTTTACAACAATTCTCTTTCGTAGACAAGAAAAATGTACATAGGGTATATATTTTAATATTTCATATTCTTGAATCTGTAAATAGTCTATTTTTTAAAATCTATGAATAAAGTTTTGTTTTATTATTTTTTTATTATTATTATTATTATTATTATTATTATTATTATTAATATTAATACAAAATACCCGCCAAAATAACTAGTAATAGTTGACACTACAGCTGCCCCCGTTCTGTATATTGTCGGTCAATAGTATTCTTGCTGGTTGCGTAGCACTTTGAAATATACCGATTCATAATGAAGAATTTCACACATATTCCATACAATAGGTGTGATAAATACAGGAAACGCAAGGTTGCATGCACGGCAGTTTCAGCTCGATTTACACAACTTTGATCAAAACATTCTCAGTTTCGAGAATAGTTTATTCTAAACCATAAGAAAAGATTTAATTAGAAGTTGAATTTTTCGCTATTTCTCTTTCACTTTTTACATTCAGTTCATTTTATTTGCCGGAAAGTAAGCCTTAAAAATTAAAAGGATGTTTGATCGACTCACACTCGCGCATAGTTATAAAGGAAGGACATCTGTGAGCAGGGAATAAGTCAGCACAGAATATGATTGTCGGTGCTTTTCTGTAATTGTCCATCAATCTGCTAGTGATAAGCTAGCCGTTGTTCACTCGTCTTGCTTGTTTGGGGCTGAGTCTTATTCCGGTCATAGTTATTAGAGGAGACTGGTTATGAAAAGCGGCAAACGTCAATGATAAAAACAACAGTGCTGCAGTTTATGTTCAAAGCACCGTGAAAGTGCACAATCCTTTGTTTTCTGTTGGCAAATTGTTACGGAATAAATTAATGCAACGTTTTTATTGGTCAATACAATCAAAATGATAGGAATTCTTTTGAACGTTGTGCACCTTCAGGTCCACAAAAACATATAACAAAGGAGTCTGACGGGTTTCATAACCATTCCACTCAATTAACTATGTTCCGGTCAAAGAGAGAGAAAGAGCATGAAAGAGTGTCTGGCAAGGTTTCCAATATAAATCAAAGATTTGTGAATTCCTGTCTGGCAAACTCTCCAAGTGTTTATATATAAACAGTTAAAACGCACCTTATAACCTCATCTGCGCTTAACCAGTGTCTTTTGGTCCATAACTTTCAAAACAACTGCTCCTCAGAATGTCACTGCGTAACACAAAAGAGTATCGAAGGATGACTGCACAATAAATGTCACAAAATCTACCTGAGCGGTCCCTTCGGGATTTTCTGTCTTTACGTCATCCTAACCATTTCGTACTTGCGGGCACAAACAATAGAAACGTCATCATTACCTACCGATTCCTCGCGGCCCCTGTTCGAGCAAATCGAGATTTTTTTAGTATACTGACTGTATATTTGAACTGTAAGTACTGTCCTTAATATACGCGCGAGTTACTAGGGTGCCTCCTCTGGATTTCGCCTCGGGGCAAAATCCCTGCGGGGGCAATAATTTGTTGTTGATCAACAACGTCAAAATATATCAACGCAAAAATCATCGTGTGGTAGTTGTTAATTGTAAGAGACACTCTAAAAATCTTCCGACTATCTATTACCTCATTACTTACGTACATTATTCAGCAGTAATTTCAAATATCCTTTACTTCTTGATTTGTAATATTAGAGTTGTTTTGATACTGCTTTAGTCTGTTGCTACTTTTAAATAACAGCTAATAGTAATGTTGATTTTTCAACCTTTTCCTTTTTTAACTTTTATACGTTGCAGTTAATTTTTTAGGTAATGTATGCTAATGCTGCTAATGAATTTGCCATCAAAGGAAAAGCAAAAAATAACTGAAATAAAAAATTACCTGCAAATTATATCTTCACCCCTTCACCCTGTTAGATTAATTCACTACTGTTATCGAGTGACTTTTTCTGTAACTTTTTACCACGAAAATGGTATTATTATTTGAAAAGTGATAACGATGGCAATAAATGATATGCCCTAACCGGGAGAAAATGTGCGTTGCTGAAAGGTGATTAAGCAGTTCTCATCTTTCATTAATACTGAAAAGTAAATCTTGCGTTGTTGCTGACCCCCCCCGGGGCTGAAAGGTGATCAAGCAGCTATCAAATTACTTCTTAAACAAGAAACTCTACCCTCACTACCATCCCCTCTTGCATGGTCAATGAACTGCATGGCAGCATAAATATGAAGCGGGTACTTCCTGATGGTCAGAATTTTTTCATTGCAAAATAGACGTGTGTCCTGATCTTTTTCCTGATATCCACAGGGGAATTCACTGAGCGAGAATTAACGCAAAAGTTGTGTTTTATTCTATGTTTTGATGTTCTTTACCAAAACGCTGTCCATTTTAAAATCATCTGCTACATTTTTGCGATAAAACTTCTTATTTCTAAACAGGCTTTCACTGCCGCTCTTCTATCGCGGCATTTTTTTTACTGATTTCATTCTTGTGAGTCACTACTGGATTCTTCCGTTTTAATCATCCTTTAATCAGTGCTTGTTATAGATCAATTTTAAGGGGGTAAATTTCCATTTTGGAGCCAGCAGATGTAAAGCTGTTGCATCTCCGAAAATTCTAGATATGTGCTCCAAACCACCACTGGGTGGTGGATTGGGTACCCTGTGTGCAGCGAAACAAATGTCAGTAACTCACTATCTTAGTATAAACGGTTGTCCTATCACTAACCGTAAAGGGACAGACCTTGGAAAGAGTCAGGACTTTCAAACTGTAAGGTACCTGGCTCAACGAAACCCTTTAATGGACTGCCCAGTAGTTTCATCATGTCACAAAGTTCTTTCAATTCTACGTGCCCTGCCCCCACCACACAAACATCTGTGAACTTCCTCAATTTTGCGGAGCTTTATCTTTCCGCCTGTGTTGTCGGATTTTTAGCCAACTGGTCCCAGTCAAAAGCTGCCACAGACATTAAACATACAAACGATGGACCAAAATGTAAACAAGGGCATGAATAAAGTTCAGTCTTCTCAAACAAGGGCATTTTAACTTGATAAACCGAAGACAGAAAGAGCGTCTATAAATTCAAGTATAAACGAAACATCACCCAATTTACTTTCCTACTTAATTTCCTTGACTCTCTCCCACCAGTTCGCTAACGAAGCGCTCGCGCTTTGCATGTCAACTTTTAATAAATTAATCCCAAATAAATGGCATCCCTTACCTGCGGTATGTTGTCGTAAAATATGATTTTCAAGCATTTTGTATTTGCCATTTACTCTGGACTGCCTCTTAAACTAAGTAATTCTTTCGTCTCTCAAGATTGAAAAATGGAGCCCCTCTGTTTTGTACAATGAAATCTGTTCGACTTTCAGTTTAACCTACAAATTGCAAATGCGGCTACAAAAAGATTGAGTGTACCCCTATGCATGGTCAAACCTCAGTTTTGCTCTATTTTTGTCTATAGAAACCGGGCCTTGTTAAATTTATAGTTCATTTGCCTTTCTATTGTTCAATTTCTATACAATAATTGGACCCTTGTTTGGTCTTCACCTTTTAAAAACTACTAGCAGTGCCATACGCATGCCGTTTTTTTACAAAGAGAACATAGGGGGCGTGATTGAGAGGGGGGGAGGGGCAAGCCCCCATTGAGGAATCCAGAACCCCTTGAGTTCTTCCCTGGGTGCGCCCCTGTTATTGTTGATCGCTGTTTGTTTAGATGAAAGCATGTACTTTCGGGATCCTAAAAAGTTATTTGGATGAAGGGGTCAGTATTCCTTTGCTTCTGCTTCAAACTGTTTCTACCATCAATCCTTCAGCGTAAGGATCATGTTTGTTGCATTGTTTCATCAACAACTTTAATTTTGGAGATCTAAATGTTAGTAAGAGAGGATTGTAGGAACTTGAAATTTATTTCAATGAGAGACAGTCAGTGAACTATTACTTACGTTTACGTATTACGTTTTGGATAGTTTTAAATATAATGCACAAGTAAATTCACAAACGATATATAGGTGATAATCAATCTTTTATTTTTAAGCTGCCTGCATTATTACACGACTTTTTGTTTTTTCAATCTACGAAACAGCCTCTGTTCTGTTACAAATTGAACGGTATTCAAGTTACTCTAGTGCTTATAATGATCTCTCATAAAGGCTGTAGTCAGCAATGCAGGCTTTGCGTCTGCGGGAAGATCAAAGATGAGCTCCGAACCACCACTGGGTAGTGGATTGGCCTCCCTGTGTGCAGCGGAATTTGGTGCTGATGCCGTCCCCGTACCAGCCAAAGTTGTCTTCACTTGAGACTGCGCCAGACGTTGCCGCCGTAAATTGGCAGTGACCCAGTGAGCTATCAGTATGCAGAGTCCATGTATTTAGCTTCTGCCAGAAAGGCGCAGTCAGATGCGTCCCCACGTGTCCGCGGATGTTGATGAAATCCACTTTCTTGCACGTGCCTCCACCAACATAATCAAAGATGTTGAAGTCCTGGAAGTTTCCGCGGAGGTAGTCTTTGAAATCGATGCCGTGAGTCGGGTAGCTGCATGTTGCTCGCCAGTGGGTGGAGTGAGCCTGCAGGGATCTCATTCGCGTCAGACTTAAGCGGTAGATATTCCAGTTGTGGGCGTTCTCGTTCACTGGGGAGTTATACTTGAAGGGAATGGTGAAAAATGCTGGGAGCCTTCGATGACAGGTACTCCATGATATCACCAGAGTCCATGCAGTTCCTGGCTCGGACTTCAGGTCACAGTAAGCTGGGTAACTCTTTCCAGTCTTATCGTAAAGTTTGTAGATGCCATCCTTGGAACTTCCTCGCCGCAGATAATCAATGCAGGCAGCAGGCCGAAAATTATCTTGCTCAACTTTACTTTCCTAGAAGACAAAAAAGGCAAAGAAATTTAGACCATCTCTGCTGAAAATTACTATTTGGTATAGCGCTCAAGCAGGAACGATTGAAAAAGAACAAAACGCAATAAAAAATTCACCTTGCAGCCCATTGTAATATGTATATTGACTTCTTTTTTGCCATCTTTCTGTAGTCCAGTATGCAAACTGAAAGCAACAGGCGTCTAAAAAATGGAAGAACTGTTTGTTGGTCAACACAAATAAAGGAGTGTCTAAAAGACTAAACAGAGTGTCATAATACATGTCTGATTAATTCAGTATCGCCCAAATAAAAATAATTTTAAAAGTGCACTACAGTTCAATAAAGTATAAATATTACATCTTCCTCAGTTTAGTTCTTGTGTCCACCTTTCGGAAATTAAATTAGTACACGTTACTTTCTCCCGAACCTAATAATTTGCCAAAATTTAAAGTAAGAGTGCGCGCAAAAAATAAAGAGTTTTCTCCATTCAAAATCATATATAGCTAGCTCATCATGTAACTGGGCAGACACTCTTTAGCTATCGCGCAACTTAACACCGTAAAAATGTTTTGTGGGTAGTACACTTTGATCACTTACTCCCGCAAGTAAATAGATGCCAATACTGAAAGCAACGATAATCTTAAATGCCATTGCTGTTTTCCTTCCTGAAACCCGCTTTAACCGGTGTGAACTGAATTCCGATCCTGCACTGAACTGAACTCAGAAACTGACTTTTCGCTGGCCGATAGTGTACTGAACGTAAGCCGGGTGAACAAGCAACCGAAATGTGTCTCACAAGTACTTCAGCTACATACGTGTAGATATGAAGCGTGAATAAATAAAAACATGAAAACATCTTTCCATAACAAGTAAGTTACGGTAGACTGAACAGAACAAAAGAGTTGCCTGTCAGCTATTGAAAAATCGATGCCAGGCGCAAACAGACTTTAAACGCAATTAAAATTATAAAGCTAAGATATCCAGGGATGCCTCTTTGATGTCTTTGATCACTTACTCCAAGCATTGAAATGAAGGCATGGCAACACTGAATATCAAGATGCTCTTAAATGCCATCGTCGTATTTCCTCTGGAATCCGCTTTAAACCAATAGTGTGCTGAAAAAGCATCCAGAATGTGTTGAAAATAATTCAGCCACCTGAAAACGAGTGGCGTGAATAAATCTAAAACATCATGAAAACATATTCCTATAGCACGCAAGTGATGGAAGTCGATTGAACCGAACAAAGGGCAGTCAGCTGTAGGGCTTCTTCTTTGATTAGGAGGTCATGTTTGTGATTCGTATTCACAAGTGTAGCGGCCTGAAGGCTCTTTTCTTTGGCAGAAGTTGTCGAAAGACCCTGTGGGCATGATAGGGACAGACTAAAAAATGTGAAAGAGTTAGCTAAAAAGGTTCATAAATTACCGGTACAAAAGAGATAGAAAGGTGGATAACTATGTCTTAATTGTTCACCTGTTAATACTATTTGATACATCTGCAGTGATTTATCTGTAAGTGTGCAAATCTGGCTTGATGTGAGTGTGAAAAAGTGGTCGTAATCTGGCCACAGTAATATATATATATATATATATATCTATATGTACATATATATCTAGCCGGATTTTTTAAAACGTTAAAGCCCAATGGACCTTTCACTGGACGAAAAAACGGATTTACTAATGTTTGCGAAAGGTGCAAATATGTGGTAAATTTGGAGCTCCAAATTTGCATTACATTTGCGCTGTCGGCTAAAGTGTGGGCAAATACATATACTGTATTTGCTAGATACGTATTGATACGCAAAAGTGAAGTAAATGTAATGGTTTGATACAAATTTGATACATATTTGCAGCATGGGCAAATCTTCAACATTTCTACCAGTTTACTCAAATTTACATCCTTGGCAAAAATGACAGTTTTCACTTTACTTCAAATGCAGGCAAAAATATTGCAAAACCACTAATTTGCAGTGGTATTTGCTCTTGTTTTTCCAGGATACCAAAAGAACACTTTTGCATGTGGTTTACTCGTATTTGCCTTAGGAGCAAAAACAATAAAGTTTTAGACATTTGGCTGTATCATAAATTTGCACATTTGCATCATAATTATCCATATTTGCAAGGGGAGCAAATATAGTGAGCTGCATAACATTTTCTGACAGTCAAAGGTGATGTGCATGTGACATTTCCTATATGTTTGATCCGTTTTGTGACTAAAGTAAATTTCCAATCTCAACTGTAACATTACATTGTTACAATAAAATTTTGTACACGCTGTGAGACTCCGCCCAGAGGTCCAACCCCTTACATGCATCTTTCCTGTTAAGTGTTTTATGTGCACTGTCATTTTAATATGAAGGAATCAGAAACCAGTTAATTTTTTTTGACAATTTTACATTCACAAATTTCTTCTGTTAGTCTTTTTACAGAACGAAATGACAGATAGTCTACCCTGTCATATACTTTAACTCAGGAAATCCCTATCCTTTCATACCTGAAGCATGAAAAAGGTGTCCCTTTCTGACAGCGCCCCTGGCATAAACCTTTCCCGGGCTACTAATTTAAAGCAAATACACTAATTCAAATCCACTCGTTATTAAGGTCCAGTAGTCAGATCATTGATGCACTGTATTTCCTACAGTCAGGGCCATAGCCAGTATGAGGCAAACCGAGGCACTTGCCTCTGTCATTTAAGGTTTGATACTGGCAGTGTTTTGTTTCAACGTAGTCATCATAAAGACCCTGAATAGCTAATACATATACTGCAGGGTTCTTTCTACATTTCCGACAATATTTATACTGATTCTAGAATATTAGGGGCATATATCATACGGGACTTATTTGTTGTAGTTTTGACTGACCACCTAGAGATGACTACATCTCGATGGTGGGCTTCCTAAAAATGATCACATTTTGAAAACTCAACAGCCAATACTACAACAAAATATGGTGAAACTGCTCACAATTTTATTTGAACATTAACTCAGCTGACAAATTTATGAAAGGCTAATTTTTCTTACTCTATTGTTTGCAACCCCGAGTTTACGTTTCACTGATTTTAATGTTGATTTTGAGTTTTACTGTTCATTAAGTACTACCTATTCAATCCAAAAAAGTCATAGCATTTCGGCTGGCTAAAATTCACCTGAAGCCTGGTTATTTGAACTTGGGATACAAGGAGGATCTACAGGAGCTACCGGTCGAATTGTCAAATCCTACCCGACAAAGCCCCCCGCCCCATAAACAATGAACAGACCTTTATTGGGTTATAGGATCACAGGAGCTCTGAGTTAGCCTTAGATCATGAAAAGTATAGAGCTATAAAGAAAAAACTAAGGTGGTGAAACAAATTAACATGCAGCCTTTAAACTTCTGGACTGGGTTGCTCAAAGATGGGTTAAGATAACACAAGGTTGGGTCCAGTGGTCAGATCATTTACTGTATTTTTTGTACATCATACTAAAAAATCAAATTTGGTCCGAAATAAAAAGTTTTGTGGATTTCAAACTCAGTGTTGTGATTATTCACTTGTACATAATTTCCTCATGGCCATTTAACCAACAAACTTAATTCAATTTAAAACCAACAATTTTAGTTTAACCGGTATTTGTTGTAGTTTTGACTGCCCACCTAGAGATGACCACATCTCGATGGCCGGCTTCCTAAAAATGACCACATTTTGAAAACCCAACAGCCAATACTACAACAAAATATGGTGAAACTGCTCACAATTTTATTTGAACATTAACTCAGCTGACAAATTTATGAAAGGCTAACTTTTCTCACTTTGTTGTTTGCAACCCTGAGTTTGAGTTCCACTGATTTTAATGTTGATTTTGAGTTTTACTGTTCATTAAGCACTACCTATTCAATCCAAAAAGTCATAGCATTTTTGCTGGCTAGAATTCACCTGAAGCCTGGTTATTTGCTTGGGATACAAGGAGGATCTACAGGAGCTACCGGTCAAATGGTCAAATCCTACCTGACAGCCCCCTGCACAATAAACAATGCACAGATCTTTATTGGATTACAGGAGCTCTGATTTGGCATTGGATCATGAAAAGTCTAGAGCTATAAAGAAAAAAAAAACTAAGGCAGTGAAACAAATTAACATGCAGCATTTATCCTTCTGGACTGGGTTTGCTCAAAGATGGGTTAAGATAACACAAGGTTAGGTCCAGTAGTCAGATCATTTACTGTATTTTTTGTACATCATACTAAAAAATCAAATTTGGTCGAAATAAAAAGTTTTGTGGATTTCAAACTCAGTGTTGTGATTATTCACTTGTACATAATTTCCTCATGGCCATTTAACCAACAAACTTAATTCAATTTAAAACCAACAATTTTAGTTTAACCGGTATTTGTTGTAGTTTTGACTGCCCACCTAGAGATGACCACATCTCGATGGCGGACTTCCTAAAAA
>CALNXK010000059.1:535000-642500 GCA_942486035.1 Porites lobata | reverse complement strand
AATAATCGCTCGAACTCGAGGGAACTGCTTACTTATAGATCCTTCGACGAAAATCCACCATGAAAGACATCTAGATAGCTCCATCGGCGACGATCAAGTAGTAACGAGTGGATCCAAGAAAAACAGTCGTTAGTACTTAGTAAATAGACTTCGGTGAATCGATGCTGTTTTAATTAGCAGACATTGTAAAACTAAGAAGAGGCAGGAGAAATGTTGAGGACAAACAAATGCTGAGGGAGCAACTAATCGGGAGTAAAAGAAATGCTCAGTAAGTATAAGAAAGTTCGTTGTTACTGTTAAGCCGCTAATGATGCTATTTGATAATACCTACATTTGCATTCCAATATTCAGTAATCAACAAGGACCACCCCTACTCCTGAAACTTTATTTGTCCTGTTGTTGTAAAAAATACTGTAATCTTTTGTTTGGTTGTTCTCTTCAGATAAATGGTCTTGGAAAATTTAATAAGAATTGAAGCAAGCGTTAATTCCCCTCTATTAGGCCAAAATTAACCTTATCCTCTAGTGCCTACTTTCTCCAAAGGCTTTTGCAAAATTTAAAAGGGGAGTAAAGGCAGTGACTACCATGGTGCTGAAAACATAGTGTAGCTAGAATTTAGATCAGGGTACCCTGCTTTCACTGAGTGTTTTTTATGATCACCCCATGTAAGGGATTCTGGAATCCGGGAAATTTTTGCTTATGGAATCCAGAATTCGGGCCATTTTTGTTGCGGAGTCCTAAATTCTGAGCTTTGAAACCTGAAATACAAGTCAAACGATTGGAATCCAGAAACCAAGTAATCCACTGAAAAAGGTTCCGGAATCCGCAGCATGGAATCCAGAATCTAAAACTGTCTTGGATTCTCTCATATGAGGCAATTATAGTATACCGTATTTATTCGAATAAGCGCCCAACCTCGAATTAGCGCCCACCTCGAATAAGCGCCCATCCCAAAGGCAGAAAAAGTTAATAAGCGCCCAGCCTCGAATAAGCGCCCACCCCAACCCACTCCCTCCCACACAAACTCAAATAAGACATAATAAGAGACCCTCCCGAAGACGGAGTTTTCTTCAGAGTATTTTACAGATTGGGCTGAAACCTTGCTTTGTTACTTCTTCGCTTTTTGTTATTACCATTTATTATTTTGTAGCAAAATAAACATACTACACTTGCTGAGAATGGCGAAAATTTAATAAGCGCCCAGCCTCGAATAAGCACCCACCTCGAATAAGCGCCCACTATCAAGGCCCAAAAATTTAATAAGCGCCCAGGGCGGTTAATCAAATAAATACGGTAATTAAACTTTTGTTCCCAAGATACACTGTAAGTGATGGCCATATTGCAGAAGAAGCAGGTTCATGAAGTTTTAAGTAATATGTCAATAATGTTGTTATGGTAGTGATGTAGTGGGACACTCACTATAAAATTAATACAATGATTTACCTGGAGTCAATTGTCTTGTTACAAAAGGGTTTCTCGCATTCATTTTTTCGTTTTGTTTTTGCTCAAAGAAGGTCTTAGTTTTAACAGGTACAGCATACATGCCAACTCTCCCGGATACGGCACCAATCTCCCGGTCTCCCGTACGGGTCACCATATCTCCTGGATAAAATCATCTTTTGAGCTTTTATATGCGTTAGTTTGAGATGTAGCCCATTTTTAGTGCAAAATTGAATTTTTCGTATTCGTTGTACGGTTTCTGGGGCATTTTTGCACCTGTATTTAGTCATTGACAAAGATTATTTCTGGCATTAAACTCATCAACAATAGATGAGCTTGGGGAAGGTGCCTGGAAAGATGGTGGGGCCTCGAGCACCGGAGCCGAGCGCGTAGGGTAACCATGACAACCCTGTGAGCGGCAACCACCAGGCACCGTCACACTGACAAAAGACAGTGGAACCATGATACTTACCACATACTTACCGGAAAAAGGGGGAGGGAAGGGCGGGGAGTAAAGTCGCCAAGCACCGTCGAAAAGGCAAAAGTGCACGTGCAAATGAGTTGACCTCAAAACCCGAGCTGTAAAACCACGCGACCCCCTGCAGATCCCCCACCACTGCGCATGACCGAGACAAGGGAAACCCCAGACCAGCATTGTTTCGCGTTTAACTTAGCTTAAATTACATTTAACCACATTTAAACTCATCAACAATAGATGAGCTTGGGAAGGTGCCTGGAAAGATGGTGGGGCCTCGAGCACCGGAGCCGAGCGCGCGTGGGGTAACCATGACAACCCTGTGAGCGGCAACCACCAGACCTCGCGCTCCAAGCGGAGTGCTTGGGGAGCGACGGGCCCGCGAGCAGGGTGGGAGAGGGACCGAGACCCCCCAAAAACTCTCCAAGCACCAACCCCAAAGCCTGCCGCTGACAAGAAAACAAAAAAGGAGCATACATACCCAGTGATGACGCGCAAACCTGCAACCCGCAACAACAGGCTGTCTTCCGTCCCACTGACAGGGCTGAACTCCCTGACCAGAATCCCATTACGAGTGCAAAGCCCCTACTTGCCCCCCAGTGCTAACTGGCCACAGCATAACGAAAACAGCACAGAGGATTCAAGTAACATCGGAGACAACTGTGCTAAGCACAAACCAGCATAGGTAAAGATACAACGGTGCCCTAATTTGTCCCCAGAAGACTGAGTGAAAGTAAAATCTGACGGGGTCTATGATGAGCAACCTGAAACACCGGCAGTCAATTGTTTAGAGAGTTGCGATAACGTCTCCGCAGGAGTACGAATGTAAGACAAATAGGCGGTGCTGGTCCACCGCCCCAAAGCCTGAATTTGATGATCTGGGATGCCATTACGAGCTGCGACAGTAGCTGCCCCAATACGAAAACTGTGGCTCGAGAAGTTGCCTTGGATGTTAGCCGAAGGCAAGATGCGACGTAACCAAGCTGTCAACAGAGATCGAGACAACGGGCGACCGTCCTGAAACAAAAATAAGGGGCCTGGTCTGTCGCCCCTTAAAGTCAAATACGCCAACAGCGATTGGACTGCGCACAGCGGAAACGAGCCACGGCCTATGTGCACGAAACACCCCTTTCGGAAGGGGTCAGTTTTGGATGCCTTTATCCTAATGCGAAGGCACGAGGGCAATGAACTAGCGTCCACAGCGATATCGGCCACACCCAGATGGATGGAAGGAGAGTAACTGGCCAAATTGGGGACGGTGAATTCCGCAGAGCGAAGAAAGCCAAAGTACGCCAGGCAACAGGCTGCCCAAAACATGCAATGATCCGCCATCGTGACGTCCAATGCTTTGAAGATAACAGCCATGATCTCATCTGTGATTGGAAGCCGTTGAGAAGAAGAATCGCCCTGAGTTCGCTTAATTCCTCGAAGCACCCGCTGCAACCTTAAACAGTTGACAAGAGGATCCGAAAAGCCCTGGTCGACGTGCAGGGAGCGCACGGCAGAGAGATACACCTTGATGGTGGAGTATTGCACAGTATTGGCCAAGAATGTTGCGAACAGGCATAGCGTCCATTCGTCAGCCGGGCAAGGGGAACCGGATGGATGAATCTTACCAAGCTGAGTACAAAAGTCATAAAACTTTTTCTGACCTGAAGCGTACGAGTTGCGTGTAGAGGATGCCAGCCCATGCACCAGAAGAGTGTGGCACCGCGCCTCTAAGGTGGAGATATCAAAAGATCCCATAGCTGATGAGGAATTGGAGCTGGGAGTGGTAAGGCCTCGGGCGCCAGACGCCGGAACTCCTGCCAACGAAAGCGGGAAAGAGCATCAGCAATCGAGTTATGAATGCCAGGCAGATGTATAGCTGTAAAGGTAAAATTATGGCGAGCCGCAGCGGAAAGTAAGTGGCGCAGCAACTGCATAATGCATGGGACCTTTGAAGTCCTGGACGTGAGAATGTGCACCACTGCCTCGTTGTCCGAGCGGAACAAGACATGGCATCGGTGCCATTGCGGACCCCAGACGTGAGAAGCAACCACCACAGGGAATAGTTCTTTGTACGCGATTGATTGATCGTACTGGGAGGGGGCCCACGCTCCGCTGAACCACTCATTCTTGAAGTAAGCGCCAAATCCCAAGGAGCCAGCAGCATCTGACGTGACCTCCACATCTGTGGAAGCAGACAGACCCGGGAAAAGCCAAAAGCTCACCCCATGCCACGACGTGAGAAAATCAGACCACCACTGGATATCCTTGTGGAATTCCACGTTCAAACGAATAGGATGCTCGTGCGAGCGAAAGCAACAGAGGAGGTCGATCATGCGGCGTAGAAAGGTACGACCAGGCCACACAACTTTGGCGGCGTGGTGAAGGTGGCCGATCAGCGACTCGAGTTGACGTCTGGTACACCACCGCCTGTTCCGCCACGACTGAATCAGCTCCTGAAGGGCGGCTAACTTGTCTTCTGGAAGACGAGCCGATTGCTGCACTGAGTCTAGTTCAATTCCCAACACGGTCAAACAAGTGAGCGGGCCAACGCACTTGCCAGGGTGGAGGGGAAGGCCAAGCGACCGACAAACTGCCAGGGATGTTTGCAAATTATTAGTGCATTGGTTCGAACACGCCGGGCCTGCAGTGAGGAAATCATCGAGATAGTGCATAAGGTCGGCCACATTGTACCTATTAATAATGATCCATTCCACCATGTCTGCTATCGAGTTAAAAATATAGGGAGCCGAGCGCAGCCCAAAGGGAAGAGCTAAGTCAACAAAGAATTGGCCCCGCCATTTCATCCCTAACAGGTACCGATCCTCGGGATGCACTGCAACGTTGCGATAAGCGGCCTCGACATCGAACTTTGCCATCATGGCCCCACGACCGTGCTTGGCCACCATGCGGATAATCTGGTCGAGTTTGATGTAATGCATAGAGAATGCGTCAGCGCTAATACCGTCATTTACGCTGTACCCACCCGGGCAGGACAAGTCAACAATAAGCCGCCATTTGCCAGGTTGGCCTTTTTTGGGGATTACCCCGAAACTGCTTATTTGTAAATTCCGAAGGGGAATCGAGGGAAAGGGGCCAGCCACCCGGCATCTGGAAACCTCGTGGGCCAAATAATCGTCAATAACTTTCGGGTTCTGGAATGCCGAGGGTTTGTTCCGTTTGGCAGATTTGAGTGTACGAGTAGATTGGAATCCCAGGCGAAACCCATGTGTGAGACCTTGCAAAACAAAGGCGACTGCTTGCTGATCTGGGTGCCCAGCTAGGTTTAACGTGAATTGTGCCACATTCAGGGGAGAAACCACCGACACTGGATGGAAAATGGGACCCCCTGATGATAAAATTGCAAAGAAAAGAAACACTTGCAAAATGATGAAAACCCAACCATAGCATTTTATTATCTAACATCCGAGACTGGTACAAATGCAAACAAGAGAACCTAGCAACGAGGCAGGTGAGCGAAAAGGCTTGATACCCTGACCCCTGCTAAACGGGGCGTAGGGACAATATAGCCGCACACGAACGGTCAAAAATAACAAAATAGCCCCAAACGAGACCACATTACGATAACTAATCAACTAAGGCGAAGTGCCACACTAACAAAAACGATAAACAACAAAAGCATGAATGTTCACGTGGGAATGAGCGAAGCAACAACACGAAGCGGCACGGCTAAACCGTCAGGACAACTGCAGACTATGCGCACGAATGGCTGCGACACCCGGCAACTAACGAATCCCTCACGTACGGCGAGCTTTGGCACCGGAGGAAGATCCTGGAGAACTTCCGCGACGTTTGCGTTCTTCACGGCTGTCCCGGCTGGAGCGATTGGGGCACGTCGTCGCACGATGGGAGCCAGAACATAAATTGCAGCGGTGAGCATAGCGACACGACGCGAAGGGTGCTGTACAGCGCCCTTGTTCCACGAAATGCAAACGACATTAGAAGACGAAGATCCTGGTGGCTCAGGGTACTCATTAGATTGGGCCAGTGTGGAGTCACGGACGGACGAGCCAGCAGCATGGAAATTAAATAATTGCACGTTCATCGACGACCAATCCGTCAAGCGAATGGCGGCGGCATGCTCACGGAATGCTCGGTCGTACGCGAGCCACACTTTGCCCGAGAAATGACGGAATGTGCGGAGGATGAGCAGCTGGTACTGCAATAAGTCCTTCCATCGATGCGGGAAGTGGGTGACCAAAATCATAGCAAAGATGGAAAAGGCTTCCATCCAGGACGCGATGTCCTCGATCTTCCGGCGCTGTTGCTTCGGTTGGGACGTGAGAACAAGGCGCCCGTCGAACAGCACTTGCGGCTCCGTTTCCTTCTGCAGCAAGTTCACGGCCAGTAAATCGCTCAGGTCAACGTACTTGCCCGCCACGATTTGAGCGACCAGCTTCGCCGGCACGGGCAAGAAACCGGGACCAACAACGAACGGCTGGTCCAACAACGACGCCGATGGACCGACAGAACGGGCGGCGACATCGCGAATCGCCCCGCTCTGCGAGGGGCAAACGTTCGAGGCGCTAGGAGCGAAAGATGACATGGATGGAAGCGAAAACGTGGACACAAAGGATGGCACAACAAGGGATTGGCTTGGCCTACCTTGTACGGGATGTCCGCCGAATCCTGTCCCCGCGGCCAACAGGCTTGATGCAGAATCGGTGAGCGACGGCAAAGCAGCGGGAACGCCTCCCGAATAAGGCGGTGTTGTAGTAATGGCGCTCGCTGCGGACAAAACCGGCTGAGATGTAGTCGAGGCAGCTCTCGAAGATTCCCGCTCGGCTGCGAGAACAGCTTGCACGGTCTGCGTGATCAACGCAACCATTTCTGGCGAAACTCCCGCGCTCGCCGGCCCGGCCGGTGGAAGAGACGCTTGAGAAACTTGCGACGAGGGAGGCGAGACGTTTTGACCAGCCGACGAAGACACGTTTGAAACCGAAGCCTCTTCTCCAGATGGAACAGGCAGCAAAACCGGAGCGGTTTGCAAGCTATTAGTCGTACCCCGCGAACCCATCGTCAAAAGGCAAATAAGAAATAAACACAGTAAAGTCGCCAAGCACCGTCGAAAAGGCAAAAGTGCACGTGCAAATGAGTTGACCTCAAAACCCGAACTGTAAAACCACGCGACCCCCTGCAGATCCCCCACCACTGCGCATGACCGAGACAAGGGAAACCCCAGACCAGCATTGTTTCGCGTTTAACTTAGCTTAAATTACATTTAACCACATTTAAAATGCGAATTTTGATAGTATGTACTTTATGTAAGACTTCATATAATGTCCTTATTAATTCCCATCTTTGTCAGGGGTGGGGAGGGGGGGCGGTGGTTTATTGAATTTCCAGGGTGGGGTAGTGAAAAAGAGAGAGTCTCCAGATTTTAGATCTCCAGAGGTTGGCATCTCTGGTACAGTGTAATCAGGATTATGATGACCGCTTGGGGTTAGATTTGAGACATGAAAGTTACGAGCCAGCAATTTGTCTAAACTAGTTAATTTTGATATCAGTTAACTCAGAAAATAAGTAAGTTTAGTCGCCTAGTGTGACGGAGCCAGTAATAATACATGTAATATCTAATAGCAACCTTTTTTGCTATAAAAGGCTAGAATATTTAGACAGAAAAGGACAATAGTATTTTTCATGACAAGCATCTACAACTTTAGTTTCAATATTAATGGTCTCAATTATGTATAATTTCTGTTTGTTGCAGAAAAAGCTGAAGAGACAACCCTTTTCCAGTCAACCTCTATTTCGAAGAAGGATTGTTGTAAGTTCAAAGCTTGTATAATTGTGGAGTACATGTCTTCAGAGCAAGGCAATACAGACCAAGGAGATGACAAATCCGAGAAAAGTGCTTTGCAGGAGGCCTCTAGCATGGAGGAGTCAACAACTAATTAGCCTGTAAAAACCTCTTTGCCAAGCTGAACAGTAAAGCAAAATTAAAACAGTCACATGTAAGCTTGTCATTACTCAATGACAATAGAAAGGACGAATGGCTTCTCCTCAGAGCAGGAGGCACCAGATAATGCTCCTGAATTTGCTTTGTGATAAGGAAATATAAGTTAATCCAAGGCTCTTAAAGAAATTCCAGATTATTTATGACTGGTCATACTTACAGGTACATGTACATGTAGCTCTGCAAATACAGTAATCCTTTAATCACTCTCTGTTTATGACACTGTTTTTTAGAAAAAGATAAATCTGTGTAAACAGTACAAATCCTGATGGTGTTGATTTGTCCTGAGAATTCTGGTGGCAGGTAGATCAAATTGGTTGATGTGATAAATTTTTCATTCGAATCCTTTGGCTATTGTTTGCAAGTAATGTACCAGTCAGCAGGTTAAAAAGGCCAATTAATGTACACATGTTTCTTTAAATCTGTTTGCTTAACTGCAGGCATTTGAGTTCTGCTGGCACCACTTCACAGTACATTTGTACCGATTACAGCAATTGCAACTGACCTGCTTGAACAAAAAAACAAAACAAATTTAGGTACACCCTGCTTTTTGTCATGATTTATTACGGAATTTTGCAAAGGATTGCAACATGACTCAAGAAAAAGAGTAATGAGAGAAAGCAGTGTAGTTATTTTGCAGGCTAGCCAGATCAACCTTTTGTACTACATGTACATGTATACTGAGTTTAAAATAATTATTAGCTTCTTTCATTGGGACCAACTACAGTGACAATGGTACTTCCTCTAAGAGCATATCCAATACTATACAGGAACCATTAGCAACGAAAATGAAGTTAAAGAAGTCTGATCTGAATTTGAATAGCTATATGTACCTAAACTATTTCTTAGTTTGCTAAATGCTGTAACACAGTTGTTATACCAGCAAAAATTGTAAATTGGTAGCAAGAATTAGGCCTTTCATGCTAATAGAGCCTAAAGGAAAAAATGCCACCAGAATCAAATTTTGTTTAATCTGTAAATAGCAATAAATACAAAAATACTAATTATTTATTAAAATGGGTGTCTTGAGGGTTAGTTGAAACAGGATTTGGTCCTTAGATACAAAAGTTTAAGTAAGAAATAGTCTTGTCATAAGTAAATATTGGTCCAAGGGTGAAAGGATTTTTAACCTGTTTCTGAGTTGCAAAAACCTAAAGAACTGAAATAGGTTTGAGGCAACTCTGAAACACCTACAGCTGTATGTAGAATATCTTACACATTTAGATGAAGAACACTTTTCTTATAATATTAATAGTTAGTAATGATCTGATAGAGCATAGAGTGGAGACAAGTAAACATCAACGAACAGTAAAATTGGGAATTAATATGAAGAGCTGTATGTACAGCTTTATACTGTAGTTTGTAATGTCTGTAATAATGTGTAAGCCACTTTGGTTTATGGAATAAATCATTTGAACATTAATGGGAGGTCACTGCTAGAATTTCTTTCAGTAACTTTAATGTTTGATTAATTATGGCCACTTGTTAAGAAACTGAAGTGAGCCATATTATAATTTAAAATATTTTTTAAATTTTATCGCATTTGCTACAACCCAAGCAAACTCGTTTAAACCTTGGAATTTACATTTGCTACTGGAGAAAACATGCTCAATTTTATGGGTTTGATGACATTTGCTAACCAAATTAAAGTCAGAATTTGATTACATTTGCTACCTGAGCGAAAAATTGCACAATACTAACAGTTTGATCAGATTTTCTGCCCAAGCAACTTTGTTCAAAACTTGACTTTTGACCACATTTGCCGCTACAAGCAAAATTTTGTGTTTGATCAAATTTGCACACCCTAGAAAATTTGTTTAAAGTTTAGGTTTGCTAACATTTGCTTCGTGAGCAAACATGTTTAATACAAAGAGTTTGGTTACATTTGCCATGCAAAGCAATCTGGTTCAATTATGAAAATTTGATCACCCATGATAACCACACATGTCCAATAAATACAAACGGATACGATTCGTCAAACTGATGGTCCATTGGTACCAATGGTACGATTGGTACCAATAGAAAAGCACCCTATTCCAATGGTTCTGTTGGTGCATATGCATCTAATTAAGGGGACTTACATTATTTTCCCATGTGACCTGGTTGGGTACAGGGCAATTCCAATGGTCCATTGGTACCAATGGTACGATTGGTACCAATGGAAAAGCACCCTATTCCAATGGTTCTATTGGTGAATATGCATCTCATTAAGGAGACTTAGATAATTTTCCCATGTGACCTGGTTGGGTACAGGGCAATTCCAATGGTCCATTGGTACCAATGGTACGATTGGTACGTTCCTCGTTGTATAAGCCAACCATGCAAAACAAGTTCGCTTTAAAACCAAGTAAAAACGTGCTAATAATTATTATGAATATTCCTCGTTCTATAAGCCAACCATGCAAAACAAGTTCGTTTTTACACCAAGTAAAAACGCGCTAAAAATTATTATGAATATTCCTCGTTCTATAAGCCAACCACGCAAAACAAGTTCGCTTTTACACCAAGTAAAAGCGCGCTATAATTCTTATGAATATTACTCGTTCTATAAGCCAGCCACACAAAACAAGTTTACATCAAGTAAAAGCGCGCTACAATTCTTATGAATATTCCTCGTTCTATATCCCGATCACGCAAAACAAGTTCGCTTTTACACCAAGTAAAAGCACGCTATGATTCTTATGAATATTCCTCGTTCTATAAGCCAACCATGCAAAACAAGTTCGCTTTTACACCAAGTAAAAACGTGCTAATAATTATTATGAATATTCCTCGTTCTATAAGCCAACCACGCAAAACAAGTTCGCTTTTACACCAAGTAAAAACGTGCTAATAATTATTATGAATATTCCTCGTTCTATAAGCCAACCATGCAAAACAAGTTCGTTTTTACACCAAGTAAAAACGCGCTAAAAATTATTATGAATATTCCTCGTTCTATAAGCCAACCACGCAAAACAAGTTCGCTTTTACACCAAGTAAAAGCGCGCTATAATTCTTATGAATATTACTCGTTCTATAAGCCAGCCACACAAAACAAGTTTACATCAAGTAAAAGCGCGCTACAATTCTTATGAATATTCCTCGTTCTATATCCCGATCACGCAAAACAAGTTCGCTTTTACACCAAGTAAAAGCACGCTATGATTCTTATGAATATTCCTCGTTCTATAAGCCAACCATGCAAAACAAGTTCGCTTTTACACCAAGTAAAAACGTGCTAATAATTATTATGAATATTCCTCGTTCTATAAGCCAACCACGCAAAACAAGTTCGCTTTTACACCAAGTAAAAACGTGCTAATAATTATTATGAATATTCCTCGTTCTATAAGCCAACCACACAAAACAAGTTCGCTTTTACACCAAGCAAAAGCGCGCTAATAATTATTATGAATATTCCTCGTTCTATAAGCCAACCATGCAAAACAAGTTCGCTTTTACGCCAAGTAAAAACGAACTAATAATTATTATGAACATTCCTCGTTCTATAAGCCAACCACACAAAACAAGTTGCCTTTTACACTAAGTAAAAACGCGCTAATAATTATTATGAATATTCCTCGTTCTATAAGCCAACCACGCAAAACAAGTTCGCTGTTACACCAATTAAAAACGCGCCATAATTCTTATGAATATTCCTCGCTCTATAGGCTAACCGCGCAAAACAAGTTCGCTTTCACACAAAGTAAAAACGCGCTAATAGTTACAAAGCGAGGGCGACCTATATATCTAGCGCTAATAATATCTCAAGATGCTGCGAGTATAACAAACATCGTACGAACATTAAAATTGAAAGGTAACGCGTCACTGTCGTGTTCGTTCTGTTTATTGTGATTCACGAGCAAACAACAACATGACATATGAATGTCTTCTTTCCTGTACGCAAGCACTATTTTTCGGTAATTCTTACTTGTTAAAAGAACCCGAAACAACGCGGAAAGGCGCGAAACTAGCAAAGTGGTATTGAGGCAACAGGTTTTAACAACTGTACTCAACTCACTGTGAAATTAACTTCTGAAATTTCTTAGCGCAATTTCATTATCTACAAGGAAGCGTTTAAACCAAAACAAGTTTTCAATGAAGAGTTTCCGAAAAGGGTGGTTATATCATGCTATTGCTCCTAAGAGAGCCGTTTTATATTCAAGTGACTGAAGTCACTTTTGACTGTTGACGTGGGGTTTGTCGTGCTATAATCAAGGTCGTAGTAAAACCATTGATGTATTTAATGTCAACGTTGTCCTTGACAAATTGTATTTGCCGTGCTCTTTTCTCGGCTGTAGCTTGCGATGAGGCCAATCGTACCATTGGTACCAATGGACCATTGGAATTGCTCTGTACCCAGCTAGACCACAAGAGAAAATAATCTAACTCTCTTAATGAGATGCATATTCACCAATAGAACCATTGGAATAGGGTGCTTTTCCATCGGTACCAATCGTACCATTGGTACCAATGGACCATTGGTACCAATGGACCATTGGAATTGCCCTGTACCCAGCTAGACCACATGAGAAAATAATCTAAGTCCCCTTAATAAGTCTCGTTAATGAGATGCATATTCACCAATAGAACCATTGGAATAGGGTGCTTTTCCATTGCTACGTCAATCGTACCATTGGTACCAATGGACCATTGGAATTGCCCTGTACCCAGCTAGACCACTTGAGAAAATAATCTAACTCTCTTAATGAGATGCATATTCACCAATAGAACCATTGGAATAGGTCGCTTTTCTATTGGTACCAATAGTACCATTGGTACCAATGGACCATTGGAATTGCCCTGTACCCAGCTAGACCACATGAGAAAATAATCTAAGTCCCCTTAATGAGAAGCATATTCACCAATAGAACCATTGGAATAGGGTGCTTTTCCATCGGTACCAATCGTACCATTGGTACCAATGGACCATTGGAATTGCCCTGTACCCAACCAGGTCACATGCGAAAATAATCTAAGTCTGCTTAATGAGATGCATATTCACCAATAGAACCATTGGAATAGGATGCTTTTCTATTGGTACCAATCGTACCATTGGTACCAATGGAGACCCTTCTTATCACCACTAACACCAATGGAGTCTATTTGTGAGTATTGGACAACCCTCACTTACGGGGTAATAAATTAACGCAGATGACGTCATGCATCTCATTAAGATAGGATGATGTCATAGTTTATTTTTAGCTGGCTGACGTCATGCATGTCATATAGATAGAATGATGTCATAGTTTAATGTAGCTGGCAAGGAGCAAGTGACGTCAGAATTTCCTTGAGTTGACGTCATAAAAAAATGTTCAGATCATAATCTATAAACAGAAAAGTGATTTTTATATAATTAGCTATTTGCTACAGTCTTCTGATTAGATATTGTTTGCTATAGTCCTCTGACTGGATATTGTAGAAACTGTCATGTGTTCAAAATAAAAGCGGGCAAATTTTGAACGTGTTATCTTTGCAGATTATACTAAATCTTTAATCATTAAATTATTTTCACTTGACACTGTAGAAAGTATTGCACAGAGTATGAAAATTCTATAGGAAACAACAGGTGGTTCTAAAGTAAACCCTAACGCTTTTGGTTCTTAAATAAACCCCATTCTTGTTCCTAATGAGTGGAAAGTCTATTTATAAAAATAGGAATAAGAGGTGCGATCGCCTAGCAACACATGTCTTCTTATAGCGCTAAAAATCGGATATATAAACAAAACACACACACACCCATACAAAAAGTGGAGCTGAAAACTCTCTATTTCAATTTTGATTCACCATTACGAAAGCGTTTTCTCCGTCCCATCTCAAGGAAACGACTAAGTATTGAAGTCTCAGCGCTTGATGAGCATTCAAGCGCCGTTAGCGTTAGTCAGTTAATTATGCGGGTTAACAAGCCCAATGTTGAATACAAATTAGTTCATCTCTACAGCTAGACCCAAGGGAGCGCCTTGACTTATTATTGTAAAAACACAAACAATTAATAACTTAACAAGGATCAATTTAAACACGCGACAAATAAATTGACAAGACACGAGATACAGTTTTAAAAACTTTGTTGAAAACCAGTGACAAAAAGAGTCAAATACACAGCGATGTGGAAGGGAGGGAAATTAGACCTCCTCTTAGTTCTCCTCTTTAGAAGGTGAATAAAAATTGGTTTCCAACGTCTTGCCGTTTTTGTGTATAATCAATCCACATCGTGACACCGAAGAAAACCCTCTTTGATGTATTTTCTCTCCTCGGGGATCTGGTGACCGCATATAGGACAAATCTTGTAGTTATCGTGCCAAAAGCATTTAGGACATTTCATGATCAATGTGGAGTACACATTAGAGTTTTCGCAATGTTCACAGGGACTTTCAGAGTGAAAGGTGGTGGACGTTTCAGGGCTACTACTTTCTGTTTCCTCACTATCATTTTCAGTGTCGTTGTCGCTCTCTTGGGTGCCTTCAGTTTCAACGCCATTCTCAGAAGCCACTTCTTCCTCCTCCTCCTCCTCCTGATTTTCAATATCCGATGAACTCTCCTCATTATTACTCTCATTATCGGAAGTATTTCCTACATTTCGGTAGCCTTTTTCCTTTTCTATTAAATCACTTAACAACTTTTTGTTCTTGATTGAACCTTTATCGATTCCTAACTCTGCAAGTCCATCTAGAAACGTATTCAGCGCACGAGGCTTGGTAACCTCATTGTTATGAGGGAGTAACACATACTCAACTAGCTCGGCGATGTTTGTGACGGGAATAGTGCGTTTATTTCGAAGTAATTGTCCGCTGGGAGTCCAGAAAAGAATATCTTTGGACGCGGCCATACTATGCAGCAAATCAGAAGCACGCTTTTCCGACACTGCTCGGGAAAGATTACTCAAAACATCTTTTATTCTTGGTTCTTCTTTTATTCTTGGTTCTTCATCCTCGCTTTCATCACCAGAACTTTCGCTTTCTTCATATGTTCACTCTCGTGTTCTTCTTCAACCAAATCTATCTTTCTCTTCATTTTGATGAGTACCCGTGACAGATCGTAGCTTCAAATAAGTAACTTATAGTTTCGTTTCCTCTTTTATAGCATCAAAAATCCTAGGCTTGTAACAGCGGGTACCAATAGGTCTTGAATAAAACCATGGTCCTCTTGTACAAGGATTCGCTTCTTTGTTTTGTAAGGGACATTTGTTTCTGCTAGGTTTACTAGAGCATCCTTATATGGCAACACGTTCCGCTTATTTTCTTCGGGGATAAGAATGTATTCCTTAAGTATATTGTATAAGACTTGGACTAATGCATGTAGCTGTTTTGGACTGGCTGTCCGTAAAAGAAACTGTCGCTGATGAGCTGGACAAACAGCTAAGAATTGAAGAAAACCACGATTGTTCTTGACAACTTGAGACATTGCTTCAAAGTGAACTAAAGATGGCAGTTGGCAGTCTTTTATAGAATCTCGTGGAGAAAAAAAAAATGAAACGAGTGCGCGAAGGATAGAAAACAATAGAATGAGGAGGAGGAGCAAAAACAATAGAAATGAGCAGGAGGAGGAGGAGGAGGAGGAAAAACAATAGAAATGAGGAGGTGGAGGAGGAGGAGGGGGAGGAAAAACAGAAGAAATGAGGAGGAGGAGGAGCAGGAGGAGGGAAAAAAAATAGAAATGAGCAGGAGGAGCAGGAGGAGGAGGGGGGGGAGGAGGGGGAGGAGGGGGAGGAGGAAAGAAAACAACAGAAATGTGATGGTGGTGGTAGTGGTGGTTTTGGGGGAGGAAAACAATACAATTTTATGGCCTGAAAACCTATACAAATGCGCAACATTCTACCTCTTTCTCAGTCTACATTTTGCTCCTGAGGAGTTAACACGAGTTGGCTCTGTTCTGTCGGCGAAAAGTCCCTTAGTAGAAAAGATAATATGCAAAGGCACGTGGTGTCTAAACACCGCAATGCTGGTCTCACCCCATTTCAAACAGTTGCAATATTTTCACAGAAATGTCAGCGGTTTCGCTTCGAGCACCCTTTCACCTCCATGATTGCCGGAATGACCGGGTTCGGAAAAACGGCCTGGGTTCGATCGCTATTGCAACAAGCTTTAGAGACCATTTACCCTCCCCCGGAGAGGATCGTTTGGTGTTATTCACAATGGCAGCCTGCGTATACACAAATGTTAGTCGCCATGCCACACATTGAATTCGTCAAGGTAATTCCTACGGCTTTGGAGCAGGATTCCTATTTTGATGTGAACAAACGGAATTTGATCGTGTTTGATGATCAGATGATTGACGCTAGTCAAGACAAGCGAATTGTGAACCTCTTTACTCGTGGTTCTCATCATCGCAATCTGAGCGTGATTTATATCGTGCAGAATCTATTTCATCCGGGGAAAGGTAGCCGCAGCATAAGCCTAAACAGCCATTATCTGGTGTTATTCAAGAATCCACGAGACAAATTGCAAATCTTGGGTCTGGCGAAGCAAATGTATCCCGGGCAGACGGATTTCTTTTTAAATTAGTACGAAGAGGCTGTAAAAGACCTTTTGGTTATCTTCTGATTGATCTGAAAACTACTAACCAAGATAATTGTCGGTTGCGAACAAACGTCCTGCCCAGTGAAGAAGGCTTTAACCAAGCAGGGTTTCAAGAAAATATTCCTCAAGAGCGTCTAAAATATCTGAAGCAGCAAACTCTTTCGCCTGTCCCACTTCTTCCAGCTATGCAAGAAATACAAGACAACATGGATGACGTGCAGTCTCGAATTTTGTCACTGGTTTTCAATAAAGTTTTTAAAACTGTATCTCGTGTCTTGTCAATTTATTTGTCGCGTGTTTAAATTGATCCTTGTTAAGTTATTAATTGTTTGTGTTTTTACAATAATAAGTCAAGGCGCTCCCTTGGGTCTAGCTGTAGAGATGAACTAATTTGTATTCAACATTGGGCTTGTTAACCCGCATAATTAACTGACTAACGCTAACGGCGCTTGAATGCTCATCAAGCGCTGAGACTTCAATACTTAGTCGTTTCCTTGAGATGGGACGGAGAAAACGCTTTCGTAATGGTGAATCAAAATTGAAATAGAGAGTTTTCGGCTCCACTTTTTGTATGGGTGTGTGTGTGTTTTGTTTATATATCCGATTTTTAGCGCTATAAGAAGACATGTGTTGCTAGGCGATCGCACCTCTTATTCCTATTTTTATAAATAGACTTTCCACTCATTAGGAACAAGAATGGGGTTTATTTAAGAACCAAAAGAGTTAGGGTTTACTTTAGAACCACCTGTTGTTTTCTATAGAATTTTCATACTCTGTGCAATACTTTCTACAGCGTCAAGTAAACAAAGATTGACATTTTTGCTTGATAGGCAATTTCCACCTCGTTTTCATGTTTTGCCTGAAGAATTAGTACGATTTCGCATTCGCTTAACCTCCTTTTCCCTTCTTTTGAAGTAAAGATTGTTCAGTTAACCTCCGTGTCTTGGTTTTGCTTATAACCGATTTTTAGTGAAAATAATTTAATGATTAAAGATTTTTCATTTAGTATAATCTGCGAAGATAACACGTTCAAAATTTGCCGCTTTTATTTTGAACACATGACAGTTTCTACAATATCCAGTCAGAAGACTATAGCAAACAATATCTAATCAGAAGACTGTAGCAAATGATGATCTCAACATTTTTTGATGACGTCAACTCTAGGAAATTCTGACGTCACTTGCTCCTTGCAAGCTACGAATAAATTATGACATCATTCTATCTATATGACATGCATGACGTCAGCCAGCTTAAAATTAACTATGACATCATCCTATCTTAACGGCATGCGTGACGTCATCGGCATTAATTCAAACTATGACATCATCCTATCTTAATGAGATGCATGACGTCATCTGCGTTAATTTATTGCCCCGTAAGTTAATGGAATTCCCCCGCAAAGAAAAGGAGTAAAACATCCCTCCTCCACTACTAACCCGCTTTAACCGGTGTGGACAGAATTCCGATCCTGCACGGAATTGAACTCAGAAACTGCTTTTTCGCTGGCGGATAGTATACTGAACGTAAAATAAAAACATGAAAACATCTTTCCCATAACAAGTAAGTTACGGTAGATTGAACAGAAGAAAAGAATTGTCTGTCAGCTATTGAAAAATCGATGCCAGGCGCAAACAGACTTTAAACGCAATTAAAATGATAAAGCTAAGATATCAGAAACTCATAAGGGGTTGAAAACCCCTTATGAGTTTCTGAAAATATCCGGAGATGTCTCTTTGATGTCTTTGATCACTTACTCCAAGCATTGAAATGAATGCATTGCAACACTGAATATCAAGATGCTCTTAAATGCCATCGTCGTATTTCCTCTGGAATCCGCCTTAAACCGATAGTGTGCTGAAAAAGCATCCAGAATGTGTTTTAAAAATAATTCAACTACCAGAAAATGAGTGTCGTGAATAACTCAAAAACATGAAAACATATTCCCATAACATGCAAGTGAGGGAAGTCGATTGAACCGAACAAAGGGCAGTCAGCTGTAGGGCTTCTTCTTTGATTAGGAGTCATGTTTGTGATTCGAATTCGCCAGAGTAGAGGTCGGTACAAAAGAGACAGAAAGGTAGATAACTATGTCTAATTGTTCACCTGTTAATACATTTGATACAGCTGCAGTGATGTATCTGTAAGTATGCGAATTTGCCTTGATGCGAGTGTGAAAAAGTGGCCGTAATCTGGCCACAACAACATGTATATTTGTACATATATCTCTAGCCGGCTTTTTGAAAACGTTACAGCCCAGTGGACCTTAAAAATAAAAAAATATTCATATATATTAAAAAATAATCATCTTTCATCCTGCAGTAACAACATTTGGACATTGTTTGCTATTTCCGTGAGCGTCACCAACGACAAAGGTCTTTCAAAGAACTCACTTGGATAATTCCATTCAATAAGGTGTATAAAATCACTTCAGATTATAACTTTTCAAAATTCTGCTTTTGTAAAAACATTTCTTAGCTTTTTCTTCTTTTTTCACAAATAGGATTCATTGGAAGATAATCACAAGTCGTAAATAGTTATGTGCTGTGAGAGAAATATCTTACAAGTAAAATGATGTCAGTAAAAGCCAGGATTTTCTGCAATGCCATCTTCGTCGTTCCCCAGTTAAAAGCGCTGTCGGAATCGGCCTGAAGTTTGACAGAATTTGAAGCCTCTGTCTTGATAAGCGATAACCGATATGTAATCACTAAATTCGCGAATGGAGAGTTGAGTGAATAAATCTTAAACAAGAAAACTCGTTTAAAAAAACACGTTAGTGGAGACAAAAAAAAGACAAAAGGGTACAGTTTTGAGTGAGTACTTTAACTTGTCAAGTTTGTCAAAATTTCTGTCATTTTCATTCGGGTTAACTGTAGATGTAGGCATTGCGTTTGCTAACTATGCCTCATTATTTTTACAGTAGCTAAGGTTGCTTTTTTAATCTTTTGAGTTGTATAAGTGAAACGACAATGATCATTCTCTCTTGTTACAGACTTAATAGTAGCATGCAGTTTGTGGATAATCCTGCTTGTCAAAATTTGCGTCATTTCCCTCTGTTCGTTTTTAGAGTAATTTATCAGTAACGTTTGATAAAGTTCTGCTATTTTTAAATATTTTGAAGGCGGATTTATTCCAACAGTTTAAGTTGCGAGCTAATTCCTAATCTTTTGAACTTCGCTGTCAAGAGTCTTGCAGTAGCTTGCAATCATATCGATTGTTTGTTTTGCCTCATGTAGACACAGAGATGTGAAGACAACACCCGTGCTTCTAATCCTTGATAATTAGGATTAAAATCGATTTTTGTTCTCTGTCTGTAAGGTTCTTCTTTGGGATTGTAGAAGACATTTTATAAACTGGAGCGCAGAATAATCTTTTCGCTCTAATTAAGACAGAGAGGATTTCCCCAGACTTGTTATACAGGCCATTTACAAATTAAAACGGATCATATCAACACTAAAAAAGCCACCATGCTCCTAAATTCTTTCTCTGACGTTTTTTCTTAGTTTAAATATGTATCCATACGTGACAGAATTAAAGCTTTGTTGCTGCCGAATATTCTCGGGCTTTAAATATAACTGGCCCCGGCCAGCTATCATATAAACAGAAACTGCGCCTCACCGAGCTCGAAAAGTAATAAAGCGCCACATCGGATAGGTTCAGTGCCAGACTTGAGCGCAGTATCAAGGGTATTCGGACCCCACTGTAGAGGAAATGAATAACTTGGAGCAAGGCCTGGAACCCACTGAGACGGAGGTAAAAATCCAGGAGTGAGAAATGAGATTCGGTGCACCTATGTCTAAAGAAAAAATAGATGGTCTGTGAGCAGGCTAGGATGCCTAGGAACTTTCTCGCGTGCGTTTTAAAAAAGAAAGGCCGCTTGTGGTCTAGATTTTCATGGACTCCATCTTTTTAGATCTATTAAAAAACAGAAAATTACAGAATGAAAGCAAAAATTTACAAGCTTTTCCGATTACTGATATGACTACAACAGAATTCAATAAAACTCAAAACATAAGAATTTAAAAATATATTTAGCGACTTCGCTTGATTACAGTGACGTCACAACTATCTGAAGTCGGGAGTAAAGCATTATATGGTCTTACATGTAGCTTTAGACACTTGATTGGGACTCAAGTAATGCAACACAAGTGGGCGACGCCGGAAAGCGCCTGAGACGTGGATAAACATTTCAACAAAAACTGGTTTCCTTAGGAAAGTGGCTTTAGTCTAGTTTAGTTCATTATTCTTGACGACGGAATCTCCACGGCAAAACCAACTGGATTGAAGTTAGTTGGTTAAGAAACTTGACTAATATCCCTACCAAGTGTTTGCGGCACTAAACTACTTTTTTCTTTTCTCTAAGGCGTATAATGAGTATTGCTTTGGGGAGAAAATGAAAAGAAAATACGCTTTTGGATCTTTCTTTTCGTCAGTGCAAAGTCGTTTCCTGACTTTAACTTCAATGACTTTCTGCCTTGCGCAATTTACACCACTCAACACACGAAATTTCATACACTTAAAATAGTTACGGTGATACTTTTATTTGCGTTTTTAGAAACACTTCAGATCTTTTATTTTAATCGTTTACTAATCACCGTTTAATCCTTTTAATCCATTTCGACGAACAGATTAGATATGTCCTCCAAACCCCCACTGGGTGGTAGATTGGGTGCCCTGTGTGCTGCGGAACTTTGTACTCATGCCGGAAGCGTACCAGCCAAAGTTGTCTTCCTCTCTAACTGTTCCCGACTTCGCCACCTTAAATTGACAGTGAGTATATGTGCTATCAGTATGCAGGGTGTATGCATTGAGCTTCTGCCAGAAAGGTACCGTCAGATCCGTGGCTACGTGTCCCCGGATATTGATGTATTCCACTTTCTTACATGTGCCACTACCAACATAATCAATGATGTTAAAATCCTTGAAGTTTCCCCGAAGGTAGTCTCTAAAATCGATGCCATTGATCGGGTAGCTGCATGTAGCTCGCCAGTGAGTCGACTGGCCCTGCAAGAATCTCACTCGCGCCAGACTCTGTACTTAAGCGGTAAAGATCCCAGTTTAGGTTGTCTTCGTTTTGTGGGGAGTTGTACTTAAACGGGATTTTCTGAGAGCCTTCGATTTACGAGGGTCCATGACATCACCATAGTCCATGCAGTGTCTAACTCGGACTTCATGTCACAGTAAGCTGCGTAACTCTTTCCACTCTGGTCGTAAAGTTTGTATCTGCCACTTTCGGAGATCCCACGGCGCAGATAATCAACGCAGGAGGTTGGACGGAATGAAGTTGGCTTCTGTTCGGTTTCGTTGAGGGGGACGACCTTAACCCAGAGAGAGAGAGACAGAGAAAAGAAAATAAGACTGTCTTAACAAGATATACTTCGAAACAAAACTGAGCCTTGCTCTGCGGAAAATTTCTAATACAGAAGATATGTCTCGTGATCACATTTTAGCTGTTTTGTTCTCTAGATTTACAGTAATAAATCAAAAGATATTAAGATATTTGGCTTTATATCCCTTAAACTGGGAAAGCACAAAATATAAATAACATTAAAAAAAATACGTACCTTATATCCATGTGAATTGTACGCAGTTATCTTGACGTGTGAACGATAAACGTTTATATCGCGTTTGATCAGTCTGTCATCGTTAGCTATTGCTTCTCCCTGTGAAGAGGAACACTTTGTTACAGGAACCACTTGCTCTATTTATGTGCTTAACATTCTGGCTTCCAAATCACTTGAAGCACATTGTTTGTCGTCGACAAGATCGAGTCTTATTGAGTCTTGTCCTGTATCTGATTACATCGAATGAGGTGCGTATGCAATCGCTTAGTATTTTCAACATTCCGCCTTTTGACCGTTGTTTTTTTGTTAGTACATACTGTTTTTGTGGAAGATATAGATTACGAGTCGTGTATAGTTTTACTGCCTTAAATTATAACACGCGTGAGAAAATGGATTTAATAAATTGTATACAAGAAAACATGTTCCACCTAACACGTTTAGCAGTCTAGACAAAAGAACAAAAGGGTATAACTTTGAAAAGTACATTGAGTAGCCAAGTCTGTCAAAATTTGAGTCATTTCTCTTTGCTCCTTATTTGAGTTCATTGTATTAGTTGAGTCTAGGCAAACAATAGACTAACCATGCCATTTATCAATATTTTACAGTCGTAGTTTTGAGTTATTTCAGGAGTTTGCATTGAGTCGAGTGTTTTATTTTAACATAAAACGTCGAACTATAAACTTGTTTTAGTTCTATTTAGTCCTTTTAAAGTTAAAACTGCTTCTTTAGCACTTTGGAAGACAATAATAGTTTTATTAAGAAATAATGAAAATAATTATTTTGTATTTCCTTTTACCTGACCTATTCAAGACATTAAATGACCTAACTGAAGTTTATGATTATATATTAGAAGCCCTAAATGTGCTGTTGTTACTCGTGGTCATTTCACTAGCAGCCTTTGTGATAAGCAGGTAATCTTGGCGCTTTTGAAGAGATTATGTAAGAAATAAAACCTTTTTTTTTGCAAAATAAAACCTAGCAGGAATATATAACCAAGTCTGACTAATTTAGGTCAGAATTCAGATCTCACTCTTTTCGCGCCTCACGCTTGACTGGGTCCCTCACTTTCGCAGTTGGCTCAATTAAATTTCTGCTCAATTTTTTATGACAGAAGACGAAACAACTGTATGAATCGCTTCTTCCTATTCAATAAAGAATAAAGCTTGTTACAAAATTTTTTTGCCCCTTTTTAAACCTCCCCGCGTCCCAGTGCATTTACCATATTCGTCCCTTCTTCACCGGAAACGAGGTCGAGGTTGATTTCAAATATTATTTGAATAATACAGTGATATCTTTCCTTTTAATTCTCTATCTGGATCTATCTGGGGGCTTATACAACTTGGTAACGGGTTTTAGGAGGGCTCTTAAAGAAGGGAGCTTATAACCGGACTAAAAAAAGGCTTTAATTTAAAACAAGCTACATGGCAGTACTGATCAAAATACTCTTTGAATTTACTCGCTTTTTTAAGCCTCAAAACATCGAATTCATTTCAATACAAGTTAGAGGCGAGATTATAAAAGGACTTTTGACGTACAAGAGTTTTCAGCGATACCCTTCAAAGCACCATGTCCATTTGGGTCTCTTATCACTCTGGAGAAGTCCAAGAGCACACCCTCAAACCTAAGGTTTTGAAAGGATTTTATGACGAAAAAATAAACACTAAAAGAACTATAATTAGTTTTGCAAACGCATTTGTTACTTCACCACTCGTACGTTACCCAGAAGCGTTCGGTTAAGTGCTAATTTTCGGATGTCTGCCTTAAGGGACGGCTGTGTTTACCACTAAGAAAAAAATAAATTTTCCACATTTCAGTAGGACTTACGCGCGAAACTACCTTTAGTGCAGTAATTTTGTGATAGTTGCCCCAGTACAGTTTGCCGCCAATTTTGCGCCCAAACTGCGTATGAACATATAACATTATCTGCATCGAAACAAAATAGCTATAAAAAATTTTCTGACGCTCATGAGTTAAAATTTGAAGATCTTTTTCCTCTGATACATATCGTCTCTTGGCAGCGATCGGCAGGTGACGTAATAGTCTCTAGGCCAGTCAAAACTACGGAAAAAATAATTTGAATGCTTAGTAACTCAGTGTTATTCCGGTTGGCGTCAAGTGGTTCCTTTCATCATAAGACGAACTAGGCTCTTACTACTACATACAGAATCAGCACTGAGTTATTTAACGCGTTATTATAGTTCGTTGTTTAACTAAATCAGCCAGAAAAACACTTCAAGAACATCAATACAAGCTTCCTTTAACTTATAAAAAGTGCACGTGAGTGAGTGTTTTTACGTGAGTGCCGCGCATTAATAACAATACATAACTGAGTTATGTCTCATGACTGTTTATTTCCTCATGTAAATTACGACCTTATTAATGTACCCCTGTTATTAATAGTTGAAAGAGGGTAGCAACATGCCCATTTTTCAAACCAGTTGTAATGTCAAGAAATTAGTTAGCAATTAATGAATGAGGGTAAGTAGGATATGAAGAATTAAGCAGATCAAGGAGGGTGTTGTCCACCGAGGACAAAAGCCGAGGTAGATAACACCCTCCGAGATTTTTGCTCTACTATTCAATCAAAATAATTCCTAATTTAAAAACATAGCTGAATCATGCTTACCTGCATCGATGTTAAATTCATCTTCGATAGCGTACGTTTAGGTTTGTTAGCTCCACAAATATTCTCCAAATAGCAGATGTCGTCCTCCGAGTTGTCTTCTTGCTGTTTTTGCCATGTTTTTAGCTATTATTTCGCCTAGATCCAGCTGTAGGTCTTACTCTTGAAACGAGAGAAATGTCCGCCATATCTTTTTCACAACCAAAACAACTCAACCTCGTCCCCAGGTCTTCTCGGTAACGGTGTCTTAGCCTGTAGCGGGCTGCATTTTTGACGTCATTTGCTCGTTAAACACAAAATTCTTCCAAATTTGGTCGTCAGTAACTGGTTATGGTGAATTATGCGTGTGCTTTTAGCCAATCAGAGTTCGGGAAATATTTTGAATGAATGATAATGAACCTTACTAAGCTTCCACATGACGTATAGGAGGAGGTTGAGCTCCGAAAATACTGATTGCAATTTACAACTATTTTTTTTTTCGTTTCTGTCTTCACTGCGTTGGAGGTAAAGCCTCAAAAATCTTCAGCAAATATTTTTATTAACCGTTATGAAACAATTTACGAGTGAGTCGAGCAAAGTCTGCAAAAACTACGCAAAGCACTCTTAAACTGCTCTTATTTTCATTTTCGCTCAGCAGTATATATAGGTTGATGGTTTAAAAAATATTTAAACTTAAACGTTCTGGCCCACACTAATCGGCCGCACCAGTGTAAGTCAATGCATGTTTTCCTTGGGCACGAAGCAGTTTTATAGAAGGGACTCATTATTCTAAGAAAAGGACAACAAATATACCGCATCCTTGTAATTGTTTAACTTCTACTTTATATGCTAAATTCAATATTAAACGATTAAACGTGTGCCTGCTATGGGCCCGCAGCAGCCCGCTCGACAATCACCAAAAATATATGAAGGAAGAGGTACTCTTGATCAAAACCAACAGGAATGGTTGTTTTTGATTTAATAACTGTGTCAGACTAATGGGTCTTCCCGGGCACACATTCGTGCTACTCAGCGAACTGCATTTGGTTAATGGTTCACTTTATTTCACGCCACTATTACAAAACAGGTGGACTGTTAAAAAGCTCTGAAAAGTGCAGTTACAGCTTACTTCTTTGACTTATCCTGTAATATTATGGTTCAGCGATGAGTAGTATTGAAAATTAACCACGCAACTTAGTTATAAGTCGCGTATAGTTATATGTGCTGTGCGATAAATATCTTGCACGTAAAGTGATGCCAGTAAAAGCAAAGATATTCTGAAATGACGCCATCGCTGTTTGGGTTCCGTTAAAAGCGCTTTCCGAATCGGCCTGAAGTTTGACAAAATTTGAATCCTCAGTGAGTGTCGCGATAAACGTCGCCGCAAAAAAATGAACAAGCAAACGGTGGGGCTGGCTGGGGATCTGTTTAACTGATATGTTATCACTAATAAACTAGCGAAAGGAAATGGATTGAATAAAATCTTAAACAAGAAAACTTGTTCTTCATAACGCGTTTGATAGAAAACAAATAAGGAACAAAAGAATTATAACAATTTTTGACTGAAAGTACTTTCAGTTGTCAAGTTTGTCAAAATTTGGGTCAATTTCATTTTGGTTTATTGTAGACATTGAATTTGCTAACTAAGGGAAAGTTCATTTAATATGACAAGGGGGGGGGATGAAGATATTGAGGGGGGGCTCCGAAAATTTTTAGACACCCGAAGTGGGGGCTCTGAAAAAATTGTTGCGCAAGGAGGGGGGCTCCGAAAATTTGTGTACTTCAAAACCAACACATGACATCATCATACAGATCGGAGGGTTTTCAACTCAACAATTTAATGACCTGTGCAACTCAGCTATATCACGTGGTTTACAGATATAACAAATGTAGTCTCAGTAATTATTACACTCTTGTTCATCCTAAAAATGCTTTAGAAAATTGTATCACAACTGTATCTCAAGTTTGTCATAGTATAAACCATTGAAGACAATAACGGTAAATATATTTAATACAGTCTAGCGATCTTTTTTCAGGGGAGCAAAAGAATTGAAGGAGGGGGGGCTCTGAAATTTTTTTCTACTACCAAGGAGGGGGCTCCTAAAAAATTGAACCGCTAGCGAGGGGGGCTGCTAAAATTTCAAGCTTCGAGTTTCAATATCTTCATCCCCCTCCCCCCCCACCTTGTCATATTAAATGAACTTTCCCTAAATTCATATTTTTTTTCAGAACAGCCATTCTACGGAAATTATTCGACATTTAAGATTCTCCTACAAACACTGTAATTTCTCACGCGTTTGCCTACTCGTCAAGATGGCGTCGAAAACCGTGACAAGGTCTATTTTACAGTCGTATAGTTATTCCAGCATTTTAAGCTGCGAGCGAAATCAACTCAGTAAATATTAAATTTTATATCGATGGGTTTTCCAGGTTTATAGTACCTAACTCCTCCTCTTTGCTGGAAAAATATTCAGATTTTAAACGAAACGCAGATTCGCCCCATGTATTGTTAATTACATCAAGGAAATCCAAGACTGTCTTGGATTCTGGATTCTACGCCCTGAATTCCGGATTCTTTGTCCTTTGAGGAACTTGGATTCCGGATTCCTTGAGCAGTATTCCAGATTCAAAAGCCCAGGTTCCGGATTCTACGAGCAAAAATTTCTCAGATTCCATAGGTCGAGTGGATGAACATTATCAGTAAAAATATCTGACTTGAAATGGTGTTTGAAAATGTATTTGAAACTGACGAACAAGAACAAATTCACCCCATATTCAGATTTCGGTCATCCAGCTTGATAGTTGATTTTTAATTTCCATGCCTGAGCTTTCACAAACTAAACGTGAAAATAATCAACCCCTTTCCGACTAAAATCTCTTCCTTCCCAACAACAGTGTGAGCTTTTTGTCTGAATTCTGTGATTCAACCTAGGAAACCACGTGATAAAGAACTGAAATATCTGAAATAAAGTATATTTGCAAAGCACCATCAAAAACTAACTTTGAACACCAGCTAACTAGTGATTGGCGTTCACTGCGAACCCAAATTAAGCCTCCATTGTAAGTTAGAAAGATCTGAATTCAACGCTAATACGGTGTCGTCTCAGTAAATAGCTGCCAAATCCCCCTGCCAAATTAAAACAATGTTACGTTCTGTTGGAAAGTAGAGAGTAGCGGTGACCTAGCTTCTATCACCGTTCGTCGCTCTCTGTACTTTTGCAAACCTTCAAAAATGTATATCTTTTCCACTCTTTCTGTTTTACGTAACAACTTTTCCGTAAGATATATCATCACCCAAAAAGTACTGAGATGAAGCCACGTCACTGCACGCACAATTTTCGTTCCGGCCCTATTTTATGGTAAGCTATCGAATTCTTTATTAGCAAGGTCCCTACAGGTTGAATTGTTTTTATTCTTAATTGAAGCGTATAGGTAGTTAAAAGACAAATTAAACGAGGAAAAAATTTATTTTAAGCGTCGAAGAAATGAATAACCAGTGCTTAAATAAATTTGAAATAAGAAATAAATCCTCACTCCGCTTTCGTGCAGTTTGTTTTTAATTTTCAATTTTCGCAGTTGGTCTATAAAAAAGTAAATTTCTCGTCTTTACCCCTGTTTCTTTCAAAACCGTTTCCCGAAGTCATATTGATTCACCGCTCTTTACCACATCTTTGACTGACACAAACTTACCACAAATAACTTTTATTAACTTTTAATAAATTTTATTAAAGATCGATCCGTGAAACACTACACGAAAGTCATCTATAAATCAATGTTTCTTAAAAATCAAATCCGAGGGACTTTGGTCCAACTCTGTAACCCATTGTAAGGCTGTTTTGTCTCGGAGCAGATATAGATTAGCGGTGAGCACCAAACCAATACTGGGTGGTGGATTCGGCTGTTTCCGTGCATCGGAATTTAGTGCTGAGGCCATCTCCATACCAACCAAAGTTGTCTTCACTTGACACTGCACCAGACCTAGCCGCCTTAAACTGACAGTGGGTGTGGGTACTGTCAATATGCAGAGTCCATTTATTAAGACTCTGCCAGAAAGGCGCCGTCAGATCCGTGCCCACGTGTCCCCGGATGTTGACGTATTCCACTTTCTTGCACTTGCCTCCAGTGAAATCAAAGATGTTGAAGTCTTTGAAGTTTCCCCGAAGGTAATCTCTAAAATCAATACCTTTTATCGGGTAGCTGCATGTTGCTCGCCAGTGAGTCGACTGGCCCTGTAAGAATCTCATTCGCGCCAGACTTAAGCGGTAAAGATCCCAGTTGAGGGCGTCCTCGTTTTGAGGGGAGTTGTACTTGAAGGGGATTTTCACAAACGCTGGGAGCTTTCGATTTGTGGTACACCATGACATCACCATTGTCCATGCTGTGTTTAATTCGGACTTCATGTCACAATAAGCGGTGTAACTCTTTCCACTCTGGTCGTAAAGTTTGTATCTGCCACTTTCAGAGATCCCACGGCGCAGATAATCAATGCAGGAAGTTGGGCGGAATGAATTTGGCTTCTGTTCGGTTTCGTTGGTGGCGACGACCTTAACCTAGAAGAAACAAAAAATAAGTCTTTCTTCAGTATTAAGATACACTTAAAGAAAACTGAGCTTTGCTCTGCGGAAAATTTCTATTACAGTATGATATGCTGGATATGCTGCAAAACTGAGTCGCACTTTAGCTGTTTTCTTCTCTAGTTTTACAGTTATAAATCAAACGAAAAGTAATTTGGCTTTTTATCTCTTAAACTGGGAAAGCACTAAATATATTATCATTAAAAGAAATACGTACCTGTCCATGTGCATTGTACGCAGTTATCTTGACTTGTGAACGATAAACGTTTATATCGCGTTTGATCAGTCTGTCATCGTCAGCTATTGCTACTCCCTGAAAAAAGAGGAACACTTTGTTACTGGAACCACTTGCTCTATTTATGTGCTTAATATTCTGGTTTCCAAATCACTTGAAGCATATTGTGTGTCAAGTCTTATTGAATCATGTTCTGTATAATTACATTGAATGAGGTGCGTATGCAATCGCTTAGTATTTTCAACATTCCGCCTTTTGACCGTTATTTTTTTTGTCAGTACAAACTGTTTTTGTGGAAGATATAAATTACGAGTCGTGTATAGTTATATGTTTTCCGAGAAAAATTCTTACAAGTAAAATTATGCCAATAAAAGCCAGGATTTTCTGAAATGCCATCGCCGTCCCGGTTTCCGTTAAAAGCTCTCTAGGAATCGGCTTGATCGAAGTTTGACAAATTTGAACTCTTCTGTTTCGATAAGCCGTAGAAAAATGAACAAGCACACGGGCTAGTGATCTGTTTTACTGATTTAAATTATAACACGCGTGAGAAAATGGAGTTAATAAATTGTATACAAGAAAACATGTTCTACCTAACACGTTTAGCAGTCTAGACAAAAGAACAAAAGGGAATAACTTTGAAAAGTACATTGAGTAGCCAAGTCTGTCAAAATTTGTGTCATTTCCCTTTGTTCCTTTTTTGAGTTCATTGCGTAGTTGAGTCTAGTCAAACAATAGACTAACCATGCCATTATTCAATATTTTACAGTCGTAGTTTTGAGTTTTTTCAGCCGCTTGAGTTGCGAGTGTTTTATTTTAACATAAAACGCCGAACTATAAACTTTGTATCGACAGATCTTGTTTTAGTTCTCTTTAGTCCTTGTAAAGTTAAAACTGCTTCTTTAGCACTTTGGAAGACAATAATAGTTTTATTCAGAAATAATGAAAATAATTATTTTGTATTTCCTTTTACCCGAGCCATTCACGCTAAATGACCTAACTGAAGTTTAAAATTATATATTGGAAGCCTTAAATGAGCTGTTGTTACTCGTGGTCATTTCAGTAGCAGCCTTCGTGGTAAGCAGGTAATCTTGGCGCTTTTGAAGAGATTATGTAAGAAATAAAACCTAGCAGGAATATATAACCAAATCTGACGAACTTAGGTCAGAATTCAGATCTCACTCTTCTCGCGCCTCACGCTTGACTGGGTCCTTCACTTTCGCAGTTGGCTCCATTAAATTTCCGCTCACGTTTTATGACAGAAGACGAAACAGCTGTATGAATCGCTTCATCCTATTCAATAAAGCTTGATACAAAATATTTTGACACATTTTAAGCCTCCCCATGTCCCAGTGCATTTACCATTTTCGTCCCTTCTTCACCGGAAACGATAGCCGCGGACGAGAGGTTGATTTCAAATATTATGTGAATAATGAGGTGATACCTTTCCTTTTAATTCTCTATCTGGGGGCTTATACAACTTCGTAACGGGTTTTAGGAGGGCTTTTTAAGAGCTTTGTAAGAGGAAGTTTACGAGTATCAGATGGAACAGAACAATTAGTGGGTAAGAAATGAGAATTGAATATGATTTGTTAACTAAGAAACGTTACAAGAAGAGACTCCACGGTCATCTAGGTCCTTTAAAATTACAGACTTACGGATAAATACCGAGGGAATCTAATCTCATAGGTTGTTTATATTAGAGGATCATATTCATTATATATTCTCACTCATTGTTTTATGTCCAACACCATCGTCGAGTAATTTTTTTCACAAAACACTTCTTAGGTTATTTTTACACTAAAACGGATAGCCTTTCGCGTCTATCCAGTGTAGTATCAACACCTATCCGATGTGACTCTCCACTTTAAAGATCGGCGCGGAGCAGCTAATCGCTCCGCTACCGATCGAGGAATCGCGCCGAAATCACCGTCCTTATGTGTGAACCGAAGCCCTATCCTGTATGGTTTCCGTGCAGACGCAAAAGCTATCCTTTTCGCAATAATTAAATGGAAACCTTGAATGAAATTACAATTCCTTTTTAAGACACATCGGTCGAAAGATATTCAGAAAGACAGTCTTTACTCCTACAGGTGTTTAGAATTGGATCATTGATGACAAACTCTAGTCCAAGTGGCGTTGTCTACGAACTAAACAGTAGGGATCTTAAGCAACTACGACGACGACAACTTCAAAAAACAAAACGTTTAATGATCAAAACAACAGCTCTGCACGTGCATCACGCTTGTAGCACATTGCTTTGACGTCCACTGTACGACTACGACGTGAAACCTCCTAATTTGACGTTTTATGGAGGACGTGGACATACGACGACGAATTTTCCTTCCTCTTTTTGAACTTGAATAAAATGCTCAAGAATTCAACTCTAGGAAAGGTCGCCTGCATTTGACATATTGAGCGGGTCCAAATAATAGACGCGATGAAGTTTGAAAAAAAAACGCAAATTCATTTTGTTTTTAACGACGTTTTCACTGCCGTCATCATCGTCGTTGCTTAAGGTCGCCAGTGGCACCCAACGACGGTTTCCTCCTTTTTAATTTGCGTCTGTTCGGTCATCCGAGGGCAACTTGAGTCTTTTCGCAATTACAACAGCCTCAGTATTATTTTCCCGAAAATTTTAAATGTAGCCTGCGTAGCTGGCGGTATTGTGTAGTAGTCGAGTGAGATTTGGCGGCGGAGCCGTTGTAATATAGTCGAGTGAGATTTGACGGCGGAGCCGTCACGAGCGGCGAATCCGCGAGAAATACCGCCTGCCAGAGAACCATGATTTTTCGAATGCCGCCTACTTTTGTCACAGTTAGCTGATCGCAATTAATAAATCAGCCAGTCAAAGAGAAACCTGCAATTTGAAACTTCCGATTATTTTCGCGCGAGACAGTTTAGATATAAGCGTTGACAGGCTAAACACGACTCCTAAGCTCGTGATAATGTGAAACGTGACCTTGTGAGTTTGCTTGAACAGAGGGTTTTTTAATTTTCTCGGCTCTCGCGCGAAGGTTACTAGCACTACACAGTGCATGTATCATTCTAAACTTTGACTGACTAAATCTTTTTTTTGCAACACTGACCAGGCTTAACATTAAAAGGTCATGAAGCTGGTTTGTTACACGCATACTGAGTAACCATTTCTGGTGGTTTATTCTTCTGTAGGTGTTCCTGATAGGATTTGATCTCAGATGCAGTTGTATAGTGTTTTAATTTTCTTTGACCTTTGTTTCTTACGGCTAAATAAAGACAATTCCAGCGCTGTGAAGTTTAAAGACGCCATTTCGGCAATTTGGTCATCAATTATGCTCTTTTTAAAGCGGAAATCACAATCACTTTACATCAGAAGACGACTTTACATGTACGTCTTTTTCAGTTTGCCATCTGCTCCCTAAATTGGGAAATACATGCGCTCATCTAACATGATTGACATATGCATGGCCCTCGACCAATCCGTTTCCCCGCACACTGGTGTGCGGACTATTCAAAATACCGGGGTTTTCTGGCAGGCGGTATTTCAACCGCCTCGTCCCTACTCCCTTTTTTTTGGAACACGGCGCCGCCAAAACTTTAATCTCGCACCCACACAATACCGCCAGCTACGCAGGCTATTTTAAATGCAATTTAAAGTGTTACGAAAGTAAGAATTTTTCTGTACCCTCTCTCCAAAGCATTTTTTCTAAGAAAAATAGCTTAACCTGTGGAGTGAAATGCGACACTGAATTCAACTTAAGAAAATCTTAGGGAAATTAGAAATTTTTAGCCTTCCTCAAGCTATAGAAGGTTATAGAAAATTCTAGACGATTTTTGCTCCCCCCAACAGATATTTTACAGAAAACAGACGTTGGGTGCCCCTGACTAAAACTACAGGAAAATATATCTTTTGGAAAATGTTTTGTTCCTACAAGTGCAGTTTCTGAACAAAACATTTTCCCATTTTCCTTAACCAGAATTTTAAAAATGAAAATCTTAGACCAAAGCTGATCAAAGTTTGGAAAGGTAAAACTAAAACCAATGAACAGTCTCATGCGCTTTCCATTTCCTGTTCTAATGGTCAGTTTTTATCCGGATTCGATTTGTTGCTATAGTATATAGCTTATAACTTAATACCACAGGCACAATATCTCGAAAATACATCGAGTCATTTACTTCAAAGTATGTCTTTCACGGGCTAAAACCGCCCTAGGATAATATTCTTTTAGGAAAGTTTTTCTTCCAGAAGGTGCAGTTTCTCAAAAAAGACTATTTATTTTTTAAATTGTTAATGTGAAAGGATTTCTAACGTATAAGAGTTTTCAGCGATACCCTACAAAGCACAATGTGTAATTTGGGTCTCCTATCACTCTGGAGGAGTACAAGAGCACACCTTCAAACCTTTTATGACGATTTTATGACGAAAAACTAGATACTAAAGGAAGTATTAGTTTCGCAAACGCATTTGTTTCTTCACCACTGTACTCGTACGTTACCCGTGTCATTTAAGACTTCACACAAAGTCTGTCGGAGAAGTGTTGATTTTCGGATGTCTGTCTTAACGCGCGGTTGTGTTTATCACTATTAAAAAAATAAATTTTCCCCATTTCAGTAGAACTTACATGGTTTAAAGTGCGAAATTACATTTTAGTACATAATTTTGTACGATAGTTGCTTACAGTTTGCCGCCAACTTGGGATCAAACTGCGCATGAGAATATAGCATTATCTGCATCGAAACAAAATAGCTATAAAAAATTCTCTGACGCTCATGAACAAAAATTTGAAGAGCTTTTTCCAGTCTAATAAGTATTGTCTCTTGGCAGCGATCGGCAGGTGGCGTAATAGTCTCTAGGCTAGTCAAAACTATAAAAACAATTTGAATGCTTAGTAACTCAGTGATATTCTGGTTGGCGTCAAGAGGTTCCTTTCATCACAAGAACTGGCAATAAATCCATAGACGAACTCTCTTGCTATACTACATACAGAATCAGCACTGAGTTATTCAACATTCAACGCGTTATTGTAGGTCGTTGCTGAACTAAATCAGCCAGAAAAAACACTTGCAGAACATCAAGATAACTTCTAAAAAGTGCACGTTTTAACGTGAGTGCCACGCATTATTAACAATGTATAACTGACTTCTTTCTAATGACTGTCTATTTCCTCAATGTAAATTGGGACCTTAATTAATGTAGCCCTGTTATTACTGAATAGTTGAAAGTGGGTAGCAACATGCCCATTTTTCATACCTGTTGTTAAGTCAAGAAATTAGTGAACCCAACCAGGCTTCCACATGACGTAGGAGGAGGTTCAGCTCCGAAAATACTGATTGCAATTTACAGCTACTTTTTTTTCGTTTTGTTCTTCTCTGCGTTGGAGGTAAAGCCTGAAAAATCTTCAGTAAATCTTTTTATTAGACTTATGAAACAATTTACGAGCGAGTCGAGCAAAGTCTACAAAAACTACGCAAAGCACTTGCCCTTTTTTGTCATTTTCGCTCAGCAGTTTATATAGGCCGTTGATGTTACTAAATGGTTTAAAAATTATTTAAACTTTAACTTTCTGGCCCACACTAATCGGCCGCACCAGTGTATATCAATGTATGTTTTCTTTGCGCATGAAGTAGTTTTATAGATGAGACTTGAGAGACTCGTTATTCTAGGAAAAGGACAACAAATATACCGCATCCTTGTCCTTGTTTAATTTCTACTTCATATGGAAAATAAATATTCACTGCGTGATTAAACGTGTGCCTGATATGTGCCCGCAGCAGCGGCTCAATAAGTTCCAGCAGTAGATGTAGGAACAGGTACTCTTACATCAAAACCAACTGGAGGAGTACTAGTTTTTGATTTAATAACTGTGTCAGACTGATTGGTATTTCCAGGCACACATTCATGCTACTCAGCGAATTGCATTGGTTACCTAATGGTTCATTTTATTTCACGCCACTATTACAAAAGAGGTTAGCCTGCGTAGCAAGCGTTTCCGCGTGAGTTCGACGAGAAAGTTGGGAAGAGAGCAAAAAAAGGAATGACGGTGGAGGGGGAGGGGAAAGAAGGAACCACCTTTTTTTATCGCTTCCGCTCTAACTTTCGCGCAATAACTCGATTGGAAACGCTTGCTACGCAGGCTAAAAAGAGGTGGACTGTTAAAAAGCTTTGAAAAGTGCAGTTACAGCTTACTTCTTTGACTTATCCTGTAACATTATTATTGATGAGTATTACAAACTAAGCAAGCACCTTAGTTCTCAAGGGACCACTCGTTTAATTTGCATGGGTAAACAATCATCACGAGTGAATGGTTAAAAGCCGTATCTAATACGTAGACATTGGCAAAAATATTGGGCTTTCTTTTAAAAACACTTGTGGATACCAGAACAAAAAACAAACAAACAAATGAACTTACGAATGTTCTCATGAGTTTGCATCTTTCGCAAGCCACAGAATGTTCCGCGAGGAAATGGCTTTATTTGCCCCACTTAAAAATATCGCAGTTTCGTCATTTGAAAAGAATTTAGACAAGTACCTACAACAAGCCACTTGTGGCGGTGTTCTTAAGAGGAAAAGAAACGCGTGAACTGTCGTCAAGTGATCGCGGGTACAAGTTAACTGCAATCTGCCTTCGCTTAGATAAGCTGTCGCGCGCACCTTCAGTGTTGAACAAGAGATATGGCGTGGATGTTTACCTTCGTGGTCTTAATTCTACAGGTAACTGGTAAGTTCATTAAACACTGTTAACTCTTCTTGTAGGTATTTGGTCAGGGGCACCCACGGCCTTTTTGTGTAAAATAACAGTTCGAAGGAGCAAATAATTGCCTAGAAATTTCTAAAGCTCAATTCAATTCACTGAGAGATGCGTGCCTTTTACTACTTTTTAGAAAATAACTTCATTAGTAGTTCGTAACTTTTTCATGTTCTTTTTTTTTGCCTAGTTATCCGCGTAATTTTTACCTTATTCGTTCGAACTCAGTGGGGATCTTTAACAAATGTGCGCTTGCTTGCAAATTTGCTGACTGCGAGGAAAGGGATCATAACAAAAGGTCCTCTACAAGGTTTTGAACTTAATCACGACTCTTCCCGACACTGTCCCATATGGTATTGCCAATGCTCTTAAAATACTTTTGGCTTGCTCCGAAAAGCCAGTTCTCAATATCTTTTTCTTGCTCTACACGCCATCGTCATGGTCTTCTTGGAAGAGGACTTCAGACACCAAAAAGGAGACTGCCGCTACAACAAAACAACAAGGACCAAATTTTTAAACTGACAGAAACCGCGAATACCCAGGTAATTAAGAGCTCTGGTTCCATAATTTGTTGCAATTCTTTATCGTAGATTTTTGCCTTGAAAATGGTTAACACGTTGTAGTTAATAATCCCTTCAGGTATACGGACTTTCCTATAATCTTGACTAAAAGACTGAAGTAAACTGCATTGTAAACACGCGAAAAACCACAATACGTAAACATGCACCAATTAAAATTTATGAACAATTGTAAATACACGGTGAAACCCCGTTCCGTATTAACGAGGTGTCAGTATTAAGCGAGTGTCCCTAAGGCGGTGGGGGGCTGTATTGTCTTAAGGGCGACTAAATGGATTAAATACAAGGTGAGAGGAAAATATGTTTGAGAACATTGCCACTTGCAACAAAAAGGATAAGTCATAGAATGATAGAAACGAAATATCAAGAAGTTGCTAGCGATGAAGGACTGCACAAACGTGATATAAACGTGTATCGTTCACAAGTCAAGATAAAGGGGTACAATTCACATGGACACAATTCGCGGGTAAAATGTCTTAAAACTGACACAATTAGTATTCTTGTTTTCCCTTCGTAGAAACAAAGTGCTTTTCTTAAAATCAGACCGAAAAAAAAAAAGACCGTTCGTACTTTGTAGCAGAAATTGACACTAAAAATATAGGATCAGTTTAAAGTAAATGAGGTTTCAAATCCCATGTAGAAAACTTATTAGCAACACAAGCTTTCGATTCCATCACGAAATCTTTATCAAGTGATGGAGTTGGACGTTTTGTCACGTGATATATAAAGTGACAAGTCGTTACGGTCGATAGCAAGGAGTTCCTAACCAGTGTCCCTGTTCAATGTTGGAGTTTCGATGGCCTCCCTGAGTCTTCTCTTAAAAATGTCGTCTTCTCTCGAAAGGGTGTTCATAATAGGATTAAGTAACCCTTCTTCACTCTTCACTAAAATGACCAGATCACAAGACAACATTACTGATCTGTTTTCCGCAGACAATTCAGTATTTGACATATCTTGCTTTAAAAAGTCTTATTCATTCTCTGCCACTAGGGTGTTGCTTCTTCTAACAAAACCATAAAGGAGCAAAGCGAACCAACGAAGCCAATTAGATTCAGTCCAAACTCCTGCGTTGATTATCTGCGCCGTGGGATCGTGGCAGATACAAACTTTACGACTAGACTGGAAAAACTTACGCAGCTTACTGTGACATGAAGTCCGAGTTAGACACTGCATGGACTATGGTGATGTCATGGACTCCCGTAAATCGAAGGCTCTCAGCATTTTTCAAAATCCCCTTCAAGTACAATTCCCCACAAAACGAAGACGCCCTGAACTGGGATCTTTACCGCCTTAGTCTGGCGCGAATGAGACTCCTACAGACTCACTCCACCCACTGGCGAGCAACATGCAGCTACCCAACCCACGGCATCGACTTCAGAGATTACCTCCTTGGAAATTTCAAGGACTTTAAGTAATGGTCCAGCTAAGAAGCAGGCAGAAAAACAATAGCCCGCGGCAATAGCGTCAGTTATTTTTCAGGCGCTAATTTCTCTAATCAAATTAAATCTGAATGCTCTGATTGGTCAATACAGCGAAAAGCGCGAAATTTGAATTTTAAAGTTGAATTAAGATAGCTTAAGACTCATTCGAACAACTTTTTATTTCGTCTATTGCTTTGTTATGTTGAAAAATATAACATATCTAAAATTTAAAAGATTTCTATGCGCCAAACCCGAGGAAGTTAAACTGATATGAAATTACACGAAGATGAGCACAGTGTTACATCAATCAGCGACGTTGGGAACAACATTTACGTCGGCTCTCACAAAAGAAATGTCAAAACCATGATCGTAAACAGCAGCAATTCACTCTCACGTGGCGAATCTGGCGAACGCGCCAATGTCCCGCGTTCATATTCGGCCACCATACAGAACAATAACACGTACACAAAATCAAATCTAAATGTTATCTAAATGTTCTGCTTTTGGAAAAAAAGATGATGTTGCCCAGATAGAAAAAAATCCTGCATGTTCGGATAATTGGGTTTCAGAAAAAGCTCTCCTACAGTTTATCTGTTTTCAAGGTTTTGATATTACACTATAAAAATCCTTCTTACAATCTCTTTCGTCCTTGGAAAAAATAAAGGCAAGCTACAGTCATGCTCGCTAGATCTTCCGTACCAAGAGAAACTCAAACACCAGTGACAGCTATTTGTGATACCTAATTAAGCGGCTTCCGTCTCGGTATTCTCCGTCTCAGAACTCAAAGGTACAAAATGCAATCGTGTCACAAATTTCAATTCGCTCATTTTAACTTAAGGTCCACGGCGAACTTCCATTTCGCTTGATGAAGCAGTCTAGAGAGAAAAAAAATCGAATGAGAGATGGGTAAAGCTACACGGAATATGGAAGTTTCGAAAAGGGCAAACACATGAATAACACATAATGCGCGCGGAGGTGCGAAAATCTATTGAATTCAGCTTACCTCAAGCTCAAGTGTTCTACATCTCTTCGAGAAATAAATTCATCCTTGTAAAAACAACAAATCTTTCGCTTTCTCCTTTTATGCCCAGCTGTACTCCAATTTCTAGTGCCACAATTATTCCGATCTCCTCCTGATCCGGCCTGACAACGAAAACAACTACGCCGGGCCCAAATTTCCACATGGCGACTCGGCATGTCGAGGACGGCAGCAAACCATGTTTAAGACCATTTTGACGATCACTCCGATGATAAAATACAGTAAATTTGAGATAAATATTCAATAAAGAAAAAATGCAGATTTTTCACGGAGAAATTGACGAGATTTCTTCGGGTAAAAGACAAATTTCCTAACATCTCAAGTGTCACACTAAGATGGGGTCACAACAAGGTCGCGCGTGTGTTGCACGTTTTCCGCTCTAACTTTTGATTGGCGCATAGAACAATGCTGAAACTTGGCCGTGAGGTATAAGACAGGGGAATGGGGAAAATAAAGCTAAAAAAGGTTGTTTTTGTCACGTTCCTGACTGTTTTTTTGGCGATTTTTGGATTTCGGCCAATCAGAACGCTTGATTTAATTGAAATTAATGATTAAAAGTTAGCACCTTTTAATCACTTTTGCCGTTCGCCTGCCTACCTCTTACACGGACCATTACTTAACATCTTTAATTTCGTTGGAGAACGCCAGTGCAAGAACGTGGAATACAACAACATCCGGGAACACGTGGGTACGGATCTGACGGCGCCTTTCTGGCAAGAAGCTAAATACATGGACATTGCATACCGACAGTACCCACACCCACAGTCAGTTCAAAACGGCGATATTTGGTGCGGCATCAAGTGAAGACAACTTTGGCTGGTACGGAGACGGCATAAGCAACAAATTCAGCTGCCCACAGGGAGACTAAATCCACTACCCAGTGATGGCTTGGAGCTCATCTTTAATCTGTTTAGACACACAAAAGTCTTTCAGTGGGTCAAAGAATTGTAACAAAGTACAAGACCCTGTAGTGTTTTACAGTTCTTGAAAAAAATGTTTTTTCTTCGCACACTTTTCTTCGCATTCTTCTTGAATAAAAATGTCTTCGAACACTAAACAAAGTGGATGAATTCAGCTTTGCGTGATGAGAAAAAGAGGTGTGAATAGCGCAAAACGCTGTGAACGAATTTGACGTCGAGAGCGGTGAAACAAAAATAAGGGAAAGAAGCCGAGAAACTGCCTTGAAAAAATGGATGAAAGAAAACCGCTAAAAGCAGTAATCGGCACCTTTGTGCTTTAAAGATATTCTGAACTTGCATATTTTGACTCCACTACACAACATCAACAGACAAAACGTAATGGCAAATAAGTTTATTTTGGGACGGCTTGGCGAGAACCAACCCTACAAAGTATTTATGTAAATACAATAATAGGTGAATACTGGTGAATACCTAATGTACAACACTTGTAAACTAGCTTTCACAAAAAGATAAAACTCGTGCGACAAATGGTCGCTCTTGAGCTGAATCTCCCATTTAAGCAGGCAGGCTTAGTGCCAGGTAGGCTGCCAGTCATTCTGGGGAAACTAATTAATAAAACTCAGACAACGCATAACTGGCACACGGAACACGGTAGTAGCACAGAGGCTAAACAAAAAGAAAAAACTCCTCACAACTGGTCGATCTCGACCTGAATCCCCCAAATAAGCACACAGGCTTAGTGCCAGGTAGGCTGCCAGTCATTCTGGGGAAACTAATTAATAAAACTCAGACAACGCATAACTGGCACGAGGAACACGGTAGGAGCATAGAGGCTAAGCAAAAAGAAAAAACTGCTACAACTGGTCGATCTCGACCTGAATCCCCCAAATAAGCACACAGGCTTAGTGCCAGTTAGGCTGCCAGTTAGGCTGGAGAAACTAATTAATAAAACTCAGACAACGCATAACTGGCACGAGGAACACGGTAGGAGCACAGAGGCTAAGCAAAAAGAAAAAACTGCTACAACTGGTCGATCTCGACCTGAATCCCCAAATAAGCACACAGGCTTAGTGCCAGTTAGGCTGCCAGTTAGGCTGGAGAAACTAATTAATAAAACTCAGACAACGCATAACTGGCACGAGGAACACGGTAGGAGCACAGAGGCTAAGCAAAAAGAAAAAACTGCTACAACTGGTCGATCTCGACCTGAATCCCCCAAATAAGCACGCAGGCTTAGTGCCAGTTAGGCCGGGGAAATTTAATAAAACTGTGATCAACGTATAACTAGGACCGGGAACACTTCAGGAGCACAGAGGCTGAGTGCCAGGAAAACTGGGAATTATCTCCACTAATGTACCCAACAAGGCACGTAGCCCAATAACCAGTAAGACTGCCATAAAAGGCTAGGGCGGGACATTGAGGGTAAACAATGAATAACGACCCTAGCTAGAGGTCTGTAACATTACCTGCAACCTAACTGCGTCAAACGAGACTTACGTCGCCTCCTAAAGAGCGGTTCCGGGACAGCTGACCTAAGCATACATGGAAACTAAATATATCAAGTAAAGGAGCAGGTGCAAAACTGAGATAACTAGTGTACAAGTACATAAAATAAGAAACGGGAAAAAGGCTGAAAACTAGCAGAGCTGAGCTACCGCTTACAAACTGAAGTAAATGCGGTCAGACGGAGGCCAGAAAAAACCTGCCCAAAAAAACCCCGAAGGGAAAAAATGCGGGCAGGAAATCTGGGTAGGAACCAAGGCTCAAGCTCAAAGCCCTTCCTACGGGACTTAACAATGTAATCGAGAATATGTTGCTCCTAAAAATAAATAAAATAAAAATTTAAGAAAAACCAAGGAGAGGTTGGTTCGTAAGCCTAGATGACGAACACGTGATATACGCAGCCTTATATACCCCCGATATGGCTACCCATGGTGCACCCGGCCTAGTACCCAGGCCCTGTTGTATCTCGTGCCGTCAAAATATTTATTTCTGCCTTCTTCGCGGGCTCATTCGTTAGAAATAACATATTTTGACTCCACTACACAACATCAACAGACAAAACGTAATGGCAAATAAGTTTATTTTGGGACGGCTTGGCGAGAACCAACCCTACAAAGTACGTAGAGTGACAAAGTATTGGGCGAAATGACAAATGAAAGCTCCTAGAGCCCAAGAAACTTGGAAACTGAAAGCCTTTTTTCTAGGTCATCATCGGTAGGCGTCCTTGGCTAGAACGGACTTTCAGCGGCCGAGCCACTGAAACACACTGTCACAAACCCCATTATAAGCAACGAAGGTGGCCCCTCACGAACGCAAGGAATATAAACCAAAAGTGGAAGAGTCAACCCCGACAATTCTCAGGTCCTTGCGAAAAGCCTCTCTATTAATTGTGGTATAGCTGATAGGCTCGTTCTGGGAAACTAACTAAAAAGAGTTGTTCCCGCGAAACATGGGGCAAAAATGAGATCCCCGGAGCTAAAGGGGATGGAAAAAAGAGCAAGGTACCTCTTTAGAAGCTTGACAGGACAAGCAGGGCCAAACATTTCCGAAAAAATCACTTCGAGCCATCGTCCTTACAAAGTTGGTCGTTCTTGCTTTTGAGAACCTTAATGATCATGAAACCCTCATGAAAGAAAATATAATACCCCCTAATTATGGAGACTTCATCAAACCTAAAATCGTTTTGAAAACACACCTAGCCCCTTAAATTATCGAGTTATCCCTGGGAGAGGGGATACCCGCCATGGTATGAACCCATTTAATACCATAAACATCCGAGTCTACGACGCACGGGGAGTGCGACTCTTCAATGAGGTGTTGCAAATACAAGGCAACATGGCAGGGACTGGCAGGACAGGCCCAGGAATGAAGTTTACTGGCAGCAAAGCATTTTTACTTGCGAGAAGCACGAAGGTACACCACTGTCGTGCTAACTGCCTTTGAGGAGAGAACCGTCGATTGCATTGCAGACTGTCTGTCAGCCTCAGGGTTCAACCCTCTGGTAGGAAATTCTGGGGCCCGCGCTAGAAACCAGAGCGGAATATATCTGAAAAGTAATCGAAAATACAAAAGAAAATGTGAGGATCACGCAATAAAAAAGAAAAAACACCGGAAAAGGGAAGTGGGGGGTCAAAAGGCTACATGCAAAAACCTAATGGGTCCAAACCTAAAGGTACGCATAACACGCGTGTAGAGGCACAGGCAACACTTTCCGTCAGGCAGCGTAGAGCAGAAGCCCGCCAGGGACGAGGGAGGTGTGGGGCGCCGAAAATAAACTCGAAGCGCTATGACGCAAAAAAATAAAGGCCTGGTTCTGAAAAGGGAATTACGGACCTTCCCTGGAACAAATAATCCCTGGAACTTAAGCAATAAAACCCAGTCCACAACAAAACTATTCCAATGCACTCCATCTCTAGTGGAAACATTTCAGAAAATAGCTGACTTCCATACGTGAGGAATAAGGGCTCCCGTGAACGCGCAGAGCCCAATGTGTCTGATATACATGACTCTGACAATGAGGCAAACAGGTGGGCCAAGCCAGTTGTTGTCCTATCCCCAATTTTGAGCGAAGGCATAAACAGCCTAACAGCCTGGCTGAAAAAATGGAGAGTTAAGCCAATTAAGGCAACTCGCCGTTGTAACTACAGGCGAACCTGTCAATAATATAAGGACCTAAGAGGTGATTTAGCCCTAGCAAAACAAAATCGTTGAGGCCGTAACCATCGAAGTCAACGAGCTTGCAGATACAGACCGCACTAGCGTTCAGGTCCCTAGGGATCCACTTGACCTCGAACGAAATACAATGATGGGAGCAAATTTGAAAAGCAACTAGGGCTAAATTCTAGAGATCGCATTTCCTGCTGCTGTCGCGGAGAATGGATTCGACGTTCTGGATGTCAGAATACCAAAAAACCTTGGAATTAGATGAAGGGCTCGCGAAGGCTAGTAAGGCAAGACAAACCGCTTAGAGCTCTCATCAAGTCGATCTACGAACACTTTCCGACCAATTCTGATAAAAAATCAACTCAGGTTCAGACTCCACTTAAACGCCGCAGGCTGAATCGGAAGCATCGGAGAAGCCGGAGGTTACTCTCACTGGAAGCGAACTGGAATCCCTCGATAAATTTTGCCCTAGAGAGGCTAACATAATTCGACCAAAATTCAATTTCATACAAAGAATCAACGGACAGGAAAACCTAGCTATCCCAGGAAACAGCTGAGTAAACAACTGAGAAAAGAAATCGGGCCATAATGCGCGCGACGGATCCCACGCAAATACTATGGGCGGCTACACACGGGACGCGTAGAACGTGGACTGTGGTGGACGACTAATATGAAGACAAAGCCGCCAGGTCGCGAGACAATTTAGCAATGCGTTCATCCGTGGCTCTAATACTTCCATCCAGAGTGTTATGTTGAGATGAACGCGAAGCCACTAGAAAATTCGAACGGGCTCCCACAGGGACTTTTCCTCATAGGAATTCGAACAAAGCGAGACTAAAGCAAATCGGCATGGACAGCCCGCAAACTGTAAATTAAGGCCTGAACGCGATAGGCTCCTCCTCCTATAGCTAGACCATAGTCAAGAAAAATGGCAATAGGGATACCTTGGCTTCTTCTAGATTTCTGAAGCGGTTTGAGGGAGGCTGACAAGAACCCAAAGGGAAGCGCGCAAAGTAGAAAATACCTAAAAACCCAGGTGCCGAGATCCCAGGTGAACGCAAGGAAATACTGGTGATCAGGGAAAATTACGATAACCGCACTAGAGGTAAAATATGAATAAATAAAAACCCATATCAAAAATATAAGTGGTCATGGACAAGTCTTCGCACTTGAATTTCTGTTTGAAGAAAAAAGTGCAAACGTGCCTAAAATCCAGGATTAACCTTTGTTAGCCGGAGCGGCGCGTCAAACAGAAAGCGGGTAAATGATATAGGAATGCAAAAATTTTTAAAAGGAGGTTGAGGCTGGGAAGCTCATTAACAGCTACGGACAAAAAGAACTGTAAACACGTGCAGAGGCATTGTAGAATTTGTAAAAAAAACATAAAAAGCTGGAAGAAGGGAATTTGTAACTAAGACTAAAAACATTCAAAATGAACAGAGAAACTAGCAAAGTATGCCAGAAATAGATAACTGTGAAAAATCTTCCCGAAACTGAAGGCAGAATAGAAATATCAACGGTACACTCAGAGCTCTAAACCGCGCCTAAAACTAGCGGGGTGAACGTCAGAAGAAACTGGTATAATATCGAGACAATCCTGATCCATATTACGGCTTGCCGCCTAAAAAATTCAGTACTAAATTAGAATAGACTGCACCTGATTGTTGTCCTTCATCTAGCCATTTGGGAGTTTGGGATGTTTGGTTTGTCCATCGTCAGATAACAGGAACGCTTTCCACGGGCAAAACAGGTCCCGACACTGGGTCGTCGAGAAGGCGAAAATTAAAACAGGAACGTTTGACATGAGGCTGGGGTTGCATATGTGAAGTTGAGGTGGACGCCGGCGTTCCCACTGGCGAGGATCTGTTTTTGAGTGGTCTTCTTCTTCTTACGGGCCTAGTACGCTACACGGCCGCAAAATTCTGCACTGTGGATCCTTTAAAACTGGTTTTCGTTGGCCTTCTTCTTGAACTTACGTGGTTCGTTATACTTTAGTTTCTTAATTTCCTTCATCTGCTGCTCGGTCAAATATTCATTAGCGCGCTTGATTTGACCAACGGTTTCTGTTAACAAAACTTTAAACGAGTCCATTAGCTGTTTGTTATTCTCCTCAATGAGATCGGACACTTCGTCTTTGCTGACGGATATAACGCAAGAAAGAGCCGATAAGAACGTTAAGAAAAACCAAGGAGAGGTTGGTTCGTAAGCCTAGATGACCAACACGTGATATACGCAGCCTTATATACCCCCGATATGGCTACCCATGGTGCACCCGGCCTAGTACCCAGGCCCTGTTGTATCTCGTGCCGTCAAAATATTTATTTCTGCCTTCTTCGCGGGCTCATTCGTCAGAAATAACATTTTCATGGAGTTGCGAGGAACAATACATCTTAAGCAGCGTAGACGAGCCTTTTTCCATCGGGATCTAGAACAAAATAAACGAAACGTAACAAAGGAGAGAGGAACAAGGATTGATCGGACGATAAAAGCCGATCCTTTAAGCCTTAATAATTTAAAAACATATGCTCCTGTCGCTGCTTTTCATGCATTTCTTAATCAGCATGGTACTAGTGACGAGAATTTGTTTACAAATCAATATCTTCACTTATCTTCGGTGATCATTTCCTCTATTCTTATGACCTTGATAATCAATTGAGCAGTATTTCAGTTATAAGGAGAAAGTCTAGTTTGAGAGGCTAGAACTTTTAAAACGAGGGAAACAGAGTCGCAAAAAAATTAAAAATTAAAATAATAATAATAACAATAATGATAATCTGTTAATTGAGTGAATTTCGGCCAAATAACAATCATTCACTGAAGTGGAGGTGGCTAGCCACAAAAGTTCAGAAATAAACGAAGAGGTGGTTACCGACAACCGGAAGAAGGCTACGAAATTCGGTTTGGCAGTTTTTACAGGTAAACCTTTGTCTGTTTAAAAGAATTTATCGATGAAACCGGTAAAAAAGTTTTTTGTTTGCAAATTTAAATTTAATTAAGTCTTGCGTTTTTTTATTTAGCTGGCATGTTCATAAAAAAGTAAGTGTTGTACACTTTGGTTGACTGTTTTCAACACTTTTATTTAAAATCATCATGAAACAGATTACAAGATTCTGTTTTCAATCATCGAGGAACAGTGTTTCAGTCCTGTGACCTCTGCTGTGGTTGTCTCAACCCTGTAAGGATTAGAGATGAGCTCCAAACCACCACTGGGTGGTCGAGTGGGTACCCTGTGTACAGCGGAACTTGGAGTTGATGACCCAATAGTAGCCAAAGTTGTCCTCACTGGAGACTGCACCAGTCTTCGCGGCCTTAAAATCACAGGTGCTCACGTCACTGTCAGTGTGCAGAGTGATTTTCTTTACTACACTTTGCCAGAAAGGTACCGAGAGATGGAGGCCCCAGTGTCCCCGGATGTTGATGTATTCCACCTTCTTACACGTACCTGCACCTTCAAAATCAAAGACGTTAAAGTCCTTGAAGTTTCCACGGAGGTAGTCTCTGAAATCGACGCCGTGGGTCGGGTAGCTGCATGTTGCTCGCCAGTGGGTAGAGTGGTCCTTCAGGGATTTAGTTCGGACCAGATTCAAGCGGTAGAGATTCCAGTTCAGGGAGTTCTCGTTCACTGGATAGTTGTACCCGAAAGGATACTCGAGAAACGGAGAAAGCTTGCGATAAGCAACACTCCATGACATGACCAGTGTCCATGCAGTACCGGGCTCAGATGTCAAATCACAGTAAGGTGGGTAACTGTTTCCTTTGTAGTCATAAAGCCTGTACATGCCGCATTTGGAGGCACCTCGCAACAGATAATAAAGACAAGAGGTTGGACGGGAGCTGAGTGATTTAGGACAGGCGTTTCCCCGCAAACAAAGGCAAAAGGATGAATGAATGATGTTTCGTCTGCTTTATAGGAAAGCGTCATTTTTGACTGCGAACCGTTTTAAGTCCTGAAGTCTTTTGCACATTTAGTCACATTCACTTTAAAGGTTTCCTCCTCTTTTGCGTGAACCAGATTTACGCCGAAGGGAGGAAAATTAAAGAAGTGTGAGATAATTCACCTTGCACCCCGAAGTAACATGTGGTCCTCCTTTGTTCTTTGCGTGATCGTTACCAACTGCAAACGTCTGTTAAAGAAATAAATAATATTCACTTCTGGCGTCTTACGGCTTTAGATATCATAAATTTTGCACGGGGGTTAAAGACTCTTTTTGAACATATTTCTGTCCAATCCTATTGTCGCAAAGTTGTCGCACACGTAAATTACTTACGATTAACACGACCCCGATCACACCTACAATGGTCTTCAATGCCGCCATCGCCGTTTTTCGCCTTAAATGGTAAACCGCGTGGTACTTAGTCAAATTCAGGGAAATGCGAAGTTTTTGTTTTGTTTTTGCTGCTTGGAAGTTTACTGAAGAAACACCGAGGCTAGTATATGCGGTGCGCCGGATATGTTATGTGTAATAAAGTTAAGTAAATAAATCTTAACATGAAAACATCTTTCTCATAAAATGTTTTACGTCAGATTCAAGCGAACAAAAGAGTTCATAGCTGGAGGGCTCCTTCACGGATGAGGGCTGGCCTCCGTAACAATTCTGTCATGTTGTTTATCAGTTCTAAAAGTCAATTTTTACAGTAGAGTAAAAATTGAACACAAAGTGCCCACAAAAAGAAACAAACATTGCGTGATTACTGGTTGCTCGCCCCGAGTAAATTCATCGATAGCGATAAAGACAGGCAATGAGGATGCTACTAGGTCTGTTAACATCCTTGTAAGCAATTTTCATATTTTAATGTGAAAAATTTATACTCAATCAATGATAATGCCATTAAATATGAAAAAGGAGCCCTTAGATCTCTTTCGCCCCTCAAGCAAACTGCGCGAGAAAAGGAAAGGAAAAATTTAGACTGCTAGCCGTCTAGAAAAATGAATAAAAATGCCAAAAGATAGCGTTTTTTTGTAACAAAATAAGACATTTTGGTGACTAACTTTCCTTTGAACTTAACTTATTTATCATTATTATTCAACACTTTTAATTTGATCAGCATGCTTCAATGCGCAGAGGGTTGCAAAAAGTACGCAAAGTTCGGAAATTTTTACGCGAAGCTCTCACCTCTCACGTGAACGAAGCGCGCAGCGGAGCGCCGTGGGTAATAGAATTTGCTCATCTATGCATCCAAGAATTTTGCTCGTGACAAAATCGTCCGTCCGTATGGCCGCCCCTCCATGTAAGCTGATGTAAGATTTCAGCTTGGGTCCTCTCCTCAGTGGCTCCGGGGACCAAGTAGGAAAAAGCCCTGGGAGGAGTCCAATGAGTTACTTGTGTTGATATTGGACACCCATGTTATGGTCAATTGACACGCAGCTGTCAAAATAGGGTTAGCCCTTTGTACATTACGCTTTTGTTTCCCCACTAGGATGATCCACCTTAATGCTTCATTTTTCCCACAAAAAGGCTCGATAGTCCCTACTAAATTCACTAAAATGCTCAATAATGCTCATCATAGAGAGGCCTTTTTTAAATTAATTCTAAACATTTTAAGGGGGGTTTAAGGCTAACAAAAATGTATAAGTGGTATGACAACAATGTATGAAAATGAACAGTTTGAATATAGCAAAAAGATCATCCATATAGCTGTATTAACGTGAAATTTGAATATAGTTTTTTGAATTATTTTTAAACTCGTCATATCTCTCCAAAAATGTTTCAATTAATTTTCTGTAAGAAAAAAAACCCTAATTTACCAGGAAAATGCCACTTAACTGATCAAATAATGCTTAATGCTTTTGCCTCACTATAATACTAAAAAAATGCGAGCATAATGTACAAATCACAAATATTCCATACTTACTGATGTTATAATCGTCGTCGTAGTAGTACATACTCTCTCTTTAGACCGTGGCTTCTCACACAGCAGCTTGATGCACTGGTCTGTTTTGAGCCATCATTGTTACCCTCTCCATAGAGCCAAAAAAACCGCTCCTTTACGGTCTGTTTCCATTTGACTGTAGGTCACCCTATCCTTCCCTTCCAAGAGATGCATATTGCCTGGTTACATGACGGAAAAAATCGTTTCTTTTTCCTGACATACTGTAATAACCAATCGGAAATGACATTCATCTCCTTCCCAATATCTTCATTCGTGCAACGCCTCACCCAAAGTGTTCTCAATACTCTGCGATATCACTCTTTTTTTAAAAGCAGCGATTCTTTGCTAATTAGCCTCACGTTGGACGCAAGTCGCACACGCATAAATTGCATTTTTGAAATGACTTTTATTGAACTTAAACATTACTTTTTTAAAAAGCCTACAAAAATCTTATATGTACAGTATATCCTCTTAAAGAAATAAAAAATATCTATTCTAGTCCAGGATACAATATTTTGATTCTTCCATTCAATCGTGACAGTTTTCTGTTTAGTTCTTCCATCGCAATTGCTGTGTTTAAAAACAAAATAAATGAATAAATAGATAAATAAACAGAACCTGTTAATTAGGGCAAGAAGAAAACTCCTCTAGTCGCTGAATAAGAAAAGATCCGCAAGCGCGCAACGATGACGGTAGGCGTGAGCGGTTGAAACTTAAACGGGGAGGAGAAGGGTTGGGTTAGACTTACGCTCTATTGGCGCGTCACGCACTCTTCCCCACCAGGAGGGTCGTTGCGTGACAGACCACAGGAAGCCTGCGCTGGTGGTAAACAAGCATTACGACAGAAGCTGGTAGTAAGTCAAGGAACTACGAACTTATTAATCTAACAATGAAGTGACTAGACACCTTTTGATGGAAATACGATAGCATAAAAAGCCAATGATGGATCCAGGGGGCCGAATGTCCCTAAATACATCCATCGGACCGGAGGAAAGATTCCCATAAGCTGTGTCCTTTACTGGTAGAATCAAACATGAACTGCATGGACAGCGTGAATGTGCAACGGCAAGGAAGGGTGAAACTACTTAAATGACTCCAGCGGTTCGGACAAGTAGCCCAGCCCTCACCCCCTCGAACCTGGCCCCACCCCAGCGGTCATGTCCGATACTACCGCACTGTTACGGACCGTTAAGAACAGTTGACGGATCGTACGCTCCGTACAAACCGTAAGCATTACCGTCAGCATCCGTATTCTGACAGCATACGGAGCGTGCATCTCATGATTACATCAGAGCACAGTGTGTTACGGTTCGTACGATCTGTACTATCCGTACGGATCGTAACAGTCCGTATGCTTGATCGATACAGATCGTATTAATTCCTCGTCATATAAGCAAGCCAAACGACCACGCTCTAACAGTAGTATTCCTCGTTCTATAAGGCATAAACCAAAACAAGCGCGCTACAATAGTGTTGTTGCTTCTTCTGTAAAGGTCCGTGACTGAATATTCTAGGGAAGTAGAGAGGGAAGGGAGATAATTGAGGTGTTTGTTACGACGTTAGAAACGTATACTAAATACGTCATGGAATCCATGACCTTTGTTAAACAATGTATCAGCTCGTATTGTCAATGATTGTGGCTTAGTACTCCTGGCTTTGACACAGTGCGCTGACCGGATGTCTTACAAAAACACATAAAGCAAAACAACGGCACGACCCTGTAATTTTAAAAGCTTACCGAGTTGCTGAGATATTCGGTGATTTTAGCCTGCTCTGGGGCTGTTCCTCGCAGATTGCTCCTGTACTTATCAAGCTGTTGTCGGTCCTTCATCGCAACCAACGTCTGCCGTAAAATGCACATAATAGCAAGCTAAATGCGTTATTGACCGAGCAAGAGGTCAATAAGGCTGGACATTGGTCAATATTATTTCTCAAACTCATTAATAATTCATAAAGAAAATACAAAGAAAATTAATGTTTAATGAGTGTTTGGAAATCGGATGAAAAACTGCTCAGTATTTGCATCCTTAATTTCTCCTTCAAAAATGATTTTGTTTGAGAAGAAATATCAAACATTCGACACAGTGTTTCATCACCAGATGAAACACCTCGAAGTTCGTCAAAAATACTCCGCTGCGCGTCGTATTTTCAACTCTCTTCTCGGTGTTTCATCTGGTGATGAAACACTGCATCTCATGTTTGATATATTACATGACATTGTATATGTAACTATTAGCATGAAGGATTGTAACAGCATGTCCAGGGTCAGGGGGAAGCCCTATCGATTACATAGACATGAGTTTTATGAACTAAGAGAACAAATACACCTTTTTGATGCAGTCCCGCAAGAGCCTGCATTGCATATGTGTCTGAGGTAGAGTTTGGTATCTTTGGGACTAGGCCTATCCGTAACAGTGTTCATACAGATAGCTTCGACTCTAGTCAATAACATTCTTGCAAGAAAAGTCAGGTGGGGGGTCGAGTGAGCGAGAACGATTAACGCCCTTACTTTTCGCGTTTTCTCGCAAAAGCGATTGTTTAACTCGTTTAAGTATAAGGCATTCGACTGTTCCTCCTTACTGCTCCAGGCGACGCACGTGACTTCAAGGAAGACGAACAATAACCGGTAGTCATTGCTAGTTTGCGTTATGCCACAAGGCAGTGGCATTGCAATTTGATTTATCTGATAAGCGCAACACCCTCGTTACCATGGAAATGTTAAGAAATAGCTGATGAGAGAGACCGAGGAGATGTGAGGGTATTCGACATAGAAAACGTTGTGCACTGCAATGAACATAAAAGGAAGAGGAAGGAGGATGGAGGACAGATCTAGAGGTCATGTTCACAAATCTTTCCATTTGCGATCTAAGAGGCTACTATTTTTTATTTACTTTAACGCTCGGCTCCAGGGGGAGGGGGGTTAACAAAAAGACTGCGGTAAAAAGGGTATTATAAAAAGGATATTCTCGATCTCACCGGACTGCGTTTAAGAGGCGTATTGTTGACAAAGGGGCCTCAAAAGGACTTGAGATAACTACTTTAATGGACAAGGGACACTGCTGAATTCGCCAACATGCCCAAATTCCCATTTAACCCGGAAAGGGTCCACAATTACCGAATTAGATTTCTGAAGATTTAGTAACTACAATGTAGTATATAAAGTGACCAATACAAACTCACCTGGATTGCCATATTGTGGCATTTCAGTTTTGTCGCTAAGGAGAGTCTCTCGTTTGCATCGGTTATTAATTTCAAATAAGTGTTCAACACCTGCAAGGTAAACCAACAAAAAACATTCTAACCTCTCTTGGCAAAATCGCCCGCCCGTTCAAACGAAAGCTTCTAAGCGCTACTTTTCAGTGATGTTGTTGAGGGTGGCGTAATGGTGAGAGCAGTCGCCTCCACTCAACGTCGCCCGGGGTTAAAATCCCGGCTAGGACGCCATATGTGGGTTGAGTTTGTTATTCCTTCTCTCCTTTGCACCGAGAGATGTATCTCCGCGTACTCCGGTTTTCCCTATCCTTAAAAACCAACACTTCGAAATTCTAATTCGATCTGGAAGAACATGAACACGTTTCAACAAGCTCTTAAGAACTCCTAAATGCTCTGTGGGTAAACAAATTACAGTTACAATTACAAAAAAATATTTCGCTCTACAATATTTGTCTTTTTTGTTACGTTTGACGCCAGCATCGTTCCCAGTTCTGGGTGAGTTCGGATGTGACGTCACCAGTCAATCTGTCTGGGCTATTGGCTTTGGTTCCAAGCCTCCCCGCTTATTCGGACAGCGCGAATAGGACAACTGCACGATGACGTCATTTTACTACAGGGGCAAATTAAGGCTATTGTTCTTTTATCATCAGCGGAATTGGCAAATTTAAATAACAAAGCAAAAACGAAATGAATTCTGGTAGTTGTAGTCAAATATCGTCATCGCGCAATTGTCCTATTGGCCTCGGGACAAGAAATCCGAGCTACTGTACGTGATTTGTCTGCTGTGCAGTAAAAGATGACTCTAACATTTGAGTAAACGGTGGCTGAAATTAAGTACTACCATTCAAACACAATATTTACGACAGTGCGGTTCTAACCGTCTACAATTTGCTTCAGTTTATTTCTAAAACCTGCTTTGATACTTCTGTCCATAACAATAAATTATCAATTTCAATTAGTCACCAGTCCCATACCTCCTCAGGAGCTCCATGCTGATGAAGAAGCTCAACAACTTGCTTAAATCCGATGACTGATTTCATTTTCACTGAACCAAAAAATCCCTGAAACAGAGAAGACAACAATTTAGCCCAAACTGTACTTTTCAAGGAAGTTATGTCACGAGGATTTTGCTATTTTAGATCAATTCTTTGTTGAAGGCATTACTTTGTGCGTTTACCCATAAAAAGATTCTCCCGTAGAGTTAAATAGAAGATATCACCTACACTTCATCAAGGAGCACTAATTAACCATAACATTTTGGTGATTTTTGCCGACTTTGCATTATAAATACAGTAAAATCCCGCGTATAACAACCTGGATTTTTTAATTCAGCCTTAACAGGTTCTTACATAAATCGCACTTAAAGCAAATTTAGACTACCAAGGTTCTTAAAATAGGTTCTTATATTCTCATATGAATTTCATTCAAATATATTATCAATATCATCTTATAATACAATATAAATCATTTATACCATACAGTAATGCCTCAAGGCAGCACAGGGCAGGTATGTCCTTAACAAAACATAACAAACAAACTCATAGTCAGTTCTCTGAAATGCCATTTCAAAGTTGATACCAAGAAAATCTTGGGACAAATACAGTACATTCATAACTCCAGTTCCACTGATAACCTAACTTAAAATTTTAGCCTTAATAGGTGCTTATGTGGAGGGGGCTTAAAATGAAAATTTTAGCCTAACGGGTTCTTAAAACCCAGGTTCTTATACGCGGGGTTTTACTGTACTTGAAAGAGTAATCCATGTCCATCCTTACCAGCCATTGCAACAGACGACAAGAAATAGTTTCAATGGTTAAATATAGTCTTAAATAACAAAACTGGACCATTATTTTTGAAATTCAATTGATACAAAAACTAAATTGGATACGTTTCTGGGAAACGCCCACCTACCCTCCCTTAAGCCAACATTTTGCCTAAGTGAAGGTGAAGTAAGTGTCAATGTTGGTTTAGGGGAGGGGCAGGTGGGCAGATTCCCAGAAACGTTTTATGCCTTTTTAAAGGGCTGGATAGCAAATAGCGTGACAAAGCCCCTTTTAAATCAAGTGGGGACTTGGAAGCAAAACACAATGATAACTGCAAAAAAGTCTGTGTATTCTCTTTAGGTATCCATTGATTACCTTTCGGGTCTGGGGAGTCTTTCTTTTTGACATACGTTTGCGGTATTAATAAGGGAACAGAAATCTACCATCGACTTCGCTTCGCGCAAAGCCAGTAAAAACTTTCTACAGTGTTAAGGCTCTCATTCCCTGGGTAATTCACCAACTGGTAATTTGTGGGTTTGCTAGGTCGATCAGCGTGCAAAGAAGGTGGTGTCCGATAGCCCGGGGCTTGTGGATTTTGTTATCGGGCTAGTGAATCTTGTTGTTAACTTGCCCGACGGGAAAGTGATCTTTTTTGAGGAATTCGAATAACAGAAGAATTGTGAGATCAATTCTGCTCTTAAAAAAGCTTTTGAGGCTAGTTGAAATGACATCTGGGCTAGTAAATGTTAGCTTCAGCTTGCCCGAATGGCAAGCTGTAAAAATGATTTTCTTTGCACCCTGTCGATGAATTTCTATAATGTGACCATTTCTTTGAAACCTCTTTTCGCATTATATTTACATGGAACTATTTGTTTCTCTATATTTTACATTACAAGATTCGAGAGTTTTTACAGAATTTGACTCCCTACACATTTGGGAGTAACATGGTGAGAACCCATACACACCTTAACTGTGAACATCTGCTCCAGGCCTCTCCACTGTTTGAGTTTGGCTCGAGAAGAGAGCGCTGTCCACTCGTACTGTTTGTCGGATAGCTAGAAAGATAAAGCAGAGACAGACGATGTAATGTACCATCCAGAGCTAGAGACGGTTTGTTTGATTGCCTAAAGTTGCTGTGATTGGCGAGGGGGACTGCATTGGCTTTGACCTTACAATTTACAATCAACAGGACAAAATCCGGGTGATTTTTCAGGCATACATAGAGGACATTACATGGCTGCGCGGACATACGAAATGTCCGCGCCTCCATGTAATATCCTCTATTTATCATATACCCACCAATGAAATACCAGGTAAGCTTTCGCGCGAAAACTTGATATCTTCACATGTGAAAATAACACGTTATCTTCAAACGTGAGCAAATATTTCACGAGTGAAATATATTTTCAACACGAGAAGAGAAATCTCGTATCTCCAAGCGGCCAAGTATTGTTCTATTTATTTTTTAAACACCGATGAAGCACCAAATCATTTCACTTAAATAGTTTTTTGCTGTGAAAGGCGCGATTTATTATGTAGCCATAGCAACGGTGATATTTCACGAATGACGATAACATGTTATTTTCACATGTGAAGATATCAAGTTTTCGCGTGAAAGCTCGCCTGATATTTCATTGGTGTTTATATAATAAAAACTAGGGTATCTAAAAGATAGTAATGCTGCGACACATTCTGTTGATACTGGCATTAGTTAGGCAGTGAGACTTAAAAGAATCAAAAATGACATTGAATGTCCTATTTACATGTTGGAAAGTACTGAATAATTACTATCAGTCTATAGAAAGAACTCGTGGGAACGTTGTTTAAAAAATGATCAAGTGGTTATCAACTCTGATTTTCCCACAGTAAATTGTAGGAAATAATAGAAATTCAGATCGTTTATCCATATATTTAATATACGGTGCACGATATTTTCTCTGGAAACACAATACTTTTCTTGCTGTTTGTTGCACTTTATTAAGTAACAGTTATTTAGCTATATATTTATAGAAAAGAACAACACAAAAAACGGGAAAAAAAAGGAAGAAGGAATAAATAACTCAGTAGGATTCGAACCCGGCAACGTCCACTCGAGGCGACTACACCTAACCACTACACCACAGAGACTGACTACGTAGTCTTTAGGAAAAGTCTTTTATTTTATTCCTTTTCCGTGAAACTTCCGCCGGCAAGATGATCGCCAGCCGCATTAACCGAGCTATTGACAGTGAAAAAACAATGTAAACGCATATTCCATGGCAATAAATGAATGAAAGAACATAATTATGCTTTTCAAAACGCCGATACACGTCCTCGTCTGCAAAATAGGACACAAAACATATGTTTTGTTATCTCGATTTCCGCTGTTATTTTGAAGCGAATGGTCAAAATCACATCCATTTTCGGCTCATACAGTTTCTTAAGAATAGCATTGCATGACATTTTCTCCCTTTCATATCACCTTCTAGCAAGCTGGAATTTGTATATCCCCCGTGTTGCGGAGTCGAAGAGCAAATGCTCATCTTCTCGTCAGGTTTAACACCTGGACGAGTCAAAAAGGCTCTTGAATTGAAATCCAATGCCCAAGTTTAACCATCGTACTCATCTGAAAGACTCCTGCGTGTCTTAAAATTTGGTAAGACCTCTAACCGTGCTGTAGAAAAGTCTGAGCAGCGAACGATGCACTCTCTCACCCACTGAACTTCCCCGTGTTTATTTGAGTTGTTCGTGGCGCAATGCACTCTGGTTAAATGCAATGCATTGTGGTAAAAAGTGTGGTTAAATGCAATGCATTGTGGTAAAAAGTGATGAATTCGAGAATTCGTCGCCCCTTATATATTTCCTTTAAATCCTGATTATGTTGCTGCTCGCTCCCTTCGGTCGCTCCGCAGCAACAAGCATTATTTATTACTTTTGTTAACGGGTAGTGAAGCCTCTAACCAAGGAGCTTTTAACAGGGATTTTACGCTATTAGCTGCCTTTCTTGCTCAACTATAAAGCGTCCCTTTCCCCCAAAGAAAAGGGCTTTACTCACCTTAAACTTGCTACGAATAGCCAGTGGACTAGTAAAGGTGTTCTGCAGTAAAAGGAGAGAGGAAACTATCAGGCTAACAACTCACCTATCGGAAATGAACCAAAGTAAGTAAGAACCACATCAGGCTTACTGCGTTGTCCATGTCATTAACTTGTGACAGGAATTATGTTTTGCTAAAACAGAATATAACACCATAAGGCCTACGCCCCCTTCTCAGAATTAAAGCAGCGTCAATAAAAACCAATAAAATCTTAAAAACACCAAATGAATAATTTCATTAAGCATTTGGAGGGTGTATGACGCTCTTTCGAGTAAATAGGGAGTTTTAACAAACGAAAACGCGAATTCAGTGACGACGGCGCGCGCAAAGCTAGAAACCGGCTTGGCCAATGGCAGTTAATTCTGCAAGGAAGAGAGACGGGCGGTGGCTAGTATGGACCTTTTTTGTCTCATCCTCACCTGCCCACTCGGGTGTATAAAGTTTTCCTTTTTATTTTCTATTTTTTGTGTATTTATACATGTATTTTAATTTCTTAATTTATTTACCAATGAGCTGACTTTTAGTTATCTAATTTTGTTTAACTTATTATTGATTCTTTAATATATTTGTGCCTCATGCCATAGTAAGCTATACCCAAAACAGTTGATACAAAAATCCCTTTTACCTCGGGTTCTCCAAAGTGATAACGGCAACAGTAATACAGTGTAACGATTAAAGAGCATAACGGCAATGAGGCCTGTCTTGGATGCGCCACCATCACTTGATTTTTCCGCGCACTTTCAGCTCTTGAATCTGCGTCCTTATAAAAGATTGGAAGAAAAACGACAATACTCAGGCGACGTATTAGTTTTGCAACGGTCTACCCTGTCTAAAGCCCCGTGCAAACGGCCGCAACATTGTTGGATGTTACATGATGCGTCCGTTTGGACACCCTGTTGTATGTTGTTACGTGTTGTTGGGAGTTATTGCCCAAAGTTTGAAAGCGAGCAAACTTTTAGCTACGTGCAAACGGACGCAACAACTCCCAAAATTGTTGGGCTAACAATGTTGGGAGTTGTTACGTCCGTGTTGGCAGAGGTGTACAAACGGACGCGACAACACCAAACATTGTTGGCCCAACAATTTTGAGAGTTGTTGCGTCCGTTTGCACGTGGCTTAAGCTGAAAGAAATGAAACGGTGGAAAGTATTCGAGCATGTTCTAATCCTGCTTTACCACAAGCTTTGTGCTTGGTTGAAAAAGAAAAAAAAACTCGTGCACGCCTCTCAGCCAATCAAAACAAAGCTGACATAAATCAGTTGAGGTGACTAGCACGTGACCGAGCTAGCGCCCGTTGATTACTCCATAATATTTTCTGCATCAAATCTATGAAGATGATATTTTTATGGTTACTTTGCCTATCATATTTATTCTTCTTTAACTGAGGATCAATATGCGACTACGCGCGAAATGTACAGTATTTCTTACAAGAAAAGTTTGTCTGTTTGATAGCCGTTATAATAAAAAGAAACGTACCGTAGAATTCCGAAAATAAGCCCCGGGGCTTATATTTTTCAAAGGCCCTTCTTGACGGGCTTACCTTCGGAGGGGGTTATCTACGGAGGGAAATTTGCGTTTCAAAACCGATTGGGTTACCGTTTTTGCTTTATTTTACTTTGTATTCGAGGGCAATTTTCCAAGAACAAACCCCCGGGGGGCTTATATTTGGAGGGGCGATTTAACGGAGGGTTTTTCGCATTACCGGTTTGCGGGGCTATAAATGGAGGGGCTTATTTATTTTCCGAATAGACTCCGTAGCACGATTTATTCAATATGAATTACCTCGATGAGTAATTGCTGCTCGAGTAACTCTATGTATTCATTGAGATAATTTGTTTGTTCACTTAGCTGCGGATAGCCTTCAAAATGATGTCTGGAATGAAAACAATAAAATTGGACCATTAGAAAAGAGATAAACTAAAACCGCGCAAATGAAGTGACTACTACGGCGCAGTCTCCTTAACACCTATTCAACGCATCGTCACACAACGGTTCTTCGCACAAAAGGAACAGGTGTTCTGGCCTCCATAGGCTGCGAACGCAGCCTTATATCGGTTATCGCAGCCGTTCCGGCATTGTTTAATCACGCAAAGCTCGTATTTTGGGAGGAGCGTTGCGTAACGGACAAATAACGGCTGCTTGGGAGACTACGTGAGTTTGATTCCCGCTCTGACCTCTTAACAAGGCTAAACAATTTCAATACTCTTTAATCCTATCGACTATAGACGTGTCGTCAAAATGTTCACTCTCATGTGGAACCGTGAACCGCAGATTTCACTGCAAAGTTTTTAACATTTTGACGTCATTTCTATGGTCGATAAAGGAATACACCAAAATTGATTTTCTTTTTTGGAAATTTCATTGACAGTTTTTGACATCTACTTCACAAGAAGTTTTGCAACACCATTATGCCTTTTCCATGGTCTGTTTGACAAATACATTCCATGTTACCGTGCGTCTGTTCAGTAAGTGGCACAAGAGCCGCATTCGAGCGTGTCACTGCCGTTTTTGCCACATTTTGCCGTCTTCTATGATCTATTACTAAACTTATTTATTCATTTATTTAGCTTCGCCTAACTAGAATACAATCTTTATACATGAATACATAAAAATTATTAGGCAGGGAGACCACTACAGCCTAACCAATCACAGTGGATCCCTCGTTAATTAAAAAACAAAACATAAGAATAACTAAAGCCACTGATATATAAACAAGAAAATTAAAAGGAAACAAAACAGAAGTTCAAATTGCTAGAAGCAGCACGTCGGCGGGCACAGGAGAGTCCTCGCTATGTTGGACCTGGGACAGATTGTTCTCCACGTTCTGACGTCGTCAACGTCGTACAGGTTCAGAGCCTTATTGTAATATTGAAGTAGTGAACGCTTGAATAAGGCTAGAGAGATGTGACCTGTGCGTAACCCAGCGGGCAAAACATTCCATGTGCGGCACGCGCGTATGAAAAATGAGCGTTGATAAGTAACAGTTCTAATTCCCTTAGGGATATAAGTAATAGCACTGCTGCTCGATGACCCGGTAGATCTCGTTGATTGTGTAGTTGCAGGCAGAGCTTCACTATCTATGAAAACAGAACCACGGCAACATGGAATCTAGTTGTTTGTAAATCGATCCTGCTAATTTTCTTACGAGGATTTCGCTTGCTTAATCCGAAATAATGTCACAAATTTTTCAAAACCGCGTGCCATGTTAAACAAAACTAAAAAAAAGTTTCCCGTAACATCATCCATGTGTCTGTACTTTAACAGATCATGAGAAACGACCAATCACAGTGCGCGTAGCTTTCACATCATTGTATAAACTCTTATCGACCATAGCTCTCGTCCAATCAGCGCGCGAGAAGTCGCCCAGTTATTGTAAAACTGAATTTGTTTCTCAGTCGTGCCCAGTCCAACCCCTCCTCGGCCACGCTTGTAAGTAGCCAACTGGGCTGTCTCCTGTAAATTGGGCTTTTGGGACCTACTATGTTTTACTTTGCGGGGCTGCAAATTATTATTCTGTCTTGAAAGGACACATTTCTGGCTTAGTAACCATGCAAATATATTCGGACTCGATCAAGGACGCAATACGAGTCTTGAACAAAAATTAGGCATGGTAGCCGCGGAAATCACAGGTAGACTGGTTATTGCCAGATACTCACTGCAACAAAGGTACTGGGTTGGTACGTCAATTCACTCGCGCGTAAGGTAGATTTTATTCATCTGCAAAACTATTATCTTTCGTATTAACTTTGTACAAGCATGCATGTCCGAGCTCAAGTACGATTTCGTTGAACGGCATGGGCCGGCCACTTGTAGCTCAGATTTGGATTTTCTGTTTCAAGTTATTTGAGTGGTATGAACAAAATATTTAATAATATTTTACTTTTTACTAACTGAAAAAGGCGTTATTAAAGGGTAGAAATAAATATGACAGACACAGCAGCAAAAAAAAAAGGAGAAGAAGAAAAAATACCTGAGAATATATTTAAGCTTGGTTAACCTTACGCCAGGATCTTTTGATTTAACGGCTTGATTGAATTGAAGCATCTGAAAAAGAATGCCAGATCTTAACTTTAAAACACACATTCGCATATTTCACATTGAAGAGAATGATCGGATAACTTAAAATCAAGTAAGAATGAGCTTAACAAGTAGAGTATATTACATGGACGCGCGGAGATACGAATTCTCGCTTCGAGTGTGTGAAGATGTTATGTCAGTTCACATGTGAAGATACTACGCTTTCGCGCGAAATTCACCGGGTATTTCTCTGGTGGTTATATAATAATTGATTTTATTTAAAAATGTTGTTTTGATTGGGAGTAATAACTAAACGCCTGCCCACTGAAATCAAGCCTGTATTACCATGTACAGTACTCTTTGATGATTGATGCTTACGTGTTAGGTAATTTAAAAATAAAAATACGGGCCGAGTGCAATTTAGTCAATTAACAGCTCAAATCAGAGGAGGTTGGACACCGCGTACAAGGTATCATGGGGCGAATTATCGCAACGTGATTGGTTGAGTACTCCTACCAAGATGCATTTCGGACCGTGTCCAACCTCCTTTAAGATCAAATGGTAAGCTTACCGCTGCCTTTTCGTATTCACCCACAGACCTGAAAAAATAGTAAAAAGAATACAGATACTTTTCATAATAGACCTTATTGATGATACCCACTATCTTTTCACGAGTTTACAGGAGTTGTGTTGCGAAATAATGGAGCTCAAGCAGCAACGTTTTTGAGCGATACACGTTAACCGGAAGGGAGCTTTTTTCTCTTTTAATAGACCTTGTCACGGATTTCGACGCCATCTTGACGAGTAGGCAAACGCGTGGGAAATTACAGTGTTTGTATGAGTATCTAATTTCCAATAATTTCCGTAGAACAGCTGTTCTGAAAAAAATATGATTTGTAAACTAAAGCTTAACTCCTAAGGATTCTACTGAAAAAATTTGAGGGCGTTACATGCACTAGAAGACCTAGAACCACTTTTTAAATTTCCTATACATTTGTCTGTTGGAAAGTCCCGCAAAAATTACAGACAAACATGTGGAAAATCCAAAAGCAAACCTCTGGAAAAATTTAAGCACAGGTACGCCTCCAAAATGTTTTAGGACAATCCTTTGCTTTGTAGCTTTAGTTTACAATTGATATCTTTTTCAAAACAGCCGTTTTAAGGAAATTATTCGACATTAGATTCTCATACAAACACTGTAATTTCTCACCCGTTTGCCTACTCGTCAAGATGGCGTCCAAAACCGTGACAAGGTCTATATGCCTTACTCTTAGGCTGCGTGCAAACGGGGGCAACAACTCCCAACATTGTTGCGCCAACAATGTTGGGAGTTGTTGGGTGCGTGTTGGCAGTGGTGTGCAAACGGATGCAACAACTCCCAACAACGTTGGGACCTGCAGTGCATCGTGGGAAGGATACAACCCATAAGTCTTTGTAATCCATGCGTAATGAGCGTGCGTGGCCCCAACAATGTTGGAAGAGCTGTGCAAACGGATCCAACATTGTTGCGCTACGCTTCGGCGATCAAGGAACAAAAAAAATGTTAGGAGTTGTTGGCTGAAAAGTTTGACCGGTTTCAAACTTTGCGCAACAACACGCAACAACATGCAACAGGATGTGCAAACGGACGCAAAATGTAACATCCAACAATGTTGGGAGTTGTTGGCCAACAATGTTGCGTCCGTTTGCACGGGGCGTTATAGAGAAGATTTGCCCAAAGTGTACAAAAAAAGTCCACTTCCGCTTGCTCGCTGCTTAACCTCCCTATTATCACAATTCAAACAGGGGGAACTGCCACTGAATTGAGCGGTGAAACATAAAAATAACAGCTCCATACGTGAATCGGAGGGAAGACAACAAGGGTACGGATGGACAAACCTGAAGAAGATTGAGATAATAGCAATGTCACATGGTTTCTCAGTAGTGGGGGAGAGAACGAATGATAAAATCTGCCAATACAAGTACTAGCGGTGGAGTCTGTTTATTCTCTGACTGTAAGACAATGACTGTAGTCATGCAAAATTTAAAGATCGCGTTTCGTCAAATTTTGCTTCAATTATTAGGTAAATTATTACCCAATAAATAACGGATAGTCTGTCACGCAGCCGCTCTGGGTCTCATCACACAAAGGTCCTGAGGAACAATGCGTGACGAAACGAAGAACGGCTACTTGGGAGACTACTAAACTCGATTGCAAGTGAAAACGTTTCAACGGTGAACACAAGTGTGGACCCGTTTGTTACCCCCACTATCTTCCATAAGTTTTCCGAAGATAATCGGGGAATCGACCCAATTTACACGTATATTCGGGATGGGGGATTAACCGAGGAAACCGTTGGGATTATGGAAAACGTTTGGCTGACAACATAGGGGGACCTTTAAAAACGTTTTACCGGACTGGAGTACACACATACAGCGGTAAACAAGGCCTACCTATACAGCTCTGTTAGTTCAGTGTAATCGTAATGTTCCTTGAGGTATTTGCTTAAGTGGTCAACAGCCTTGGGACGCGTTCTTAACTCATCACGAAGAATCGCTATAAAATGTGAGAAATAAATCAAGGATTTTATAACTGTTCTCAAATTATCAAGTAAAGGAAAGTTTGCATTTGAGTTTTGATCGGCTCACCAAACTCTGGCCTGCCAGCGAGCCCACGCCCCCGAAAGCTTGTTTGTGGGCCCCGGGGGGTGCTCCTAGGAATTTTTGGTGGGTTGTGACGCCCGGTTCTCAAAAAACCCTGGCCCCATTTCAGACCAAAAAATGTCATTTCCACACCCGTTTTCAGATCTGGAGGAGGTCACAGAACGCAACATACATGTTTACATAGACAGAAATTATAACATCATTACTCAGATTAGAGCGCCAACAAATTTGCATATTATGAGTTTATTTCCTATTAATTTGGAACCAATCGAAAAATATGTTTATACACCACCGTAGCTCCCTGAAAACTATTCCCGATTCCAGACCAAAATGGGCAAAGTCTATACCAGTTTTCAGACCAAAACGGCGCAAAAAACCATACTCTTTGGGGCAGCACACACCTATATGGCTTATATAAGGAAGTCCCCTACCCCCCGGGTTGTTTAGTCCCACGAATATTTCTGTAAGATTTTATGCATGCATTCACCTGAGTTTCTTGGTAGAAAGATTAGAGCCGGAGAAAATCCATGCACTAAATTTCTAGATGAGAGTAATATACCGTTGCAGTTTTACCTACACCACAACAAATTATTGTACAATTTGAAAAGTCTGCTGGTTCTTTTTTCACTTTTTTTTTCACTTTTTGAAAGTGTGTTATAAATCGAGGGAACTCCACCTGCCTCGCTGAGCATAGAAGGGATAAAATAACAATATAATACTGTGGCAGTCAGATCTTGACACATTTGAACTAAAAACCAGCGTCTCCGTTTAGAAGTACAACGGCCGGTATTTTCTTTGTTTTGGTCCGAAGATTTTGATCTTCCTCCTAGTTTGATGAGCTAAATTACCTGGTCTGACAGTTTTCCGTAGGAACAATACAGCCTACAAAAAATGGGAGAAACATTTCATTTTGTCACACTTTACACACTTACTTCGGTTGACCAAAAAGATATATACAGGGTTACCGGTCGTCTCAATACAACACGTTTCGATAAAAGCTAATTCCTTCGAGGTATAAATAGGTAAGTTCACGTGCTTGGCTTAAAGAGGTGGCGTAAGGGTTTGCGGTGATGCGGTCTTCCTCGATTTTTGGTGCGATTTTGCGGAAATTTTTATAATTTTCAGTTGGGGTATGGCGGTTTTACAAAACTAAGCGGTTTGCGGTTTTTAGAAATTTTCGAGTAAATTCAAAGCGGTTTTCTTATGTTAACCTGTGCGCTGTTTATACGTAATTCTGTGCGGTTTTGCGGTATTCATACCCCCTTACTCCCGGGTCCCCCCTCCTTGGGAACGAAGAATATTTACCCAAACTGTTTTTCTTGTTAAACAGCAAACTTTACTTGAAGTGATCGAAATGTTTCTGCAATTTTACTGCTTGAGTTCGTATCGAAACGACCGGTTTCCATAACATACAGGTAGCCCAAGTTTGAGAAATGAGTGCCGACACTGCTTTGTTAGGGAAAAAATATTGTTTCCGTAACTTATGTTTATGAACGAACAACGGCTAACCTTACTTAAGTTGTGTGCTTCTTCTTTTCGGTGTGGTCCTTGAGCCGATTTATAGTGTATTTAAGTGCAACCGGTTGCTCTCTCCGCTCCACATCCTTGTATTTCGAGGGTCACGCAACAGTGCCGACGCCCACGAAAACAGTGTGGCCAAGATTAGCGGGTAACAATAGACCTTTTTACCGATACGGCGGCCATATTGAATTAATTCGATTTAAGGAGTATTATAAGATACCCAGGGGGCATGAGCACATTTCGTTTGTATTTTCGAGCGCTTTTCGGGACATTTTTTCTTAAAGTTTTCTTAGAATAAGATCGTAATGGGAAAAAAGATCCTTGCGCCGTGTTTGGATGTAATAATGATCGCCTTTTTCTAGTTTAGTATTAGAAATATGGTCTTTCACTTTATATTTCTCGGGGAAAAAGGCGATCATTATTACATCCAAACACGGCACAAGGATCTGTTTCCCATTACAATCTTATTCTAAGAAAACATTAAGACAAAATGTCCCGAAAAACGTTCGAAAACACAAACGAAATGAGCTCATGCCCCCTGGGCAAAAAAAAAATCGAATTAATTCAATATGGTCGCCGTATCGGTAAAAAGGTCTATTGCAGTGTTACCCTCTGAAGTTATAGATTTACTTTTGCAAAACCACAAGCTCAAAGACTTTAGAAAGGAAATAGTATTATGGTTAGCTGTCATGTGACCTTAAAGTCACCAAGAAGAGCACGTGCTGTTGGGGGAAATATTCGTGCGATATATTAATGAAGGATCAATTAAGGTTTCTGGGAAACTGCTTACCTACCCCTCCCATAATCCAACATTAAGACTTACTTCTCACTTAATAATGTTGGCTTAGGGGAGGGGTAGGTGGGCAGTTTCTCAGAAACCTAAATTGATCCCAATGATACTTACGGCAGTGATGGCATTCCCATCATGCATTTTAATGGCTGAATCGAGGAGGGATAGTTTGTCTTGGAGTGATTTATACACCTCAAGGGTGTAAGGCTATCAAATAAAACGAAGTCAAATTTTTAGTTGCACAGCTGTAATAAACAAGCAAAACGGTCACATTACATGTACGTAACATCATAAAACTTGCACCTAAAATTAATATGTACCAAACTACAAGTAAAAGAAATAAATGATTTCCAACACGTCAAATACATTTTCCTCTTTATCTGACTTTTCCTGTAGACATGTATTACAGTCAAATTACTCTGTGTGACTGGGGGTGGGGGTGTCCAGTGTACCCCTTAGAATTCTTGGTACGGGTGTGCCACCCAGTTCCCCAAATCCTGACTCAATTTCAGACCAAAGCACGCCATTTTTTTCACACCCATTCTAAGGCTAGGGCTCTCAAATCCATACCCGTTTTCAGAACTGGTCCCTGAGTCATCGCTTTGAGAGAGATGACTGTTAATGAGAGATTTCAATTCCAACATCTTTTTGCAAGCGATATGTGTTCCCCTACCCGGGAAACATGTGCTCGACTCCCTTGGAAACACATATCCCTAGTAATATGTGCTCCCCTACCCAGGAAAAACATATCCCTAGTGATATGAGTTCCCCTACAAAGGAAACACAATCATATCACTAGTGTTCCCCTCCCTGGGAAACACATATTCCTCAATATATGTGTTCCCATACCAATGAAACACATATCCCTAGTAATTGATATGTGTTACCCTACCCAGGAACCACACATCCCTAGTAATATGTATTCTCCTACCCGGGAACACATATTCCTAGTGATACATGTATGTGTTCCCCTACCCAAGAAACATATATTTATCCCTACTGATACAGCTGTGTGTGTTCCCCTACCAATGAAACACATATCCCTAGTGATATGTGTTCCCCTCGCTAGGAAACACATATTCCTACATGTAGTATAATTATGTGTTCTCCTACCAATGAAACACATACCCCTTGTGATATGTGTTCCCTACCAGGGAAACACATATCCCCAGTGATATGTGTTGCCCTACATTTTGCCAAGTGATGTGTTCCCCTACACGGGAAACCTATATCCCTAGTGATAGGTGTTCCCCCACCCAGGAAAAACATATCCCTAGTGATATGTATTCCCCTACACGGGAAACACATATCCTTAGTGATATGTGTTCCCCTACCTGGAACCAGGATACACATACATATCCTCAGTGATATGTGTTCCCCTACCTGATAAAAAGGTCTTAACAATGCCCAGATTACCCTGTCTAGCAGGCACTTGGAAATGATACGTGAGAAAGAATGGAGTGTAAAAAGACTCCCCTCTCCTACATCTCCCTCATGTGCCCTGTTCTTTCTTAGGCCATTTTACTCCTCACTAACAAATGATAGATTGTATGAAGCAATCACGATGGCAAAACTTCAGGTGGACGAATAATGGATGGTTTATTCTCCAACTGGAAGTTCACAAGTAATTTTTTATCCTCGGCTAGATGACCTCCAACTTCTTGTGTTTGAGCTTTTCCACTTTGTATTCTTGTTCTTCATGGAGAACTGATACCATGGCTTTTGCTTAGTTAGATACTGTAAGCCCCCCATCTCAAATAATCTCCCTGTCTCTGTTGTGCGCACCCCCACCCTCTCAAATGGGGCTTGATAGAGCATTTACGGCATAATTATGCCAATTAATCCTGGCGACCCCATAAATTACTTTTCATACAGGTCAGTCCCCCCCACCAACAACAACAACAACGACATACAGTAAACAACAAATATCCTGAATTTATGAAACTGACTCAAAAATTTATTAATCTAGGCTATTCTGTATCTTGCTCCACCTGTTTCAAACTACAACTGAATTACACACCCATCATGTGACTTACCTGCCCAAGAATTATATTTTTCACAGTCTCTTGTACTGTAGGCACCGCTGTTTTATCTTTCCTTGCAGCCTGTGATAAGGTAACCAAGACAAAAAAATTTAAAGCTGACACTGATTTCAAGAAAAAAAGCACTTTATTTTATATTATATAGTTTTTTTATTGAACAAAAGATAACAAAGAATGTAAACAATGTTTTCTCTCTTTCATTCTACATGTAGGAAGTGCATGTACAGAGAAAGATAGCACAGAGAGAAGAATGTTGTTTTAAAAACCTCTGGGTGATACACAAAAATTCAGTTTAAACCCAGAAAGAAAACAAAAATCATCACCTACAAGGTGGAGCTTTCGCCCAGAGGGTACTCTGGATTTCAAGTGACAGTGATGATCGAATGGGGGAAAAATCAAAACCAAAAAATATCCCTGGACCAAAAACTAACCCCCAAAAAACCCCATGCGAAATTTCTGAGCCTTAAAAATTTTTCCGAAAGCATTAATTTATATAACATGAAAAATAAAAACATTACACCGCCTGGATCAATACGTGGGCCTATCAAGAATCTTCAGATTCTTGATAGGCCAAACAAAACCCTACTTAAATCAAGCCACCCAAAAAAAATAATACTTGCCAAATTTTCCTACCCTAAAAAAATCCCAGAATTAAAAATTTCAAACCCCAAAAAATCCTTCGATCGACCCTGTCACTTGAAATCCCGAGTACCCCCACCTGAGGACATCAATAATTACAGCCAAGCCTGATCTTTAAAATTACTAATTGCCACAAACTTAATATCAGTATCAAAAATAATAAATTATTGAAGTATAGATCAGATGACGTAGAATAAATAATTATGAAAAATAAAAAATGATGACTTTCTCACCATTGTTTTTACCAATTCATAATAATTTATACTTTGTCAGTTTTTTAATTACCATAAATCCTCTATTAAGCCCACCACTCTCAAATAAGCCCCTTCCCTCTAATAAGCCTCCCCTTTTCAGGGGAAGAAAGTTAATAAGCCCCTTCTCTATTAAGACCACTCCCCTCCCCTGATTGTTCTTCACAAATAAAATTAATGAAGGACTGTAATAATCAATCACGACTGTAAAACTTTGTGTGGGATTGATCCAGGATGGTATATTCACCAACTGGAAGTTGGGATTTGATTCTGATCCTCGGTTGTATGACCTCCAACCATCTTGCACTTGAGCTTTTCCACTTTATATTCTAGTTCTTTATGGAGAAATGACACCATTGTGATTTCTAAATTAAATAAGTAACCCCCTCCCCCCACCCCCGCTCTCAAATTAATGGAAATTAATGGGCCTGAAATAAATAAACCCCTGGAGGCTTCATAGAGGACTAACGGTATTACACTCTACCTGCAGGTCTCTCTTTAACTGTTGAATTTCAGCTTGAAGTTTGTGGTATTCTGTGACTGATACCTGCGGTGTATTGCTAATCACTGCAAAAGATTTATGACAGTCATCACTCAGAAAAGCATAAAATTAATACCTGCCTTCTTGAAGAAATTCATCAGGCTAGTGAAGTTAATATCAAAACATAGCCAGTCTTTTGTGTTTATCACAATAATTAACACCTTTAGAAGCCTATTTAAGGCTTCTGACACTTTTAATGTTTTCCAAGTTTTGATAAAGATGGCTGACAGTCATTGAAACTGTCAGCATCATTAAGACGTTAAGACTGGCTATGTTTTGAGAACATTTAAATCGATATTAATACCTGCCTATCAATAACAGAGTACCCTCACTCTATCCTTACCCTCTAATGAAGAGCCAGGGACCGGAAATTTCCCCTTGGTACAAATTATGAATGTGGTCTCCGACTACTTTCATTGGAAAGTAGAGGAAAAATAGAAGCAAAAGAAATCCCTAGCTGTTTGATTCCCTGCCTACTTGTTGTATTCACCCAGCAACTTGAAATCTTAGTGAAGACCTTGCAAAAGGCAGGTATTTCTAGGTTATATGAAATTCAGAGGGCCTTACCAAACTGGATGCAGTAGGAAGTGGAAAAGCAGCTTTGATGTACATGTAGTAGTTAAATTTTTTTCTCAGTTAATTTTAATTTTCCGTTCTTTTTGGGCATGGTAACTGTAATGTATTTTGATGAATTTGAAACAATGGAAAACCAAAACTTACCTGACATGAAAGATTAACTTCAACATACATGTACCACAATAAATTGTCCCATGATAATTATTTTTTTTTAAAAACAAAACAGGAAAAAATTTAACAGACAACATGAAAATGCTAAACAGTTCAGCTGGAACAGAAAAAGGTGTGCCGAAAGTGTACCAACAGGTAAAAGCACATAATGGCAGAACAGTTATGTGTTACAACTTTTCTTTTAAAAGTACCTTCACTTATTGAAGATGAAACACTTTGTAGAGAGGCTTGCGTGGTTGGTAATTTTGCAGTCCTTTCTCTGACAGCTGCTGCAGACACATGGGAGGTGGAAGATGATGAGGAAGATGATGTTGACAATGCAGACATTGAAGTTGTTGACGTGTTTGCTGATGGCCGTGATACTGACTTTGGCAGAGGAGGCCTTTTTGGTTGAGTTTTTGCCCCTTAAAACAAAAAACTTCTGTAAGCATACAGATCAAATGACAATTTCACATACTAGCCCATGAAGAACTTATTCCCTGCTGGTTGCGACTGGGGTGCTTATTCAAAGCGGGGCAGTAAGTTGATCAATAATTGGGGGTATAAAGTTATTTCTTTGAAGACAACTATTAATGCAAAGTTCTCTGCAGTTAAGCCATAGAAGTGCTTAGGATTAAAATGCTTAAGAGAAGTAATAATATATAGATTTAGCCAGGGCTAAAAGCGAAGCTCTCAATAATATTTATAGTTTGTTCAAACAAAATATAAAATCGTGTAATGCTAAGCGGCGAATGCAATGCCAGAGAATGGTGAAAAGACAGCAACAGGTCTAATTAGCAAAAAAGCAACTTTGCACGTGCAGCACACTTTTCTTGTACATTTCTTTGCCGTTGTTTTGCACAACTACAATGTGAAACTTCCAGAAATGTTTTTATGGAGGAATGAAATGTCGTAAGTGATCTCAGTCACTTTTTTTTTTTTCACTGCCCCTCATTTTCTCCTTGCATTAGTGGCCGCTAGCGTTTCTCATTTTGTCTTACCCATGGTGCTCCGCTGCGCGCGCTTTGTGTGTAAGAGCTCCGCTATTATTGGTACATGTAACAATAATAGTTATTAATTGGGCTTGATTGCAGATGAAACTGTTATCCTGTAGATGCTACAAATGTAGTGCAAGTATTATTACTTGGAGTTTGTAAAAAACTAGATTAAAGCAAGGAAACAAAAAGGATCAATTGTGTCACCTCTGCACATTACCCTTAACTGTTTCAAGTAGTTGAGCTAATCACCACCTGGTTAACTAAGTTGGAAGAGGGCCAGTCTGCCAAGCAGGAGGACAGGGATCCAAACCCTTGCCCGACCACAAAATGCCACTCATAAATACATCGTAAATGTACATCTACAATTTTGTAAGTGCTAGCACAGAGGACTAGTCTTCACTAACATTACAACTGTGGTAAATTATTAAAAATTTTGAACATACTTCCAACGGCTGTGTTCAGTTTATTTGCATTCACACTGGAGGAAGCAGATGAAGGTTGAGGCCGCGTTCGCGCCGACTGGGCACCTGAGTCTGAGCGAGGCTTCCCTACATTGTAAGTGCACATTACATTAATTTTTTTCACAATATATAAGAGAAAGCAAATTGAATGTGTGAACAGAATTTATGCATTATCAATAAATAACATCATGTCATAGACAGGTAACCAATTTGAGTAAAATCCAGTTAATAAGCGAAGAGATAAATAAATATACATGTAAATCTCCTGGATAAGCATGACCCTAAACTACTTTCTTACAAAATGTAGGAAGCTAAAGCAAAGTAGAATCAAATGACCTAACTGCCAATTAAATCCCCAGTCTGTGATTGCATATGCCTGACAACTTGAAAACTTAGTAACATCCCTGCTTATAAGTCAGAAACAGTGCACCTAAAGCTAGAGCAACAACCTCGAGATCTGTGATCAAACAACCACTAGACCGTCATCAGTCTTAACTCAAGTGGCATACCCTTACCTGTGACTGGGAAGAATATTCTGTGATTCAGGACTGAAACTACCGAATACAACTGCGGAACACTCACCTGTAGTGATACTAAACTGTGTCCCTCCCCAAGCCTCACCAAGCTCAGCATCATCATCATCAGCACCAGCATCACTGAGTGAAAGACCACGAGACTGCTTCATGAAGTCTGCAACCTCTTCTTTGCTCACCCAAGAGAAACCAGGGTCAATGAAATCAAAGTTTCCTTCATCACTGAAAGGATTGTAACGTGGTTTTCTATCTTCTTCATCCTCCCAATCAAGGACCTCTTCTCTAAAAATGAAACATTAGCCAATCACAAACCAGGATTTCCATTTCCAATTCCTTAGAAAGCGAGTACAATTAATTTAATTTAAAATAATTAAATGATAAACGGTAACTTTATAATACATTGTTTTAATCTGTTGTTAAGCAATGCTCCAAGCGAAGACTATTTTGGTGAACATGGCGTGTAGAAAAACAACTAAAAACAAGTTCCCTACCGAGTTTGGAGGCAGCTACAAGAGATGACCATCGCTTAACCAATGTATGTTTTTATACAGGGGTCCCAGACTAAAAACAGCCTACTGGAAGACAAATTATAAGAAGTTGCATTGGAATTTACGGTAAGATTGATAAAATGGTTAAAATGTACATAAACAGCTATTAAAGTATACATACCTTAAAGGCTGAAGTTGCGTCTGTGTTGTTTTGTTTGTTTTTTACTATTTCCTACCCTATAAATGCTATTTCAGCAAGTTTTAATGTTTTGGTTTTTTGTGACCTACATGTATACGAAGAAGACAAAGGCAGGGCTGTGCTCTAGCAGAGCCTGGTGACCCCTGGCGACTAACTTTGGCTCTCGGGCAACTAGGAAATCTTAGTTTTTTCATTCAAATGATATGCTGGGCACCCTAGATTTTACAGGTCCAGAGCACTGGGCTCCTGTCAATTTTCCTTAGAGTACAGCCCTGAAGGGAAAACTAAGCCGTCCTAAGCTGCCCAAAGAAAAAGCTACAAAAATTACCCTCTTCAACTCCAATCGCTCCAAATCTTTGCTTGAGCATAGACCGAAGAATTTCCTTCCTTGGAAATGTCAATTTAGTTTTAAACATCAAGCGACGGCCTCAAGACGACAAGAAATGTAGGGGAAAAAAGTTGAAGTTAGTGCTTCCATTCCTGCTGAGGGGATTAAGAACATGCAGCATGGCTACTAAGCCAAGAGCAATGACCATTAGTAGTTCACTATGAAAAAAAGCAGTTCCATGGAAGCACTAAATTCAAACTTTTTAGCTTCATTTCTTGTCCTCCTGAGGCAATGGCTCGATGTTTGAAACTAAATTGAAATTTTCAAGAAAGGAAAATCTTCTGTCCATACTCAAGTGAAGTTTTGGAGCAATTGGAGTAGACAAATGGTACTTTTCGTAGCTTTTTCTTCGGGCAGCCATAGGAGAGCCGAGTTTTTCCTTGTCTTCTAATTAGTAGGTGAGAAACCAAAACATTAAAACTAGCTACAATGACATTTATAGTGCAGGCAACAGTAAGAAAACAACACAGACACAACTCTCTTTGAGGTATTTATATGTATACTTTAATAGCTGTATATGCACATTTCAACCGTTTCATCAATCTTACGATAAACTCCCATACAAATCGTTATAATTTGGCTTCCAGCAGGCTGATGTGAGTCTGGGTAACCTGTGGTCTTTACACTGCTTTGTTATGGCTAAGCTGTAGCATGAAGTTAGTGCTTGGTTTAATTTGAAGACCTGTGCAAGTGCAGGTGCGAATTAAGATGACAGAATTTGGTTTCGTGTTCGAGCAACAGGACCTAAATGTGGCTAATTCAGTTGCTGTCATACACCTAAAAACCGGCGAACCGCTCGTGAAGCTAGCAAATAATCACTTACCTTTGGCTCAACTGCCGAAAACTTAATGCTCCTCGAGACTTATAAAAAGAAGAAAACAAAAGTTAAGGTACATAAAAAGCCTATAAATCTTCTGCCTTCTCTAATATTAAAGCCATTGCGAGCAAATTACCATTGTGCTTGATCGATGTTCCTGTGCAACTTTCCGCCATTTGCAAAGGATGCTGCTGTATGACAATAGGGGACCTCATGTAATCAACAGCAGAGTGTAAAGCGAAGCTCACTCGCGCGCGAAGCGCACTTAGCGGAGCACCATGGGTAAGAAAATTTAACTTTGGTTTTCTAGGCATCCAAGGAAATATCGCATCCATCTGATTAATATCAATAACAGAACTATAAACTAGAATTTTAATAATACCTTTCTTATTTTCGAAGAGACGTTTAATATAGTGAATGATTAGCTTAACATGATGGAATCGTTTCGTCTGCGTGGTAATTGTACTCATTGATCATTTTCCCGCCCCGACGCCAGAGCGTCCCGGAGAGCTTGCTCGAAGGCTATTCCTCCCTGGCCTCTCGATCTCTGGTGAATTTGAGTCAGTGTTACAATTTTAATTAAGAGTGTTGCAAAGGGATTTACTTCAGTTAAAATTTTTGTGCTTCTAAAGTGAAGAAGGGCATCGGAGAGTGCGGGATTAGCCATGACGGCGTCATGTATACAGCAGGCTCAAAATTCATAGCACTGAAACACACGTACCAGCTCCCGCGGTACGGCTTACGCATGCGCAGAACCATATCACCCCTCCAGTGGCAGTCATGGTCAGCTGTTTTCACCCTTATTAGGGCTCATCAGTTTGGCATAGCCGTCGGGTCTATGAACGGGCGAACCCATGTTTCCACTATCGAGGGTATATGGTTGAGCGCATGGGTAAGGTACTGGCCATACTAGCCTGCGTAGCAGGCACTTGGAAGTAACGGCACAGGAAAGAACGAGGCTCGCGAGAGCAGACTATGACCATACCACCGAATCAAACAAACGAGTTAAAACTGCCGAATTGGTACGTGTGCTGGTATTGCTTTCAAAATTCACCATCTCATCTCGTCGTTGCCTATAAGCACATATAGACATTCCAGTCCTAGCAGAATGTAGGATATTTGTCATATGAACCTAGTTTAGTGTCCTTAGCTCCCTTAAGTCTCCTGTAGCTTAGGGGTAGCCAGCATCTGAACTAGTAACCAGGGTACTGTTCCTCGAAAGATGGCCAGTTTAACCCAGTATGAAGCCAAAGTTTAAGCAAGATTTACTTGACGAAGAATATGTCACTAGAGCTTAGAAAATACTGTTTTCTCTTTACGCCGAGACTCAATGATGATAACAAAGAATGTTACTCTAAGAAATGCATAGGAAGATAAGTACAAAAATGGAACAAAATTTTTAATCCTGGATTAGCGTTAATCGGCCGTTTAGGAACTGGGGCCAATGGGCCATAGGTCCGACACCTTTTGGGCCTGTACTCGGATTTTTTCCTTCGGAAAACCTGTGTCACTGACTGAAAAAACATCTTACTCAAAATTATACCGGGGGTATTCATTAAAACAACAACAACTTATTTTTATTGCACATCAAACAGATTACAAGGAATTGATTAGCCTGCGAGCAGGCTCCCGAGTGGACTCTCAGCTCGCTTTGCTCGCTGATATCCTTTTTTGCCCGCTTCTCTTGGGAGCCTGTTCGCATACTACAAAATTGATTACCCTTCCCCTTTCGCTTCCTTTTAAAATTCAAACTGTAAACACATCGAACACATTGTCCATGTGTTTTTGCTTTATTGCAATTCAAAGATTAAACAGCTTGGCCTGTCTTACTGTTTATCGTTCCGTATCCTTTAATAGTAGTTCTAACAGCACTAAAATGGTGGAGAGGTGTTATGCCTCCGTTACAATTCTCAAGATAGAACGGGGGGGAAGGATCAGTGCCTTCATCAGCGCTTTTTAAATTCGTTTAGCCAAAAAGGGGAGTTTTAGTGAAGGGGGATTGAGTGGGGCGCGGCGAGGTAACTTTGAAAAAGAGTTTGGTAAAAAGGGATGAGGTTAAAGGAGGACTGGTGGAACGGGGCTTGGTGAATGGAGGAAAGGTAGATCGGGGTGTGGTGAATGGAGGGAAGGTGAAGCGTGGTGTGGTGAATGGAGGGAAGGCGGAGCGGGGTGTGGTGAATGGAGGGAAGGTGAAGCGTGGTGTGGTGAATGGAGGGAAGGCGGAGCGGGGTGTGGTGAATGGAGGGAAGGTGAAGCGGGGTGTGGTGAATGGAGGGAAGGTGAAGCGGCGTGTAGTGAATGGAGGGAAGGTGAAGCGGGGTGTGGTGAATGGAGGGAAGGTGAACCGGCGTGTGGTGAATGGAGGGAAGGTGAAGCGGCGTGTGGTGAATGGAGGGAAGGTGAACCGGCGTGTGGTGAATGGGGGGAAGGTGAAGCGGCGTGTGGTGAATGGAGGGAAGGTGAAGCGGCGTGTGGTGAAGAGGGGTCGTGTGAAGCGAGGTGTTGTAAAAGGGGGTTGGGTGAAAAAGGGAGTAGAGAAACGAGGTTTCGTGAAACGAGGCGTAGTGAAACGAGGTCTGCTTGTAGGCCCGGGTCTTGTTGGAAAAGGCTTGGGTCTTGGGTTGCAATAGTAGAAAAAGTAAAGCCAGTTTCCAATTACAATATAACCCGACTTTTGGAATCTAGTCCATCCTTTGAATCCTGGAGTCATACCTGGAACTGAAAAAACACAAATACACATACTCAAAAAATTCTCCTGAAACTGAATTGTTAGACTCCTTCAACATTTTTTTGCACAGTTGTTCATTGTTAGATGTCTCTCAAGTAACTTAAATGTCTCTCAAGTAACATTAATTTTTTAGGCCTTTAAAATGGGTTATTTTAACTCAGGAGATCACGTGACCTTTCTAAGGCAAAATTGTGGGATACAACTCTAAACATACCAGGGTCAGAAAGAGTATGAAATATAGTGGCCATGCCAATTTTACGGTTTTAATCAACTCTTAGCAGTGCGATTTTATGGTGGCCTTGATACTGAGGGAAAAACGTGATGTTTCAATGGAAATAGTTCAGCATAGTTCATACAATCACTTATCAGAAAAGCACCAGGAGCCGCCCATTCACCACTTTAGAATCGAGAGGGGAACTGGAGCCGAAATGCAGCCTGCTGCAATTGTTTCAGGGATCGCTACTCGGGACGTTTCACGGACTGACAATTTTTTCCCCTGCCCCCAGAAAGTCCCAGACGTCTTAGACGTCTGTGAAAAAAACAACTCGTCCCAGTTTCCGTCTCCTTTGTTAAGTGGCAAATAAACTCTTTGTCTTTTGCCCTTTATTAGAGACCTTTAGATTGTATGACGAGTACGACTACAAGTACGAGATTTTCTCAGTACTATGTAGTACGCGCGCGTGAACCAGCGTCACTTTGGCGGGAAAACGTAGTTGCCGTCGTTATTCTACATCGAGTTTTCGCGCGAATGTCGTAATGGTGAAAACAAGATATCGATCGGGAGCTGAGAGCGAGTAACTTCCTTCACTAAAGATAACAATGCTAACTTTTCTAGTGAAAAATGGTAAAATGAAGCTTTGCGGGGAGTCTATATTTTGAGAATACGCCAAAAACTTCAAATCAAATCTCGTACTCGTAGTCGTTATCGTCCTCGAATCTAAAAGGTCTCTCTTGTGTCACACTCTAAATCTGGCTTCCAGCGAATTTTCTTATGCCAGTTTTTCGGTCCAAAATTGTTTAAGTTGCATCCCATATAACTTTCTGGCATGAGTAAGTTGCCAATTTATTTCCATTGATCGCGGATCATGGCTCTTGGGTTTATCTTTTGTTTTGTATCTTAAGACTGTATTTCTTTCCATTACTTTTCACAAATTGTCTCTCTCCATTTGAATTTCAGTGAAGATTAAGACTCTCAATCAATATATTCGCATGCCGCATACTCATGTCAACCCGGAACTCTCTGACTTAAGTAGAACAACGGTAAAACTACTTTCAACTACTCACCAAAACAACGACGAGTGAAACAATAGGAAGCTCTAAAGAAGAGGCTGTTGGCATAGCTTGGAATGGCGATGGGAAGGCTTACTGGACGAGGATAACGAGAAAAAAATCGGCGGACACTTTTTCTTGGGTCGTCTGCTTTCTTCGGGCCCTCTACGTCAGCGCTATCAGTTTTGTCGTTTATGTTCGATTCTTCTTTTAATAAATCATCAAACGTCACATCTGTGTCAATCTTAGCACTGACAAGAACCAAAAAACATACGGCCAACACCAATATCCCAAGCAAGCGCATTTTCGAAAGCAGGAGTAGAATTCTGTGGGGAAGAAAAAGATTGCTGAACTTCATTAAGACTGATACTGCTCGATATTGCCATCAATATTGCCTTCATACAATCGGAATAATTAGTCAGCACTTTTTCGTATTGGCGATATTTCTAAGGGCATTTAATAATTGTGAAAACCTCACCATGCATTCAATAAAACAAAGCTGACAGAGACTTTCGGACTTGCGTTAGATTTCAGTCCATTCTTTAATTATAACGGGCGCAATCTTTGGCCTTGTTGTAATTTGTTGGGAATTTGAAGCGGTTTCCGTGGAATAATTAGCCCATCTTATAAGGAAGAGAAAAAAGTGAGAAAACTCAGGCTTACATTTGATAGTTACTAGTACTTGGCAATAAGATAGGCGATGACAAAAGGAAGGCCAACACGGAAAAGAGGGCTGAGCGCCATTAACGGGAGGAAATGAGCTGCTTGGCACTAAAAATTACTACCGTTATACTAGCTCATCATGTTTTATACTCGTGTCGCTTGGGTTGAAGGAGTTTGCTGATTTTGCAAAACTTTATCAGTTACTTATTGACAAAGTTCTCCGTGGGCCTCCTAACTAATCTGCCTTTTCCCATACCCGGTAGCGTCCCGACTAGTTTAATTTTAAGACTCGTCGGTTTAATATTGTACCTAAGCAAAATCTGTAGCTATAGTGGGCAATTCTGATAAAAGACTCTGAGCAGAACCATAACTCGGTCGAAGTCAGAACATGTATCATGTATTCCCGACGACAGTAAAAAGAAATATTCATCAAGGCGTCATTTTAAAGTGACAGCCGATAAAACTGATCTAAAGACAGATACTACGGCCGGAGGTGTAAAAATATAAAAGAACAGAAATTGCAATGTTGGTTATTTCAAGAAAAAAGTTAGAATTCATACTTACTGTTGTTATGTAACGAGAGCGTCCTCAATAGGATAAGAAGCTCTTTTCTCTGGAAAAACAAAATTCTTTTGTACGTATTAACTCGTGTCCGTTTGGGTATCAAAATGCTTCTGAGGTGCCGAACTGTACAAGGTGTTATGTAATTGAAGCAGGCTTGCAGTTTCCAGTGCACATAATTAAAAAAACAACTGATGAACCTGGCGTTTCAATTAATCATTTGTCTCACAAAGGTTTGTACGCGTACGAGCAATATATGAGCTCAATCACGACAAAATGACCTCATTGACAATAATGATTAATTGCCCTCATGGAAAACTGCAAGTCTGGAAAAGTTTCCGGGTCGTTTATGTGCGCCGTTAGAAACCTTGAAACAACAAAATAAAACTAAATGAGTTATCACGCTTAATAAAACATCTGGCGTTTTTAAAGGTCTTGATAAATATATAGAGCTTGCTGAAAAAGTCAGAATTGTAAAGCACATTAAGCTTGCCAAGCTCATCCACGCACCAATGAATTGTAAAGTGATGATGCGTCGGCATGTACTGACTGGCAAAGACAGTGCGGAACATAAAACAATGAATGTTCTTCATATTTTAAAACAGTCTACACCAAATATCATTTACGCAGGTATGCTTGTCCGTCAGTGGATGTAATTTATTTCTGAAATTTTCCCGGAATTGCAAAACCAGATTTCTAGGAATTAACAAAGTCAGGGCGGAAGGTAAATTAAACTGTAATTAGCATACAGCTGTAGGGAACGAAAAAGGGAATGCAAAAATTACCTCGATACGCTTTTGGTCTGTATACGGATCTGTATAGTTAGCTTAAAAGTCCTTTGTTTCATCCTATGGTGTCAAAAAACATCAATTCAAGTAGTTTTTGCCGACTGAATCACATGATCGGATCACTATGCCCAGTCTCTCTTCTCACTCTTATCAATTTGACTTCAACATTATCTCGCACGGAAACTCGCGCTACGCAGGCTAACTGGTCGAGATCGAGAGTTGTTTGGCCAGCTTAATATAATTTCCATCTTAGTATTGTATCTACAGTTATTTTTAATTTCATTTTTACTTTGTAGTTGAAATTTGTATTAGAAAAACAGAGACAATTACTACGTTCCCTTTTAAACTCCCCATGCAAGTACACTTGGGCTGCATGAGTCACTCCTGACATAGTGAACAGAAGTTTTATCAGGGCAAATCGTGAGTTTATAGTCTTTAGCCATGTTATTTGGTATTTCCGAACTCATGTATAAAATGTTGAAAAGTCTTGTTCACTTCACACTCAAATCAAGCTCGTAGAGAAAACTCTCACTTTACGAACATCTCTTTTAATTATTACGGATACACCAATGACAATGACAGCAGATGAATTCACGGCAAAAATTTTACAGAGTTTCGGAAAAAAAAAACACCAAATATATTTTCTTCTGAACACTGTTATCCCATTCAAGACTTATTTATAATTGAAGTTTGTTGACTACCGGTACGTATGTGTCTGACTCATTGTTCCCAGTGGTTTTCCAATTTCTTTTTCTCTTTTACGTAAGTGAACGCAACGATTAAACTACTTGAAAATTGGACCCCCTTGAAGCTTGCTACTGGTTGTTGAATCGATCACCGTTATTTACAGACACTAATTAAAAGAATTTCCGCGTTCTAGAACGTAAATATAAAAACGCTTCAGGCTAATATCTCCGGCAAAAACCTCCGACCATGGTCCCTATTCCTAAAGGATAAAAAATAAGACCCTTTTTTCATTTCTTTGATAAACAAAAGTTTCTCAGCCTCTGTAAAATATTAAATTTCCATTGAAACAGTAAGTAGCCCTCCGAGCAGTAAAAAATTGACTACAAGGGATTTGATCTTACCACAAAAGCTTTCACGTAGAAGGCAAACTAAGATAACATAAAGAAAAACACGTTTTAAAGAAACAAATTATCTTTATTTGTCATGGTAATTAAAAGAGACATACCTTCACAGTGTTGTTTAAAGCGCTACCAGTTGGCGTTTTCCATTTGTCAGACTGACCGGCCAGACCATTCCCGTCGCAACGATAATTTCCCTTTTGATCAAAACTCTCCAGCCAGATCAGTCAAATCCCAAATAGTGTGCTTGAAGGAGATGGTTTTTCAACAAAAACCCTCGGACAAAGCCTATTACCTTTTCAAACTGATTGGTCGGGCAATGGTCCGGCGAGGCGGTTCTGACAAATGAAAAGCACCCTAAGTTTCGGTAAATTTCGAATTCGGCCACTTCCTCCGCTCCTTTAGTCACTCCAGCGGGAGAGAAGACCGCCTCCGCCCCGAGTGACTTGGAGAGCGAATGAGGCAGCTGAAATCAAGCTAAACCTTAGTTTGGCGGGAGATTCTAGAGAACGCCCAGAGCAGCCTACTTAGTGTATTTAAATAAAAATGAAAGGTTGATTTGATCGCACATTTCATCCCAAAAAGCGGCTGAAAGGGGTCCTGGTGGGAGTAGGCGTGGGCCTCAATCGAATTGGTCGAGGCTGCGGTCTTATCTTTGGACTGCAGTTCCAGAAAAAGTAAAGCCCATTGTTGATCACCACGTATCCCGATTGGTACAGAACTCGCCATGAAAGGAACCTTTGACTCAGGCCTGGCACTGAAAAGAAAGAAATTCAGACGGAAATATTATTTTTAAATCATAGTTCTACAGAGGATTAGAGAACCATTCTACCTTTTAAACTTTTAATTCTTAGATTAAAACACAAGGCCCTACGTCACGGTTTGGTTTTGTTATCGGCGTAATCAGTCGGTTTTAGGTTTAATCAGGCAATCAATCTTTAAATCAATCAATCAATCAATCAATTTTTAGTAAATTAATAGAATTACCGAAGAAAGATATCATTCTGTTCCAAAACAGACGGACGGAAATTAAACAAAATTAAGCGCATTCAGGATACATTGAACATTTAAGACAAAAACGTATGGTCATTAGATTCTTGCAAAAGAGGACCAATGAAAGCTGATGAAGAATATCTTATGACTAATATACGCTTACCAAAGCATCTACGTCGGAAACAATATCTAACTTGAAAGAATCTCAAGTTGTGGTTTGTAGGAACTCTAATAGTGACATAGAGTGGGCGTGGCCGTTTTCTGAAATCTTCCTCGGTGTCTTCCTTTGTTGGTATCTTTGGGTCTTCTTCGGCGACTTTTTCCGGGTCTTCCTTCAGATAAGCGGTGCTGTCGAGATTCGCGTCTCTCGCGAATGTTTCTTCACCTCTCAAGGTTTCCGTATCCGTCTCGCTTTCAGCTTTGGTGTACTTAACCAAACAGAGGGCCAAGACCAACACAACGATCTCGTACAAGCGCATCTCTGGCTGTCGAACAAATATGGATATGAAAAAGACTCAGAGCTTGTAAATGAAAACCAAACCTGCGAAGTATTCTTAGCGGAGCTACGTAAAAAATCTCTCTTGTAAAGTCGACAGCGCTGAGACTCGTAGAAAAATGGTCGAAAAACAGTCTAGCAAAGAAATTTCCTCTTCACGTTCATATAATACTGGCCATGGATACTGAGTTAAATCAGTGGAGTGGATGCCAAATATGCAAGCCTTCTTTTCTTTTTAATTCCAGTAAAGGAATCGCAAAAAGTGGTCCTTTTTGCTCTTGAACTCGCGGCTTCTCATAAACTACGAAGTTAAGTTATTTTAATTAGCTTCTCCAGTCCAATATAGTTTTCACACTATTTTCAACCAGTAGAATGTAAAACTAAATTTACAGGCAAAGATATATATAAAACTTAATAATCAGTCTAAACCAGTGAATTAAGCTATTCATAACCCGAGCTGACAGGAGAGATCTAGGCTAAAGGGAAAGAAAGAATTATAACGCTTCAGAACGAATCCTTACCTCAGCTGATCTGACTGTGATAATGTTCAGGTTTCAAAATGTTTTCAGCTTTTTCTCGGCACGGTAGCAAAAGATGAATAAGCGCGTTTACCCTCTGATCTGAGCAAAACAGCTTTTTTATACCATCGGTCACCACAGAAACGGGAACCTACTACTTGAACCAATAATGGTTATTTCAAGAACTCACTGTTGTTACGTAGTGAGTGTGTCCTCAATAAAATAAGACGCTGGTTCCTCTGGAAAAACACATTCTTTTGTATGCACTAACTCTTGTATCAAGATACTTCTGAAGGGCCGGACTGTACGAGGGTATTACGAAATTGAAGCAGGTTTACAGCCCGGGGGGGGGCTCCCTTATATAAGCCATATAGGTACGTGCCGCCCCATCTGGTAGGGTTTTTGCGCCGTTTTGGTCTCAAAACGGGTAATCATACACTTTGCCCATTTTGGTCTGGAATCGGGTGTGGTTTTTAAGACAACTACGGAGTGTACGAACGACTTTATCGTTTCAATTTCAATTCCAAATTAGTAAGAAGGAAAGAGAAATATGCGAATTCGAAATGTATTGAATAATTTTGTTGTTCGCGTTCTATTCTAGGTAATGATAACATAAAGGCAAGGTCTGAAAACGGGAATGAATTTTAGAGGTGTAGACTGAAAACGGGTGTGGACAATTACATTTTTTTGGTCTGAAATCGGCTCAGGATTTGAAGAACCGGGCGGCACACCTCCACCAAGAATTCCCAGTAGTACCCCCCGGGGCTTACAGTCTGGTACACATAATTCAAAAACAACTAAACATGACGGTTCAATTTATTATTTGTCTTACAAACGTTTGTAAGCGTACGAGCAATATAAATGCTAAATCACGACAAAATGACCTCATTGATAATAATGACTAGTTTTCTTCACGGAAAACTGCAAGTCTGGAAAATTTCCGGGTCGTTCATGTGGACTGTTAAAAACCTTGAAACGAAAATAAAATAAAATAAAATAAAAACAAAATATAGTTACTTACCGAGTGATCACGCTTGATAAAATATCTAGAGTTTTTGAAGATCGAATAAATATATAGAGCTTGCTGAAAAAATCAGAATTTTTAAAGTATATTAAAGAAGCTCAACCACACACCAATGATTTTTAAAGTGATGAGTCGGCATTTGTTGAATGGCAAAGTGCAGTGCGGAACTAAAAACAATACATGTTCTTTATATTTTAAAATCGTCTACCCCAAATATCCTCTACGCACCTAGGCTTGTCGGTCAGTTGATGAAATTTATTTCTGAAATTTTCCCGGCACTAATCAGAAGTTTGCACTGAACCAGATTTCTAAGAATTAACAAGGCGAGGGCGTTGGGTAAAACCGTGATTAGCCTAAAGCCGCAGGGAATGAACAAGGGAATGCAAAAATTATCTCGATCGATTATTGTTAGCACGCCTGTATACGAATCTGCATATCCATTAAGTCCTTTGTTTCATCCTATGATGTTAAAAACGTCAGTTCATTTTGGAATGAATCACATGATCAGATCACTATCCGCAGTCTCTCCTCTCACCCTCATCAATTTGACTTCAACCTTCGCGAATATCTCGCACGGAAACGCGTGTTTTGCTACGCAGGCTAACTGGTCGAGATCGAGAGTGGTTTAACCAGCTTATAATTTCCATCTTAGCATTGTATGTACAGTTAGTTTTATCTTCGACTATGTAGTTGAAGTTTGTATTAGAAAAACAGGGACAATAACTACATTCCGTTTTAAACCCCCTATACAAGTACACTTGGGCAGCAGTCTCTTAGTGAACAGAAGGCAGATCGTGACGAGGTTAAGTCTTTAATTTAGTTAGCCATGTCAGTTGGTATTTCCGAACTCATGTATAACATGTTTAAAAGTCTTGTTCGCTTTATACTCAAATCAAGCTCCTAGAGAAAACTCTCACTTTGCGAATACCTCTTTATTACGGATAACACGATGACAATGGCAACAGATCAATTCAGGCCAAAAATATTACAGAAATTTCAGAATAAAAAAACGCCAATTGAAATATATTTTTGTCTCGCCGCTGTACATGTTACGGTCACGCTTAACCGGGAAACCCGTGCAGTGCTTATTTACAATTGAGTGAGGTTTGTTGACTGTACATGTACAATTGTTCGCAGTGGTTTTCCAATTACTTTTATTTTTTTTTACGTACGTAAATGCAACAATTAAACTACTTGAAAATTGGATCGCCTTGAGCATGCCGCGGGTTGTTGAATCGACCACCGTTTACGAGGCACTAAAGAATTTCCGCGTACTAACTGACATAAATACAAAAACGCTTCGGGCTAATATCTCGGCAAAAACCACCAACCATGGTCCCTATTCCTAAAGGATAAAAAAAAAATAAGACCCTTTTTTTTCATTTCTTTGGAAAACAAACGTTTCTCAGCCTAATATGTAAAATGTAAAATTCCCATCATGAAACAGTAAGTAGCCCTTCGATCAGTGAAAAGTTGACTACAAGGGAGTTGATCTTACCACAAAAGCTTTCACGTTGAAGACAAACAAATATAACATAAAGAAAACACGTTTTAAACAAATAAATGTTTATTTTTATTTTATTATATAATGCCTTTACAATGTTGTTTAAAGCGCTACCTAAGGGCGCTTTCCATTGTCAGACTGACCGGCCACACCAGTCTCGTTGCAACGATAATTTCCCTTTTGATCAAAACTCTCCAGCTAGATCAGTCAAATCCTAAATAGTCTGCTCGAAGGGGATGGTTTTTAAGCAGAAACCCTCGCAAAAAGCCTATTACATTTTCAAACTGACTGGTCGGGCAAATGTCAGGCGGGCTAGCTCTGTCAAAAAGAAAAGCACCCTAAGTTTCGTTAAATTTCGGATTCGGCCGCTTCCTCTGCTCGTGTAGTCACTTCGGAGGGAGAGAAGACCGCCTCTGTCCCCGAGTGACTTGCAGAGCGAATAAGGCAGCTGAAATCAATATAAACTTTAGTTTAGCGGGATATTCTAGAGAACGCCCAGAGCAGTTTACTTAGTGTATATAAAAATGAACGGTGATTTGATCGCACATTTTATCCAAAAAAGCGGCTGGAAGGGGTCCTGCTTATTTTCCTTTTAATTTCTTTGGAGTGCAGTTAAAGAAATAGTAAAGATAATTCTTGATCACCACGTATCCTGATTGGTACAGAACTCGCCATGAAAGGAACCTTTGACGCAGGCCTGGCACTGAAAAGAAAGAAATTCAGAGGGAAATAATTATTTCAAATCATAGTTCTACAGAGGATTTGAGAACTATTCTATCTTTTAAACCTTTAATTCTTAGATTAAAACATAAGGTACTACGTGTATGGTTTGGTTATCGACTTAATCAGTCGGTTTTCCGTTTCAGTAATCAGGCAATCAATCTTTTAGTCAATCAATCAATCAATCAATCAATCAATCAATTTTTAGTAAATTTATAAAAGAATTACCAAAGAAAGATATCATTCTGCTCCAAAACAGACGGACGGAAAATAAACAAAATTAACTGCATTCACAGGAATGTGCAGCCACTAACTAAAATTCGAGGGAGGATACATTGAACAATTAACACAAAAACTTTTGGTCATAAGATTCTTGCAAAAGAGGGCCAATGAAGGATATCTTATGACTAATATACGCTTACCATAGCAGCTGCGTCGGAAACAGAATTTAATGTGAAATATATTGAAGATGTGGTTTGTAGGAACGCTGATAGTGATAAAGACCCGCCGAGACACCCCGCGTTTTCCGATATCTTCCTCGGCGTCTTGCTTTGTTGGTATCTTTGGGTCTTCTTCGGCGGCTTTTTCCGGGTCTTCCTTCAGATAAGCGGTGCTGTCGAGATTCGCGTCCCTCGCTAATGTTTCTTCACCTCTCAAGGTTTCCGCATCCGTCTCGCTTTCAGCTTTGGTGTACTTAACCAAACAGAGGGCCAAGACCAACACAACGATCTCGTACAAGCGCATCTCTGGCTGTCGAACAAACGAATATGTAAAAGACTCAAGAGCTTGTAAATTAAAATTAAAACTGCGAAGTATTCTTAGCGGAGCTACGTTAGAAAAGTCCCTCTTGTAAAGTCAACAGCGCTTAGGCTGGTACCAAAACTGGGGATCCAAATAACAGTCTAACTAAATTTCCTCTTCACTTTCATGCAATACTGGCTATGGATACTGGGTTAAATCAGTGGAGTTGACGACAAATATGCAAGCCTTCTTTTTTTAAAATTCCAATAAAGGAATCGCAAAAAGTGGTCCTTTTTGCTCTTGAACTCGCGGACCCTCTTAAAATACGAAGTTAAGTTGTTTAGCTTCTCCAATTCAATATAGTTTTCAACCAGTAGAATGTAAAATAAATTTACAGGCAAAGATATATAAAAGTTAATCATCAGTCTAAACCAGTGAATTAAGCTATTCATAACCCGAGCTGACAGGAGAGATCTAAGGGAAAGAAAGAAATATAACGCTTTAAAACGAATCCTCACCTTGACTGATCAGACTGTGATGACGCTAAGGTTTCAAAGTGTTTTCTTTTGCTCACACGGTAGCAAAAGAAGAATAAGCGCGTTTGCCCTCTGATCTGAACAAAACAGCTTTTTTATACCATTGGTCACCACAAAAACGTGACTAGAACTTGAACCAATGTTGGTTATTTCAAGAACTCTGGTTTCTCTGGAAAAACAAAATTCTTTTGTATGTACTAACTCTTGTCAGTTTGGGTATCAAAATCACTTCTGAGGGGCCGGACTGTACAAGACATCACGTAATTGAAGAAGGCTTACAACCCGGGGGGAGGGTGCTCCTTTATATAAGCCATATAGGTGTGTGCCGCCCCATCGGGTAGCGTTTTTGCGCCGTTTTGGTCTGAAAACGGGTAATCATACACTTTGCCCATTTTGGTCTGGAATCGGGTATGGTTTTAAAGGAAACTACGGAGTGTACGAACGACTTTATCGTTTCAATTCCAAATTAGTAAGAAAGAAAGAGAAATATGCGAATTCGAAATGGATTGAATAACGTCTTTGTTTGCGCTCTAATCTACTAGTAGGTAATGATAACATAAAGGCCAGGTCTGAAAACGGGAATGGATTTTAGAGGTCTAGTTTGAAAACGGATGTGGAAAATAACAGTTTTTTAGTCTGAAATCGGGACAGGATTTGAAGAACCGGGCGGCACACCTCCACCAAGAATTCCCAGTAGTACCCCCCCCCCACCCTCCCCCCACCCCCGCGGGGTTTACAGTCCAGTACACATGGCCATTTTACAGTTGTGGGCTTGGTGCCCTAGCCTTTGAGAGAACGTGAGGCTGAGGTTGACCTTGTTTTGATACAAACCTCATTCCTTTTATAATGTAAATTTTGTTTAAAAAATACTAGTTAGCATAAGAAAGACATGATTTACATAATAAAGCAGGAAGGGTTGTATCAAAACAAGGTCAACTCCAGCCTCGTTTTCACCTGCAACTTTAAAATGGGCAATTCAAAATCAACTAAACATGACATTTCAATTTATTATTTGTCTCACAAAAGTTTGTACGCGTACGAGCAATATAAAGGCTAAACCACGACAAAATGATCTCATTCAATAATGATTAGTTTTCATCACGGAAAACTGCAAGTCTGGAAAATTTCTGGGTCGTTTATGTCGACTGTTAAAAACCTTGAAACAATTAAACAAAATATACTTACAGAAAGATCACGCGTGATAAAACATCTAGAGTTTTTAAAGATCGTGATAAACATAAAGAGCTTGCTGAGAAAATCAGAATTTTTAAAGCATGTTAAAGAAGCTCAACCACACACCAATGATTTTTAGAGTGATGCGTCGGCAGTTATTGAATGGCAAAGTGCAGTGCGGAACTAAAAACAATACGTGTTCTTTATATTTTAAAACCGTCTACCCCAAATATCTTCTACGCACGTAGGCTTGTCGGTCAGTTGATGTAATTTATTTCTGAAATTTTCCCGACGCTTATCAGAAGTTTGCAAAACCAGATTTCTAAGAGTTAACAAAGTCAGGGAGGTAGGTACTTGAACTATGATTAGCCTACAGATGCAGGGAGTGAACAAGTGAATGCAAAAATTATCTCGATCGATTATTGTTCGCACGCTTTTGGTCTGTATACGAATCTGTATATCCATGATCGGATCACTATCCCCAGTTAGTTTTAGTCTCATTTTTACTTTGTAGTTGAAATTTGCAGGGACAGGGACAATAACTACATTACCCCCCTCCCCCTCGCCTCCATGCAAGTACACTTGAGCAGGAGTCTCTCCTTACATACTGAACAAAAGGCAAATCATGACGAGATTAAGTCTTTAGCCATGTCAGTTGCGAACACCTCTTTATTACGCATACACTCTTTTTTTTTTCATAAGAATATATTTTATAAGAATATCGAGGCTGAAATTTGCGAAATTTAAGAATATTTTAAGAATGAGGCCGAGGCTGAGATTTTGAAAAGGATAGATATAATTTTGTGTGTTGAAACATCTGTAAATACAATACAATTTTATGTTTTTAACTTAACCGTATAAAATTATTCCTTTCTCTGAACAGCGAAACTAGCCAACAAAACGAAAAAACCTGCACAAGCTATAGCAAAATGTACATATGTACAGTATTCAGCACAAAAGACGTAAACTAAACCGCAAAAAAGTATTATGACAAATTCTTTCCTTTTTAAATAACAAAACCTAGCGAAAACAAAAACAGCACTAGGCTCTATTTAAGAATAATACAAGAATATTTTCAGCCTAAAATCGGCAGAAAAATAAGAATATTCAGCCTGGGCCGGAAAAACAACATTCTTATAAAAAAAAAAAGAGTGCACCCTGATGACAATGACAGCAGATAAATTCACGGCAGAAATATTACAGAAAAGTCAGCATAAAAAACACCAACTATTCTCTTGTGGCCGCTGTTAAGGTCACGCTTAACTAGGAAACCCGTGCAGTACTTATTTACAATTGAGTAAAGTTTGCTGACGGTACATGTCATTGTTCTCAGTGGTTTTCCAATTTCTTGTCAGTTTTCTTTTGCGTACGTGAATGCAACTATTACACTACTTGAAAATTGGACCGCCTTGAAACATGCCGCGGTTTGTTGAATCGACCACCGTTTAGAGGCACTAAAGGCACTGACGTAAATACAAAAACACTTCAGGCTAACATCTCTGGCAAAAACCGCCAACCATGGTCCCCTTTCCTACAGGATAAAATATAAGACCCTTTCTTCATTTCTTTGGCAAACAAAAGTTTCCGGCTCAGCCGGAAACGGTTTCCCATGATTTTACCACAAAAGCTTTCAAGCAGAAGAGAAACTAAGATAACATAAAGAAAAACACGTATTAAAGAAATAAATTGTCTTTATTTCTCACAGCGCTACCTAAGTTTCGTTCAATACTTACTCCGCTCGTTTAGTCAATCGGGCGGGCGAGAAGACCGCCTCAGCTTCCCCGATTGACTTAACGAGCGGAGTAGGCGGCTCAAATCCGGGCTAAACTTAAGTTTGGCTGGAGAGAATGCCCAGAGCAGTATACTTAGAGTATATAAAAATGAACGGTGATTTGATCGCACATTTTATCCAAAATTGCGGCTGAAAGGGGTCCTGGTGCGAGTAGGCGACGGCCTCAATCGAGTTGGTCGAGGCCACGGTATCGGTACCGGTCTTGAACTGCAGTTCCAGAAAAAGTAAAGCCAATTGTTGATCTCCACGTATCCCGATTGGTACACAACTCGCCATAAAAGGAACCCTTGACGCAGGCCTGGTACTAAAAAGAAAGAAAAATTAGACAAAAATAATTTTTTAATAATCATAGTTCTACAGAGGATATGAGAATTATTCTACCTTTTAAAGCCTTAATTCTTGGAGTAAAAACATAAGTTCCTTGTGTTTGGTTTGGTTATCGGTTTAATCAGTCGGTTTTCGGCTTAATCAAGCAATCAATCTAATATATAGATTTAGCCAGGGCTAAAAGCGAGGCTCCCATTAATAAATTTATAATTTAAATCAAACAATAAACTTGTATTCCACAATTCAGTTAACTTTAGAGCACATTCATGTGACTTTTGACGGAAAGGCTGAGTGATTTTAGAGAAAAATAATTTGCAAACAGCCCAAGATAACCTCATATGTACACCCCAAAACAGCAATCATCTTCGATCACATTTAAGAGGCATAATGGCTCTTGATCACCGTCGATTAATTAGGCCTGGAAAAAAAATCAGGCCGAATTTTTTGCGTTCGACAAGTTTACTTTACAAAATCTTGCCAACAAATCTGGGTGCGCGTAAACCAACCTTTTATACAATTTAAACATCAAATCTGAGGTCAACAGTACTACGAGGCACTGTTTCTATCATACAGACCTCGGACAGAATGCAGTATTTCACAATTTTGCAATGCAAAGTGCACTCATTCAATATTCAGGACGATCGATCGAAGCACGCGTGGACTTTTAGCTAAACAGTTAATTTCCAAAATCACCTAGTATATATGGCCAGCCGGTTCTCACTTTTGCAGAGCAAGCTGTGGTTGTGTTTGAATGAACATTAACAGAGTTACGCTTCAACATAATAAAGAATTTTTATTTAATTGTCTTATCGATATGTAATCTTTAAAAGCGTTTGATACGCGCGACATTTTGAGTACCTCCTGCAAGCAATGTTCACTGAACGACTGAAAACAAACGGCTCAGCGATTAAAATTACAAGAGAGATCACTAACAATCACTAAATGAAAGATAATTCGGCGAAACATATACAGAGACAACAATTTTCATTCACGCAGACAATTTAGTATTAAAGTTTCCCTAATCCTGAGTCTTCAAGCTTCAAGCCTAGGAGGCCCGGCGCCACTGGTAAGTGGCTATCCTGTTATGCCAGCTGTCAATTGACCATTTTGTGAATGTCCAATATTCGAGACGTGGACTTGCCAAGACACGCCTGAGACACCACTCCCTCCCTTTTGATAGTCTCCCCTACCACACCCTTACAATCTGTAGACGCGTACGTTCGTACGCTCAGTCAATCACGTGACAACCAAACGAAAAGAGGTTGACCATATTCTATGAGTATGGGGCTCCCACGCGTGCTTCGCGCGCGTGGGAGCCCCGCTATAAATTGAGTCTCAAACAAAGAAAATTTAGATTGCGGCTATAATATTTTGACTTTTGTGGTTCTTAGTTTGGCGCGCGGAAACTCGTTTAGGATTTCGTTATTTATCAATGAAGAGATCAATGGAAAAGTTCAATTTGAAAGTAGGCGATTCATCTAGGAGAGTTTTAATGCCAGAAAATGTTTATCAGTCCTCAAAATAGCATGAGCATAATTTCACCGAACTAATTTACAAAATATACCTGACTTTCCAGCTAACCTGCAAGGAAAGAAGGACCAACTGATCGCAGTTTACTTCAAATCCAGCTAAAGCAATTTTAATGGAGTAGAAACGGATGGTGTGGCAAAATAGGCTTCCCATAAATTCTTTGCAATTCTTTAAGGCCATTTTAAAATTCGCTTCGATTGCTTGAAGAGCTCTACAAGCCTACACTCCTGTTTATATCATGTCTACATAATTCATTTAATGGTATTTGGAAATATTTTGGAACCACAGAGACGACGTTCTGGCTGGTTCAAAATTTTTGTTGTCTAATGTCTTCTGTGATATAGGTTGAAATGTCTTACCTGCTAGGTGGAGAAGTGACTCTTGTGTTTGAAAATTGCGCACTAAATAGTATGTCTTCAGTAGTGTCAACCGTTTTATGACCAAGTTACAGCCCACTGACTAGGGGCTTTCAATTGAGTCAGGACTGTCAAACCAAAACCAACGTAACTGGAACATCTGACCAATAATATAACACCTTTTAAATCGAATGAACCAATCAGATCGGCAAATACATGTAGCTGACTTATAGCGCGGCCATTTGACTTTTAAGGGGGAGTGGGGGGGAGGGGTTATGAGTCCCAAAACCTCTGGTGAAAGAATTTTTTCCGGAAATACAAGGGTGTAAGATTTTTTCTCCAGCATTATACGTCATGAAAGAAATTATTTTTCAGTGTAGGAATTTTTTATGACCAAGGTAAGAGATTTTTTCCCTCGAAATCAGTCTGCAGGATATTCTTTTCTGAAGTCACCCATAGCCCCCCTCAAAAGTCAAATGCTCGGCCACAAAGCTAGTCACGAGTTGTTTTGGCTGTCATCTTATTGGTTTAGAAAATGGCGCGAGAACCCCAGTCAAGCCGGCTGTGTGACGTTTGGTCCATATTATGTAACGTACATTGCAAATGTCTTTAAGCCTCCCATCGTTTGAATATCTTAAATTCTGGTATGCTTAAACTTATGCTCACGGGGTGGTACTCGACCAATTTTAGGGCATAGGTGAGCCACTGAGGGTTTGAAACCCTGACTCTGTTTAGGACCAAAAAATTCCTAACATACACACCCTGTTTAGGACAACATCCTAGATTTTTAATTACGCTGTTTGGGACAAGGACAAAATGCACGCCAGAGCAAATTCACGTCACAGTCATTGCTTTTCTATACTTGGAGTTCAAACAAAATTCATCCAGCAAATCAAATCAATCGTGCAGGCAATACCCTGTTGACAGTATCAAACGAGTTTATATACCCTGTTTAGGACAGACACACAGTAAATTATACCCCGTTTAGGGCAGAGAGGTCAAAGACCATGCCCTGTCCAGCGGCACATCCCCGTATTATTTATTTATTTATTTATTTATTATTTTCCCACAATAAAGATTACACAAGCATTACATTATACAAAGATGTGGCGAGGGGACCTCAGAAAACCACAAGGCTTGTACGAGGAGGCCCCCTCGTTACAATAATATTAAGCAATAGAACTATAACAACACACAACAACGGACAGTACAAGACGCATTATCGATATAGTAGAAAATCAAAAACTAAATCGTCAAGTAAATAAAGACCTGCTCCACCGGCGGACTTGCTATCGCGGTGGTTCGAAATAAATTTATATCCAGGTATTTCCACCTGGTCCGACGTAAGCTCAGTTAGCCAGGTTTCCGATACGCATATGGCAGAAAATGGATTTTGCAAATGACTAAGCAGGAATTTAAATTTATCTAAATGACCGATTAGGCTTCGTGTATTAATATGAAATACAGAGAAGCAAGGAGAATTTGAACTATTAGTTAGCTTAGCATTAATTTCATCCTCAGTATAATAATTACTAGGAGGAGGAGAAAAAGTAAACTGTTGATCTGGATCTAACTCATTAAAGAAAAACTGATTAGAGACAGACGAATTATCAATTGGGTTGTACAAAAGAGAGCTTAATCGTTCGCTATCATAATGTAGAGGTCCATGCGTCATTTCATATAAAGCAATATTAAAATCGTTATTGCCTAAATGAGAAAAAGGGAGCTCAGGCTCAGGGAGCTCAGAGTCAGAAGCCATTTGGCTTCACTGGCTAATAATTAACTGTCAATGTATATAGCCCGATACTTAGCTTTGTCTTGAGTTCTTGAACTCCTCAAAATTTGCCATAGACATAAAAGAATAGACTTGGGATGCTGGGTTATCATCTTTACGCAACAAAACTTTGCCATTCTTTGTCCAGGCAAACTTGAAGTGATTTACCCTCTTGAACTCTTTTAACCTTAGCCAAAAGCTCGCGGTTCTTCTGGGTCAAGCTCTCGTTGATATACAAGTCAAACTCTTCGGTAAAACCAAGATCCATAGCTGTCTTACTCCTTATCTCTCTTTTCTGCTCAACAAACGGTCACGGACATTACGACGACAGAACTTTACAATTATTGGAGGGGCATTTCGGCCTTCTCTACTTGGCAGACGATGGCTGATAGAAATGTCGGCCAACGAGATCTCAAGCTCAGGATCAACCAACTCCACAAGCTTACACACAAGATCGTCTGTTTCTTCATCAGGTCGCGTAGGCACGCCATGTATTTCCAACATATCACGACGAAGATACTGCTTTAATGCCTCGCTGTCGTTTTCGACTTCCTCCAGCTTAATTTCGCACTGTTTAAGCTGCCCTTTCAGGGCATCTACTTCTGATCTCAGGCGCCGGTTCTCCGAAGTTAGATCTTCAGTTGCCTTCTTAGCCTTTTCGAATTTGGCGTCAACAAAAGCTTGGCTTCGTTTAATTTCGTCTATATCATCTTTGTAAAGCTTGAAGTACTTAAGCATCATATCGTGAATAGACTCAGATTGCTCCTTCAACCGTCTTGTCAGAATTACTTCAAAATCCTGAAGACCGGCGGCCATGTTTATTGCTTCGTTGCCATCCCGGAAAGACACACTTTCTTCGGTTTCGGATAATTCCGCTTGTTCTGCTGCCGTCTGATTAGCAGATTGATTTGACGGCTTCTTTTGGCCTTTTTTTGATTTACCTGACATGTTTTAGAACGTTTAGAACTCAAAGAAATGGGGAGCTCAGAAAAATACGTCTCACCCGTCCGTCACCACGTGTCGTGCTCCTGGGCCATATAAGAGAGTTACCCCTTGGGCTTGAGCTGTGATGTCACGGCGGCCATATTGGTGTTCCAAAACAATGAAACAGCGGCCATGTTGGTGTTCCAAACCAGTCCTCTGGGAGTTGAACTCTTTTCAAATGCAAACACTTTCTTTTGTTCCAATAAATTTGCATAGAGCTGGCCACGTGAGTGAAAACGCTCTATTCGCCTAATCAAATTCAATAGCGCGAGCGTACTACAGTGATTCCCATTGAGCACGCTGATGAAGTCAATAAACTACTGACCTAGAGTTCTTGTGAGCTTCGCAGTCCTCCCAAGACGTCTCCCAAGTGCCTGAGCGAGTTGCCTGAACCCCTGGACAGGCTTCCTTAAAAGCGTTTTTGTTGTTCTCGTCTTTTTTCCTTCGCTTTATCCTTTTGGCCATTTTTGCTGAGGTGATTTCCCCTATTTATCTCGCTTCTCACCCTTTTAAAACTCCCACCTCCCGTACCTTTCTGACCCCCTATTCTTCCGTTCCCAACCCCCTTTTCCAGTAAGAGGCCGGAAACAACCCCTTGCGTGAGTAAAACATGTTTATTGCTTCAACCGAATCTTTTACAAATATTTGTCAATTGAAATTAGCGAGTGCCTGTATAATGTAGAAATTAGAACCCTAACTCCTCTGCAAGAACGCGGCGAAACATAATGGCAACAGGCTAATGGTAATAAAAGAGACATTCCTGTTGAAGTTTGTTTTAAGAGCCAGTGTTTACCAAAAGCAATTTTTAGCTAGAGGTTTTTTTGTAGATCATAAAGAGACGTCCAAACTTGAGGACGAGTTAACAGTGAGTCCTCGGGAGCTAAGTAGAGAAAGTGGTAGGTGGAGCAGTTGTTTTGGCCGTCGCGGTCGCGGGTTGCGATTTTGGTTTGCACCTATAGAAATAATAAATCCAATTCTTGATCACCACATATCCTGACTGATATGGAAGTTTCCATCCAAAAAAAAGGTTGACGTAGACCTGGGACTGGAAACAAACAAAAAGACATTTGGCCATTTTGAGGACTTTGAGGTTTTGCGTAAGTGCGGTTTGTATCGTATTGCAGTTAATCTCAAAGAAAGTCATTTTTGATGCAAAAAACTAACTTAACACAGTGCTAAATCTAATCTATAACAAAGAATATTCAAATGATCGACAGCTCGTCAATAAAAAAAAAATTTCCAAAGAATTCACTTCTTTCTGCTTTAATGGCTCCCACAAGAAAAATGGCAAACACCGAGCTGTCAGATCACTATCCGCAGTCTCTCCTCTCACACTCTGACTTCAACCTTCGCGATTATCTCGCACGGAAACACGTGTTTTGCTACGCAGGCTAACTGGTCGAGATCGAGAGTGGTTTGGCCAGCTTATAATTTCCATCTTAGCATTGTATCTACAGTTAGTTTTATCTTCGACTTTGTAGTTGAAGTAATGTATTAGAAAAACAGGGACAATAACTACATTCCGTTTTAAACCCCCCACACAAGTACACTTGGGCAGCAGTCTCTTAGTGAACCGAAGGCAGATCGTGACGAGGTTAATTCTTTAATTTAGCCATGTCAGTTGGTATTACCGAACTCATGTATAACAAGTTGAAAAGTCTTGTTCGCTTTATACTCAAATCAAGCTCCTAGAGAAAACTCTCACTTTGCGAACACCTCTTTATTACGGATATCCCGACGACAATGGCAACAGATGAATTCACTGCAAAAATATTACAGAAATTTCAGAATAAAAAAACACCAACTGAAATATATTTTTGTCTGGCCGCTGTACATGTTACGGTCACGCTTAACTGGGAAACCCGTGCAGTGCTTATTTACAATTGAGTGAAGTTTGTTGACTGTACATGTAATTGTTCGCAGTGGTTTTCCAATTACAGGGGCACCCAACGAGAATATAGTTCAAAACCACATAAACATAGCATTGTTGAACGTACTTTAGTATTGAAATGGTAGATAAAGGCTTATTTTTATCCCCTACAAATTTTTCATCCGTTCGGATTTCCTAGCTGAAAGTATAGTGATCCGAAAATTATAGGGATCAAAATTTACGTTTTCGAAAATTTCAGCCAGAAAAAAGGCTCCCGAAAATCCTAGGTGACCTTTTTAGGGTAAAAATCCGTTAAAAATGGGCAATTATACGATTTTTTTGAAGTTCGAAAATCCTAGGAGAGGCAGGCAAGCAAGAAATTTTTCGGAAAATGATCCGAAAATTCTAGACCTCAAATCGTCTTCCAAACAGATAATTTTCCGAAAATTGTCGTTGGGTGCCCCTGCAATTACTTTTATTTCTTTTACGTACGTGAATGCAACAATTAAACTACTTGAAAATTGGATCGCCTTGAGCATGCCGCGGGTTGTTGAATCGACCACCGTTTACGAGGCACTAAAGAATTTCCGCGTACTAACTGACATAAATATAAAAACGCTTCGGCCTAATATCTCTGCAAAAACCGCAAACCATGGTCCCTACTCCTAAAGGATAAAAAAATAAGACCCTTTTTTCATTTCTTTGGAAAACAAACGTTTCTCAGCCTAATATGTAAAATGTAAAATTCCCATCATGAAACAGTAAGTAGCCCTTCGATCAGTGAAAAGTTGACTACAAGGGATTTGATCTTACCACAAAAGCTTTCACGCAGAAGACAAACAAATATAACATAAAGAAAACACGTTTTAAACAAATAAATGTTTATTTTTATTTTATTATGCCTTTACAATGTTGTTTAAAGCGCTGCCTAAGGGCGCTTTCCATTGTCAGACTGACCGGCCACACCAGTCTCGTTGCAACGATAATTTCCCTTTTGATCAAAACTCTCCAGCTAGATCAGTCAAATCCTAAATAGTGTGCTCGAAGGGGATGGTTTTTCAGCAGAAACCCTCGCAAAAAGCCTATTACATTTTCAAACTGACTGGTCGGGCAAATGTCAGGCGGGCTACCTCTGTCAAATGGAAAGCACCCTAAGTTTCGTTAAATTTCGGATTCGCCCACTTCCTCTGCTCGTGTAGTCACTCCGGCGGGAGAGAAGACCGCCTCTGTCCCCGAGTGACTTGCAGAGCGAATAAGGCAGCTGAAATCAATATAAACTTTAGTTTAGTGGGATATTCTAGAGAACGCCCAGAGCAGTTTACTTAGTGTATATAAAAATGAACGGTGATTTGATCGCACATTTTATCCAAAAAAGCGGCTGGAAGGGGTCCTGCTTATTTTCCTTTTAATTTCTTTGGAGTGCAGTTAAAGAAATAGTAAAGGTAATTCTTGATCACCACGTATCCTGATTGGTACAGAACTCGCCATGAAAGGAACCTTTGACGCAGGCCTGGCACTGAAAAGAAAGAAATTCAGAGGGAAATAATTATTTCAAATCATAGTTCTACAGAGGATTTGAGAACTATTCTATCTTTTAAACCTTTAATTCTTAGATTAAAACATAAGGTACTACGTGTATGGTTTGGTTATCGACTTAATCAGTCGGTTTTCCGTTTCAGTAATCAGGCAATCAATCTTTTAGTCAATCAATCAATCAATCAATCAATTTTTAGTAAATTTATAAAAGAATTACCAAAGAAAGATATCATTCTGCTCCAAAACAGACGGACGGAAAATAAACAAAATTAACTGCATTCCCAGGAATGTGCAGCCACTAATTAAAATTCGAGGGAGGATACATTGAACAATTAACACAAAAACTTTTGGTAATAAGATTCTTGCAAAAGAGGACCAACGAAGGATATCTTATGACTAATATACGCTTACCATAGCAGCTGCGTCGGAAACAGAATTTAATGTGAAATATTTTGAAGATGTGGTTTGTAGGAACGCTAATAGTGATAAAGACCCGCCGAGACACCCCGCGTTTTCCGATATCTTCCTCGGCGTCTTGCTTTGTTGGTATCTTTGGGTCTTCTTCGGCGGCTTTTTCCGGGTCTTCCTTCAGATAAGCGGTGCTGTCGAGATTCGCGTCCCTCGCTAATGTTTCTTCACCTCTCAAGGTTTCCGCATCCGTCTCGCTTTCAGCTTTGGTGTACTTAACCAAACAGAGGGCCAAGACCAACACAACGATCTCGTACAAGCGCATCTCTGGCTGTGGAACAAACGAATATGTAAAAGACTCAAGAGCTTGTAAATTAAAATTAAAACTGCGAAGTATTCTTAGCGGAGCTACGTAAAAAAATCCCTCTTGTAAAGTCAACAGCGCTTAGGCTGGTACCAAAACTGGGGATCCAAATAACAGTCTAACTAAATTTCCTCTTCACTTTCATGTAATACTGGCTATGGATACTGGGTTAAATCAGTGGAGTTGACGACAAATATGCAAGCCTTCTTTTTTTAAAATTCCAATAAAGGAATCGCAAAAAGTGGTCCTTTTTGCTCTTGAACTCGCGGACCCTCTTAAAATACCAAGTTAAGTTGTTTAGCCTCTCCACTTCAATATAGTTTTCAACCAGTAGAATGTAAAATAAATTTACAGGCAGAGATATATAAAACTTAATCATCAGTCTAAACCAGTGAATTAAGCTATTCATAACCCGAGCTGACAGGAGAGATCTAAGGGAAAGAAAGAAATATAACGCTTTAAAACGAATCCTCACCTTGACTGATCAGACTGTGATGACGCTAAGGTTTCAAAGTGTTTTCTTTTGCTCACACAGTAGCAAAAGAAGAATAAGCGCGTTTGCCCTCTGATCTGAACAAAACAGCTTTTTTATACCATTGGTCACCACAAAAACGTGACTAGAACTTGAACCAATGTTGGTTATTTCAAGAACTCTGGTTTCTCTGGAAAAACAAAATTCTTTTGTATGTACTAACTCTTGTCAGTTTGGGTATCAAAATCACTTCTGAGGGGCTGGACTGTACAAGACATCACGTAATTGAAGAAGGCTTACAACCCGGGGGGAGGGTGCTCCTTTATATAAGCCATATAGGTGTGTGCCGCCCCATCGGGTAGCGTTTTTGCGCCGTTTTGGTCAGAAAACGGGTAATCATACACTTTGCCCATTTTGGTCTGGAATCGGGTATGGTTTTAAAGGGAACTACGGAGTGTACGAACGACTTTATCGTTTCAATTCCAAATTAGTAAGAAAGAAAGAGAAATATGCGAATTCGAAATGGATTGAATAACGTTTTTGTTTGCGCTCTAATCTACTAGTAGGTAATGATAACATAAAGGCCAGGTCTGAAAACGGGAATGGATTTTAGAGGTCTAGTTTGAAAACGGATGTGGAAAATAACAGTTTTTTAGTCTGAAATCGGGACAGGATTTGAAGAGCCGGGCGGCACACCTCCACCAAGAATTCCCAGTAGTACCCCCCGCAGGGGGCTTACAGTCCAGTACACATGGCCATTTTACAGTTGTGGGTTTGGTGCCCTAGCCTTTGAGAGAACGTGAGGCTGAGGTTGACCTTGTTTTGATACAAACCTCATTCCTTTTATAATGTAAATTTTGTTTAAAAAATACTAGTTAGCATAACAAAGACATGATTTACATAATAAAGCAGGAAGGGTTGTATCAAAACAAGGTCAACTCCAGCCTCGTTTTCACCTGCAACTTTAAAATGGGCAATTCAAAATCAACTAAACATGACATTTCAATTTATTATTTGTCTTACAAAAGTTTGTACGCGTACGAGCAATATAAAGGCTAAACCACGACAAAATGATCTCATTCAATAATGATTAGTTGTCATCACGGAAAACTGCAAGTCTGGAAAATTTCTGGGTCGTTTATGTCGACTCTTAAAAACCTTGAAACAATTAAACAAAATATACTTACAGAAAGATCACGCGTGATAAAACATCTAGAGTTTTTAAAGATCGTGATAAACATAAAGAGCTTGCTGAGAAAATCAGAATTTTTAAAGCATGTTAAAGAAGCTCAACCACACACCAATGATTTTTAGAGTGATGCGTCGGCAGTTATGAATGGCAAAGTGCAGTGCGGAACTAAAAACAATACGTGTTCTTTATATTTTAAAACCGTCTACCCCAAATATCTTCTACGCACGTAGGCTTGTCGGTCAGTTGATGTAATTTATTTCTGAAATTTTCCCGACGCTTATCAGAAGTTTGCAAAACCAGATTTCTAAGAGTTAACAAAGTCAGGGAGGTAGGTACTTGAACTATGATTAGCCTACAGATGCAGGGAGTGAACAAGTGAATGCAAAAATTATCTCGATCGATTATTGTTCGCACGCTTTTGGTCTGTATACGAATCTGTATATCCATGATCGGATCACTATCCCCAGTTAGTTTTAGTCTCATTTTTACTTTGTAGTGGAAATTTGCAGGGACAGGGACAATAACTACATTCCCCCCCCCCCCCCCATGCAAGTACACTTGAGCAGGAGTCTCTCCTTACATACTGAACAAAAGGCAAATCATGACGAGGTTAAGTCTTTACCCATGTCAGTTGCGAACACCTCTTTATTACGCATACACTCTTTTTTTTTTTACAAGAATATATTTTATAAGAATATCGAGGCTGAAATTTGCGAAATTTAAGAATATTTTAAGAATAAGGCCGAGGCTGCGATTTTGAAAAGGATAGATATAATTTTGTGTGTTGAAACATCTCTAAATACAATACAGTTTTATGTTTTTAACTTAACCGTATAAAATTATTCCTTTCTCTGAACGGCGAAACTAGCCAACAAAACGAAAAAACCTGCACAAGCTATAGCAAAATGTTCAACACTAATGACAGTTCGATGAACGCTACATGTAATACATATGTACAGTATTCAGCACAAAAGACGTAAACTAAACCGCAAAAAAGTATTATGACAAATTCTTTCCTTTTTAAATAACAAAACCTAGCGAAAACAAAAACAGCACTAGGCTTTATTTAAGAATAATACAAGAATATTTTCAGCCTAAAATCGGCAGAAAAAAAAGAATATTCAGCCTGGGCCGGAAAAACAACATTCTTATAAAAAAAGAAAAGAGTGTACCCTGATGACAATGACAGCAGATAAATTCACGGCAGAAATATTACAGAAAAGTCAGCATAAAAAACACCAACTATTCTCTTGTGGCCGCTGTTAAGGTCACGCTTAACTAGGAAACCCGTGCAGTACTTATTTACAATTGAGTAAAGTTTGCTGACTGTACATGTCATTGTTTTCAGTGGTTTTCCAATTTCTTGTCAGTTTTCTTTTACGTACGTGAATGCAACTATTAAACTACTTGAAAATTGGACCACCTTGAAACATGCCGCGGTTTGTTGAATCGACCACCGTTTAGAGGCACTAAAGGGACTGACGTAAATACAAAAACGCTTCAGACTAATATCTCTGGCAAAAACCGCCAACCATGGTCCCCTTTCCTACAGGATAAAATATAAGACCCTTTCTTCATTTCTTTGGCAAACAAAAGTTTCCGGCTCAGCCGGAAACGGTTTGTCATGATCTTACCACAAAAGCTTTCAAGCAGAAGACAAACTAAGATAACATAAGGAAAAACACGTATTAAAGAAATAAATTGTCTTTATTTCTCACAGCGCTACCTAAGTTTCGTTCAATACTTACTCCGCTCGTTTAGTCAATCGGGCGGGCGAGAAGACCGCCTCAGCTTCCCCGATTGACTTAGCGAGCGGAGTAGGCGGCTGAAATCCAGGCTAAACTTAAGTTTGGCTGGAGAGAATGCCCAGAGCAGTATACTTAGAGTATATAAAAATGAACGGTGATTTGATCGCACATTTTATCCAAAAAAGCGGCTGAAAGGGGTCCTGGTGCGAGTAGGCGACGGCCTCAATCGAGTAGGTCGAGGCCACGGTATCGGTACCGGTCTTGGACTGCAGTTCCAGAAAAATTAAAGTAAAGCCAATTGTTGATCACCACGTATCCCGATTGGCACACAATTCGCCATGAAAGGAACCCTTGACGCAGGCCTGGTACTAAAAAGAAAGAAAAATTAGACAAAAATAATTTTTTAATAATCATAGTTCTACAGAGGATATGAGAATTATTCTACCTTTTAAAGCCTTAATTCTTGGAGTAAAAACGTAAGTTCCTTGTGTTTGGTTTGGTTATCGGTTTAATCAGTCGGTTTTCGGCTTAATCAAGCAATCAATCTAATATATAGATTTAGCCAGGGCTAAAAGCGAGGCTCCCATTAATAAATTTATAATTTAAATCCAACAATAAACTTGTATTCCACAATTCAGTTAACTTTAGAGCACATTCATGTGACTTTTGACGGAAAGGCTGAGTGATTTTAGAGAAAAATAATTTGCAAACAGCCCAAGATAACCTCATATGTACACCCCAAAACAGCAATCATCTTCGATCACATTTAAGAGGCATAATGGCTCTTGATCACTGTCGATTAATTAGGCCTGGAAAAAAAATCAGGCCGAATTTTTTGCGTTCCGCAAGTTTACTTTACAAAATCTTGCCAGCAAATCTGGGTGCGCGTAAACCAACCTTTTATACAATTTAAACATCAAATCTGAGGTCAATAGTACTACGAGGCACTGTTTCTATCATACAGACCTCGGACAGAATGCAGTTTTTCACAATTTTGCAATGCAAAGTGCACTCATTCAATATTCAGGACGATCGATCGAAGCACGCGTGGGCTTTTAGCTAAACAGTTAAAAAAATTTCCAAAATCACCTAGTATATATGGCCAGCCGGTTCTCACTTTTGCAGAGCAAGCTGTGTTTGTGTTTGAATGAACATTAACAGAGTTACGCTTCAACATAATAAAGAATTTTTATTTAATTGTCTTATCGATGTGTAATCTTTAAAAGCGTTTGATACGCGCGACATTTTGAGTACCTCTTGCAAGCGATGTTCACTGAACGACTGAAAACAAACGGCTCAGCGATTAAAATTACAAGAGAGACCACTAACAATCACTAAATGAAAGATAATTCGGCGAAACATATACAGAGACAACAATTTTCATTCACGCAGACAATTTAGTATTAAAGTTTCCCTAATCCTGAGTCTTCAAGCTTGAAGCTTAGGAGGCCCGGCGCCACTGGTAAGTGGCTATCCTGTTATGACAGCTGTCAATTGACCATTTTGTGAATGTCCAATATACGAGACGTGGACCTGCCAAGACACGCCTGAGACACCACTCCCTCCCTTTTGATAGTCTCCCCTACCCCACCCTTACAATCTGCAGACGCGTACGTACGTACGCTCAGTCAACTACGTGACAACCAAACGAAAAGATGTTGACCATATTCTGTGAGTATGGGGCCCCACTATAAATTGAGTCTCAAACAAAGAAAATGTAGCTTGCGGCTATAATATTTTGACTTTTGTGGTTCTTAGTTTGGCGCGCGGAAACTCGTTTAGGATTTCGTTATTTATTCGAAAGTAGACGATTCAGCTAGCAGAGTTTTAATGCCAGAAAATGTTTATTAGTCCTCAAAATAGCATGAGCATAATTTCACCGAACTAATTTACAAAATATACCTACTTTCCAGCTAACCTGCAAGGAAAGAAGGACCAACTGATCGCAGGTTACTTCAAATCCAGCTAAAGCAATTTTAATGGAGTAGAAACGGATTGTGTGGCAAAATAGGCTTCCCATAAATTCTTTGCAATTCTTTAAGACCATTTTAAAATTCGCTTCGATTGCTTAAAGAGCTCTACAAGCCTACACTCCTGTTTATATCATGTCTACATAATTCATTTAATGGTATTTGGAAACATTTTGGAACCACAGAGACGACGTTCTAGCTGGTTGAAAATTTGTGTTGTCTAATGTCTTCTGTGATATAGGTGGAAATGTCTTACCTGCTAGGTGGAGAAGTGACTCTTGTGTTTCGGCCACAAAGCTAGTCACGAGTTGTTTTGGCTGTCATCTTATTGGTTTAGAAAATGGCGCGAGAACCCCAGTCAAGCCGGCTGTGTGACGTGTGGTCCATATTATGTAATGTACATTGCAAATGTCTTTAAGCCTCCCATCGTTTGAATATCTTAAATTCTGGTATGCTTAAACTCATGCCCGCGGGGTGGTACTCGACCAATTTTAGGGCATAGGTGAGCCACTGACAGTTTGAAACCCTGACTCTGTTTAGGACAAAAAATTCCTAACATACACACCCTGTTTAGGACAACATCCTAGATTTTTAATTACGCTGTTTGGGACAAGGACAAAATGCACGCCAGAGCAAATTCACGTCACAGTCATTGCTTTTCTATACTTGGAGTTCAAACAAAATTCATCCAGCAAATCAAATCAATCGTGCAGGCAATACCCTGTTGACAGTATCAAACGAATTTATATACCCTGTTTAGGACAGACACACAGTAAATTATACCCCGTTTAGGGCAGAGAGGTCAAAGACCATGCCCTGTCCAGCGGCACATCCCCGTATGGGCCATATAAGAGAGTTACCCCTTGGGCTTGAGCTGTGATGTCACGGCGGCCATATTGGTGTTCCAAAACAATGAAACAGCGGCCATGTTGGTGTTCCAAACTGGTCCTCTGGGAGTTGAACTCTTTTCAAATGCAAACACTTTCTTTTGTTCCAATAAATTTGCATAGATGCTGGCCACGTGAGTGGAAACGCTCTATTCGCCTAATCAAATTCAATAGCGCGAGCGTACTACAGTGATTCCCATTGAGCACGCTGATGAAGTCAATAAACTACTGACCTAGAGTTCTTGTGAGCTTCGCAGTCCTCCCAAGACGTCTCCCAAGTGCCTGAGCGAGTTGCCTGAACCCCTGGACAGGCTTCCTTAAAAGCGTTTTTGTTGTTCTCTTCTTTTTTCCTTCGCTTTATCCTTTTGGCCATTTTTGCTGAGGTGATTTCCCCTATTTATCTCGCTTCTCATCCTTTTAAAACTCCCACCTCCGGTGCCTTTCTGACCCCCTATTCTTCCGTTTCCAACCCCCTTTTCCAGTAAGAGGCCGGAAACAACCACTGCGTGAGTAAAACATGTTTATTGCTTCAACCGAATCTTTTACAAATATTTGTCAATTGAAATTAGCGAGTGCTTGTATAATGTATAAATTAGAACCCTAACTCCTCTGCGAGAACGCGGCAAAACGCAATGGAAACAGGCTAATGGTAATAAAAGAGACATTCCCGTTGAAGTTTGTTTTAAGAGCCAGTGTTTACTAAAAGCAATTTTTAGCTAGAGGTTTGTTTGTAGATCATAAAGAGACGACCAAACTTGAGGACGAGTTAACAGTGAGTCCTCGGGAGCTAAGTAGAGAAAGTGGTTGGTGGAGCAGTTGTT